>JBBGZY010002436.1:350000-807500 GCA_037952925.1 Lithobates clamitans
TATTGTTGAACTGTTCTATGGACACAGAATTGAGGTTGGGAGGACTGCTATGAGGACATGCTAATGGCTTCACCTATCCCTTGTCTACTATTGAACTGTTCTATGGACACATAATTGAGGTTGGGAGGACTGCTATGAGAACATGCTAATGGCTTCACTTATCCTCTGTCTATTGTTGAACTGTTCTATGGACACAGAATTGAGGTGGAGAGGACTTCTATGAGAACATGCTAATGGCTTCACCTATCCCTTGTCTACTATTGAACTGTTCTATAGACACATAATTGAGGTTGGGAGGACTGCTATGAGAACATGCTAATGGCTTCACTTATCCTCTGTCTATTGTTGAACTGTTCTATGGACACAGAATTGAGGTGGAGAGGACTGCTATGAGAACATGCTAATGGATTCACCTATCCTCTGTCCATTGACTGTTGGACTGTTCTATGGACACAGATGGAGGGGGGGGGGGGACTGCTATGAGGACACGCTATTTGTTCAACCTATCCTCTGTTCATTGATACAATGGACAGAGGATGGGTTGAGCCATTAACATGTTCTCGTTACAGTCCCCTCTCCCCCTCCAATCTTGCACATAGAACAGTTCTTTGAGCTCTGTACACTCCAATTTTGCGCTCTTCATGCGGTTTCGGTTGTCAGGTAGGGTCACACAGCAGCAGACCCCTCTTACCATGAAGCAGACTTGTAGGTGTTTATCCAACAGCTCTGATACACTCAGAGGTCACCCGTCATCCTTTTCTCCTGCTAAGACGTCTTTTTTTTTTTTTCCCCTCTCCTCTGCCTGGAAAGTGCTCAAGGCAATATAGCCTGGAGTCTTCAGATTCCCCATGGCAGGGCCACTACCACTTGCCAAGCTTTTAAATTGCAATGCAAAGTAAGTGGGCCCAGTGCCAGAGCCTGCACAGTAACCTTGCTGAGAGAGAAACCTCTCTTGGGTTCCGAAGGATCGTTGACGTGTTCCATACTGCACCCGCCGCGTGTTCCGTGTTCTAACGCGCGCTCTTTGTGTCATACAACCGCCGATTAGCCTACAAGTAGACACGACACGGTATGCCTGAATTGTTTCATCCTGTCCGCAGGGAGAAGGCAGCAAATGGCCGGAGATCCCTCTTACTTTCCTCCTAAATTATAACAGACATTAAAACAGTAGAGGGAAGTTGGAGATGGCAAAGTGCCTTCCTCTTGTCTGATGCCAAACTGGCAGTCTAGTGCCGGAAAAAAAAAGAAGTATTCATTTCTTCTCATTAACTCACATTTACCCCATTCCAGGAACAGGCTGACTATTGTATCTGTCAGCTGATTTTAATGAACTAGAGCAGACCTGTGATGTTATGTCTGGGCCTTTGTCACACACCTTCACCTTTTGTTGTGTATATATATAAGAGGGTGACCTGACCTTTGCTGCCTTGGGAGACATTTTCTAACATCCTAAGCAGAAGCCAACAGAAATAAGTGTTAGGGAAAAAAAAGTTGGAATCATTAAAGCTCAACTTCAAGCACAAGAAGCTTTTATTCAAATTTATTCCTTAATAGCCACATAGGGAAAAAATTAACTGTGCACACCAAGTGGCTTTGCCAACCCATATAGAGAGAAGAAAAGGACGAAAGGCTAACCTATGTTAAGAAAAGTGCCACATCTAATATTCAAGACAGAGATAAAGAGGGTTCCCCTAAGTGGACTTTTGAGGCACTTAATTTATATTGTATGTGAAAAATGTAGCAAAGTATACAGAAAGTTATAATAATAAACCAATTTTATTTATAGAAAAACAACATTTATAAATAAATAAATAAAACCCATATATTACTTTGCAAAAGTAGCAGTGACATCATCAATGTGCTGTGCATAGCTTGTGCAGAGAGCAGAGCTGTGGGAGGGGCCCAGCAGGTCCACCCAGTACAGACTACAGACAGGAGGGGGCGGAGATCAGACCCGTGCCCCTGCACAAGGAGCAAGAGCAGCAGGGAGCAGTCTTTATTACATGAAGGAAAAGTCTTATGCCCCGTACACACGGTCGGATTTCCCGACAGAAAATGTGTTATAGGACCTTGTTGTCGGAAATTCCGACCGTGTGTAGGCTCCATCACACATTTTCCATCAGATTTTCCGACACACAAAGTTTGAGAGCAGGTTATAACATTTTCCGACAACAAAATCCGTTGTCGGAAATTCCGATCGTGTGTACACAAATCCGACACACAAAGTGCCACGCATGCTCAGAATAAATAAAGAGATGAAAACTATTGGCTACTGCCCCGTTTATAGTCCCGACGTACGTGTTTTACTCCACCGCGTTCAGAATGATCGGATTTTCCGACAACTTTGTTTGACCGTGTGTATGCAAGACAAGTTTGAGCCAACATCCGTCGGAAAAAATCCTAGGATTTTGTTGTCGGAATGTCCGATCAATGTCCGACCGTGTGTACGGGGCATTACACTGGATTACTGCACAGATCTGGAAGAAATACACAAAGAACACCAAGATTCAAGAATGGATACTCATGACTCTTGTATTTGGACAATATTTGCTGATCCCAGAGTTCAACTTTAAAGAGTAATTTCAGTTTTTTTGGTAGATGTCTCGGTGTTAAAGCCCCTGACATTCCTATCGAATGAGGGTGTGGGCACTGGAGGGGGTCCACCCACCGGAGAGGTCTCACGATGGTCTGTCTTTCCTCCATACCCTCAACGTGTCCCTCACCCCTATCTTTTTCCTCCCCTTCTATTAATTCCCACAAACCCAAGATGTCACCCCTACCCTTTTTCCCCCTGTGGGACTTTTTTTCCTTTTTTTTTTTTTTTTTTTCTGTTTCGCCCTCCCTCTTTACGATAATCGATCCAGATCTAGATAGGAAGGTTTCAGTGGCCAGTGTGTTTTTGTCTCCTTTTTTCATTTTGTATATCCTTGACAAACCCTTCTACCTTGACTAAACATTCTCAGTAAATTATCTCCCAATGCCTTTTTTTTTAGGAATTCTTCAAATATAAATATATCTACTTTTGCCCAGTTATTTGATGCTCATTGTCAGATGATTGATACATGTTGCCTTTTTTGATTTCATGTAATGTCGGCTCCTGAACGGGCAACTTGATTTACCTGTGTTACTCCTACTACTGTTCAGCATGATGCATTTACGGTATAATTACTTAATCTACATATTCTTATCTTGTATGTTTCAAAAAAGTTTTTAATACATTTTGTTTGGGGAAAACATTTTCTCCTATTTCGCCTATTTCTTGGGGACTCCATTATCCCCGTCCCACCCGGCCTTGGTTCCCCTATAACCTGGTCTATACGGCCAGGGGCGGAAAGGACCGGTCAATCGCGTAATCACAGTGATTTCGTTGTCAAAGTGGTCACATGATTGCGAGCTGGTCCCGCCAGATCACAGTCAGTAGAGACCAAGAGCTGTCTTTGACAGCTCGATCACTGTGCTGGGAGCCTGCAGTTAGCCCCATCTCAGTGCAGAAACCTCTGCTGCCATTGGATGTATATGTGCAGCGCATAAATGTTAAAGCTGTGGGTTTACTTCCTGGGTCCTCAGACCTGCCCATTGTCTCCTATTCTTTCTGCTGGACCTGCCATTTATTTTGTTATGGAGCTTGTAACAGAAGAAGCTGGAAGACCTCCAAAAACTTCCAGATGGACAGGAACAGTCTGGGATTATAGCAGGAAGATCTTGCTGTTCGTGCATGTAAAACATATAAAAAGCCAGCAACTTACTCAGCCCACAGGTAACTAAATTTTCACTTTTTGGGTGGGCAAACCCTTAAAGTTAAACTCGGGGAATTATATTTTTTGCTTACTTACATTGGGCCAGTTTGATTTAATGTAAATATCCATATCTGGTATCCGGCCAGGGGTGCTGGGGATGCTGAAAATCACCGTAGTATTCCGTACTACGTATAGCGAGAGCAGCAATCTTCTGGGTTCTGTGTGTGTGGCTTCCCCTTACCCCCCTGAATACAGGGGGTTGCATCCTGAGCACCCCCTCCAGTCATACAATGCCTTATATTTTATTTTTTTTGTTATAAAAACAAGACGTTTCCTCATTGGACGAGGTGACAATTATGATGTCACTGCCTCTTCCTCTATCTAGTATAATGAGGTGAGGTTACAGGAAAATTTTCAACTGTTTCGGCAGGTTTAGAAAATGATTTCCCACCTGCTGATTGACAGACAATTTTTATTAAGAATAAAATTGAAAGGATAAACTTGGCCTGATCCCAGTTTGAGCATTTAAAAAAAAAAAGTGGATTCCTGAATGTGGCTAAAAACAATGACACATCTGATCTCTAACACTGTCCTCTGTAGACTCACCCACCCATTCCTGTGGCACCACTCCTCTTCCAGGTTGAATGACACCCAGCATCAGCCCACTTCCTGTAAGCCTGGAGCGTCAAAGCCCCACCCCTCACCCTGAATTTAAAGGGGAGGTGGTGGCACCATGTAATGACGTGGCGCTGCTCTCTGCAGAATTTGAGATCTGTCCACCGTTGAAAGGAGAAGAGGACCTGATGTCACTGGACAAGACTTAAATACTGTACACCTGGAAAAAGGTGTGTTTGTGTGTATATGTATGTGTGTGTGTGTGATATATATATATGTGTGTATATATATATATATGTGTGTGTATATATATATATATGTGTTTATATATATATATATATATATAAAATATGTTTATTTATATATTTTTGGTGTTAGGGTTTCTCCAAGATGGGCGTTTAGATGGGATGACACAAGCTTGGCTTTGGGCATTTAACTGAACCATTTGTTTTATATTCCTGAGGTATGAACTAGGTGGAATAGAAGAATATTTGTCATAGGGATAGGAAGCCATAATAAATATTCGTTGCTCTTAAAGGATCTTTCCCTTTCAACCCTCCAGACTTTCTACCACTATGTCACAGGGGTGACTATCAGGCTTTGCTACACAACATGTGAAGCTACATCTGTAAATTAGGGTGAAATCTAATAAGTTCTGCACCTAGCAGGGGGCCATTGGCCACTTCCCAACCCACCGACCTTCTGTACGCAAGCCTTCAGTTCCATAGAGTGGCAGCAGGAGGCGCTGTGTCACGAGAACAGATGCGCTTGCAGTAGGTTCCGCCAGTGGCACCGCTGTTCTATATATAACATATCTGCTCTTAATGACTCATGGTTTCTCTGAAAAAAAAAAAAAAGTCTTGTTTTCTAATCACTCAAAGCTCGCAGAGTATTTGCAAAATGCTATGAGCGCCTAGCTGCAAATCTACCATCGCTCTGGGAAATGAATTCACTGTAAAACACTATATATATGTGAGCGTCTGCTTCCCAGAAATGAAATGTGTGCAATAACGCAAATAATTGAAGCCGTTATCGCCTGTTTTATCACCTGCTCGGGGCTGACGCCGCCTGATTTGTTCCTGCGACGCTCCTGTATAATGTATTATCTATACGCAGATAGGTGAAGCCCATATTAGTGTTGTATTTTAGGTGTAAACTGGGCTTTTTCTCATGCTGGTAGAAAAAAAAAAGGAAGCATCAACCGCTAAATAAGAGCGTAATGCTTCGGATTGGGTTAATGACTTGAAATCACTGCCGTTCATCTAATGTACATGCTGATATCGCTGTTTTTATTATGTTAATGATTTTTACTTTGCATAGGAACATCTTGTGTGCCATGTCTCTGCTAAGGATGGTGAAGGAGAGAAAAGCCTTTAAAGAGAGCCAGCCTTAGGCTTGGTTCACACCTAGAGGTGCGACCAAGCATGGTGCGCATTTCCACACGGCCCATTCATTTCATTAGGTTGTCCTACGCACATGAAACACAGAAAAGTCATCCCTGACTTTCCAAAAACAAACCAAATGGCATGGTGTCAGGCGCGTTTACAGATGCTTGGGGTTGACATTAACAGTCAATGGGACCACTGCACCCATCTACCAAAGGGCAGCGCATTTTTCCAGCATTTGTGTTTGTGCACGTTCCCGACAAGCAAAGATCTGCATAGGAACATTTTAAAGTGCTATTGGTAAAGGAGAGAAAAGCCTTCAAAGATAACCAGCTTAAGGCTTGGTTCACACCTTCAGGCGTGACCAAGCTTGGGGCATGTTTCCATACGGCTCATTGACATTACTTTCAATGGGCTGTCATAACACAGAAAAAAAGTCCCTGTCTCTTTTACAAAAACGCATAAAACGGCAGGGTGTCGGGTGCGTTTTGCAGATGCTTGGGGTTGCCATTAACAATTACTAGCATTGCCGCACATCTGCCAAAGGGCAGCGATTTTGCACACGTTTCCGACACACAAAGACCTGAACATATCCTTACTTATGAAATGTATTTGCCCCCTTTTGTCCAAAATTGAGAATGTGAAAGTCGGGTTGGAGGTCACCTAAGGTCTGACTGTTTCTGTGCTGTCAACTGCTGAAATGCTGCCTCCCAGCCTCAAAGTGTACATAACGGGGTTAAAAAATTAAATCATGTTATAGTTTGTATTCCTCTTGTAACAAGACTCCAGGATAAGCAAAAATTGTCTAAATACCACCTTTTTGAGTGGTGACTCCGCTCGCTGAATGCAAAGGCTGCCAGCATGCCACCCACTTACATATATAGCACTCTCCTAGCGTAGGATGCTAGGTAAGTTTAGTTCTTGGCTCCTTCGGTAATCAAGGGAGTAGTAATTGCTTGCTTCCGGCTTTTTCAGGGTCTCACATTGCTTCCCCCTGCCTCTGAAAGAAGCTTCCATAGCTTAGGCGGAGGAAGGAAGCTGTCTCTGTAAGAAGCTTCCAGAGCTTAGGGTGGGAGAATCAGAACAACCAGCCTGAATATTTGTCAGGTTTCAGCCAATCCCTGGAGGGGACTGTGCAGTAGGGGGCTGGAATGGAGATAAATAGTTTGAGACACTGGAGGGTTCCAGAGACAGAGGGTCTGCTGCTCCCAGGCAGCCCATGGACCGTTAAACTGCTCTAAGGGCAGTGCCAAAACTGGTGGCCTCGAAGGAATTTGCTTGGAGCTGATTGCAGAACCACACTACAGGGGATCTGGTCCCGAGAGGTGCCAACTCACTCACTGGACCGTGTTCGGAGGAAGCTGGAAGGTGGCAGTTGTCCTAACTTGTGAGTAGTGACCTTAAGCTGATCCCTGTGACTGGGTAGTGCACTGGAAGCTGGACTGGGTAGAAGCAGTTGTGCATTGGCAAGATAACCAGCTGCCAAAAGATTTGCCCCATGGTCTTCAGCTGTAGGGGCTTAGACTGCACGATACTTGCTACTAGCTCTAGAGAAGATTGTCCTCTAATTACTAAAGTGTTTTAGAGTATCCCATGCCTAAAACCCTCTCTCCTATTGAAGTTCTGTAAGGTTTAAAAAGACATCAACTAGAATGTTTGTTAGAGCCGGTGTGAATGGACTAGCGCTTGTGGGGATGGGCTGCCTCTATAGTTGTTGGGGAAGAACCAGTTAATACCAGCGGCCCTTATGGTGGTAGTGCAACACATAGGTACAGTGTAATAGATTTTATTGACCGCCACCGCTGCTTAGGGTTGCCCTGTAAATATAAACAATGTGTAGGCAGCGGCAACAGCTCCGCTGATTGCACATTTAATAATGTTCACATCTCCCAATAAATGCGTCATTCATGCAATGACCTTGGCCCTTTCAGAATGACCAAAGTCATTTTGCGCATGTGCCACAGCTGCACGAATAACTCTTCCACAAACAGATGTAAACATCAATAATGTGCAATCGGCGCCGCTGCCTAAACATTCTTTATATTTACAAGTGATCCCTAAGCAGCAATGGTGGTAAATAGAATTTATTAAACTAAACGCTGTATGTATGTAAGGGGGTGACATGTTGGCAACCTTTGTATTCGGTGAACGGTCAATTTGGATTCACTGCCGGAGCAGGTGGCAGAGCGGGGAGTGCGGTGGAACACCAGTGGTGGGCAATCAGCTGTGGTGCCATTGCTGGCTACATATTGGAGCAGTGGTTACAACCAATAGGGCTCCAGGTATACTGCATGTATATAAACATTAGCACAAATGTTTACATGCATACAGTGTAAAATATGGTCCAAATATTGACTGTGAATACAGATTTTTTTTTTTCTTGTATACTTTGCTCAGCACACTAAAACATTACCCTGCCCAGCAAGCTGGGCAAATGAGCCCATAGCCTTTCTCTGCTGCTGCGTACAGATGCATATAAAACTATACACTCTATATATTTGTATGCAGAATTTTTTTACGCCCATGTGAATAAGCCCCTAAAGCAGAACTCCAGCCAAAAGTAGAAAGATGAAAATGAATAGCCTGTTAAAAGATAAAATAATAAAACCAGCATTTGCTGCAATATTTAGCTTCAATCTAGAAATATCCACCGCAGTGCCTTTTTTGTGCCACTAGGTGTCCTCAGTCTGATGGCCAGGATTATTCAACTGTTTCCTCTGATCTCTGGTCATCCCGGACCCTTCCCCAACCTGTGACTGGACAACACTTATATCTTTGTCACTCTGCTCTCTCCTCCCATCAGCGTTCGGTTTGTCAGCCCATGAACTGATTGGCTCCTTGTACTGCTTCTTTCTCTTACACTCCTGCTGTATAGGGAGTGCAGAAGGATGTTAAAAATGTCAAATTCAGGTACTTGCATTTAAAAAAATACATTTAATGGTAAATTAATAACCTAGGGTTTGGCTTTAAAACAAGTCAGCATTGGTAGTTTAATCCTTCGAATAAACCCTAATATTGGCCACCATGATTAATCCACTGTTGCTTCGGGTCCACTGCTTGCTGCCTGTGATTTAGCAATATGCTGGGTATTTGTCTGGCCTTTAAGTAGCGAATGTCATCATTAATACTCATGACACTGCCAGGCCTGGGTACCCCCATAGACTGACATGACTGGAACATCATGGCTTAGCCTGCTATTCATGCAATCGGCATCAACCCATGCATGCACGTTGCCGTTCCGTGCTGCAGAAAAAAATCTCCCCGCGCAACACTTCACATCCAGTTTGCATGAAGATCTGATTAATGCCTAATTGTACGGCACCTTCTTGTGCTCCATTCCATTCCCCGCAAATGAATTCCGCATCTCGAGCACAGCGTTGCGGACAGTGCGGCCTCACAGCTGCTAGAATCCGGAGAACCCTGCTTCTCTGGGGACAGGTATGTGGATACTGACTCGATATTATGTACACAATATCATGTTAATGTAACGTTGAAATGTGTTTTGTTGGATGAGATGGAGCACGCGCTCCCCGGGGAAAAGAGCGCTTTCCAGTTCCTGGCGGCTTTCAATGCCAGCTAATTAACCCTTCCCCGCTCAGCCGAAAGCTGCTGACTGGCGGCCCTGTGGAATAATGAGCGCATTTGGAAAGGAGAGAGAGAGAGAAGGGCTGTGTACCCAAAGCCGCCACTGTCACAACCGCAGAGTGAAGTTATTGGCAAAATGTGAAGTCATCAACTTTTATTATCTAGAGAGTGAGCGGGCAGGGAGCTCTGAAGAAAGGGAGAGGAGGACAGCAAGGCCGGGAAAAATGGAGGATGCTGAATGAGCAGGAGCCTTAGAGAGAAGAGTAGATAAGTAAATAGAAGTGCATTTCTCGCTCTTCGTGCCAAGCGAATCACTAAAACCTTGCATTCTGACTTTGACTTTTAAAGGAAACCAGTTACGTAATAAAACAAACTATGGAGGTGGCCATTGCTCATCACTTTCTCCTGAAAATGAAACTTCGAAAACTGACCTCGTACAACATGTCTCTACCCGAAAATCAACCTTCCATGACACGTTTCACCACTCCTGGCTTGTTCACTCTATCCTTTGTGAGCAAGCCAAGAGTGGTGAAATGTGTCAAGGCCGATCTGTTTTTGGGTGGAGACAATACATGCAGTCACTTTTCTGACAATAAATACAGCAAGAAGAGCTAAGTTTGGAGTGCAGCTGATATTTCTTCATATCTTTGATGGAGAGTGGAGATGGGTTATAGTGGCCTGCACCGGGATTATCCATGTATGAATAGACCCCCTCCCCTGCAGAACATCTGTCCTAGGTGCAGATGCATCAGCTAGGTTAGTGTAGCCTGCCTGGCTGGCAGCCCCTTTAAGATGGGAGCCACACAGCTCAAGCACCTTCATGGCAACAGCACAACTGCTTCATCTCTTCGGCCAAAAGATTGACTTGCCACCAGTAGATAGGATAAGGTGCATTAGTGTATGCCATGCAGACGCACCAGCTTGGGTAGTGTAGCCTGGCTGGCGGCCCCTTTAAAGCGGGAGTCACACAGCTCAAACACCTTTGCGGTCACACCTCAATTGGTTCTCCTCTCCAGGCCAAGGGATTGACTTGCCACCATGTAGATGGGAGAAGGTGCACTGGTAGCAAGGCAAGCCCCACTCACTAAACCCAAAGAGACAGGGGAAGACGAAAGTGTGATCAGGAACTAAAGCCCCATCCCTGACCCATGGTAAATGTCCCCACGATGTTGAGAAAAGATATCAGTCACACAGATTTTCTCAGATTTTCATTGAGAGAAGTAGTAGTGAAGCACAACTATTGTGTAGTTAGAGGGGGGAAATATGGCCAACCAAACACTCCAACCCTGCAGAACATTGGTCCGTGGTGCAGACGCATGAGCTAGGATATTGTTGCTTGGCTGGCAGCCCCTTTAAGGTGGGAGCCATACAGCTCAAGCACGTTTGCAGCCACACCACAGTTGGTTCTCTTCTCTAGTCAAGGGATTAACTTGCTACTAGTAGATAGGAGAAGGTGCACTAGTGGTTGCAGTGCAGATGCATCAGCTAGGAATGTGTAGCGTGGCCGGCGGCACCTTTTAAAGTAGGAGCCACACAACTCAAGCGCCTTCGCAGCCACAGCACAGCTGGTCTCCTGTCTGGCCAAGGGGTTGACTTGCCACCAGTAGATAGGTGAGGGTACACCAGTGGCAAGGCAAGCCCCACCCACTAAACCCACTGAGACAGGTTAAGGAGAAATTGTAGTGAGGAATTAAAGCCCCATCCCCAGCCCATGGTAATTGTCCCCCCTGCTGTTGAGAAAAGATATCAGTCACACAGAAGTGCATTATTTTGAATGAGTCAGCTGAAATTTTTTAAGTAGGGAGCCACCCAGTTCAAGCACCTTTCTGACCACACCACAACTGGTTCTTCTCTCCAGCCAAGGTATTGACTTGCCACCAGTGAATAGGAGAGGGTGCACTAGTGGCTGTGCTATAGATGTGTCAGCTAGGATAGTGCAGCCTGGCCATACAGCTCAAGCACATTTGCAGTCACACCACAGCAGGTTCTCCTGTCTGGCCAAAGGGGTTGAGTTGCTACCAGTAGATGGGAAAGGGTGCACCAGTGACCATGCAAACCCCACCCACCACACCCACAGAGGCATAAGAAGAAGAAAGTGTGGTCAGGAACTAAAGTTCCATCCCTGACCCATGGTACATAGCACCCCTACTCTCCCAAAAAGAAAGTATATATGACCCTGTAGCACTGCAAAGCCGCAACCATACTGGAGAAATGGAGAAATATGGCCACCTACATGTGCTTATATACTAACACATTATTCAAAGAAACATTTGTTTTAAAACATTAACGCACCAATATGATGATTTACATGGAACAGATCTGTTTAAAATTTCCATCTGCATTAAAAGTAATTGATAAGACTATGCCAATAATGTAAAAACACATATGAGAGATAGTGGAACTGCGCACCCCGGAAAATTGCAATATGGGATGGTTCCCCCCAGGCGTTTTTGAGCAGCAAATGGACTTGATCAAAAATGGTAATTTTTGTATAAAAAACTTTTTATTGTACAAAATAGAATTCAAAATCATGAATAGGGTTGAAATATAAGCTCTGGTTATACATTAAGGGACACATTCCATTAAACATAGCGATATTGCCACAGTGGAGCAAAACATTACATTCCAGAATGCCAGCCACATTAATTACTGATTCGTTTCGACCCATGTAGTCGTGGTCTTCCTCAGGGGGAATTGTTTATTCTAAAAAGATATATCAAGATACTTAGAATTCAGTTATAGGATCCCTTTTCAATTTCCATTTTCTAGTGGTAAATATACCATTAGTACGCTTGTAGATGTCTATATATTATGATATGTTTGAATTCTGAGTATCTTGATATATTTTTTTAGAATAAACAATCCCCCTGAGGAAGACCACAACTAAATGGTTCAAAGAGCGTCGGGGGTATTCATGTGGCTGGCATTCTGTAATATAATGTTTTGCTCCAATGTGACAATATCGCTATGTTTAATGGAATGTGTCCCTTAATGTATAACCAGAGCTCATATTTTAACACTATTCATGATTTTGAATTCTATTTTGTACAATAAAAAGATTTTTATACAAAAATTATCTTTTTTTATCAAGTCAATTTGCTGTTGAAAAACCCTTTGGGGGGAACCATCCCATATTGATAAGACTATGCATCCCTTTAAAAGCGCAACCTGTTTAAGTTCAGCAGGCAGCAAAGTGTTGATGAGCATAGACTACTGCGCCAAACCATAGACCTCATTTATCTCTGCGGTGTAATTTGTAGTCAGGAAATGATAAATGTTTACATGCAGAGATGGAGGTCAGTTGTATTTCTAGGCTGGAAAGTGAGCTGTAAAAAAAGTAATCAGTGGGCAGTTGTGAAAAATCTATACTGAAAGGTGGTAGCGGAAATTTTCTGCCGAATAAAGTGCTGCCTTGGGGTTTGATTATAAAGACTAAGGGGAAGCAGGTTACAGTATAGAACCATGGAAGAAAAAAAATAATATAGAGGAAATGCCAGACAATGAGAGAGGTTTCAAATATTTGAGGGGGGGGGGGGATGGACATAGAGCGGGGAACTGACGCACAGTATGTCTGAGGGCTGAATAGGTCAGGGATAGATGGAGAGGTATAAAACACAATAGCAGACAGCAGTAAGGGTCCTTTGAGTTTTTAATCAATAGTTCCTGAGTGTTTAGAGGCAGACATACAATCCAGAGGCATCCTGTGGTGACTCAATTAGAGGCCGTTCCATTACTCTCTGTAGCATGGCCGGCTGTCCCCTCACTCCTGCTCACTGTGCCATCTTCCGATCTCTCACCTCTCACTGCTTCCATGTCTGTCACTTAGTAGACAACGCTCTCTTGTTAAAGGAGTCAGCCCCCCCATTAACCGACTATTGGCAGATTATGGCTATATAACACACTTGCTCCCTCAAGACATGGCCCGGGACACCCTGACACCGGGACTGAGGTCCAAGATGTGGGACTGTCCCGGGTTCTTTGAAACATAATTTTCTAAAAAAAAAAAAGGCAATTGTTTGGTACACAGCAACTAAAGCTGGCAATACAATGCTCAAATGTTACTGCCCGGCAGGGCCACCAAAAGCTCGAATTAGCTAAATCTACAAAAATTCAATATGTAGCCCCTTCAGCATCATCTGGCTCAACAAAAGTAAATTTTTTCTGAAAGCCGGGTAGAGACTTGTCAACTGAACAGTGACCACATCCAATCAGATGTGGTCACTGGTTGGGTATTCAGCCGACCACAGGTCTTGTCAGTTGCTGAATACAATAGCATAGTCGGGACTGTGGTTCAAGAACTGTATGAACTATGATTTTCTAAAATCGAAAGCTAAAGCTTTCCGTACAGTGTTCAAAATGTACTGCCTGGCAGGGCTACCAACAGCTCAAATTAGCTGAATCTGCTAAAATTCGGCCACGTCAGCACCATCCGCCTCAACAAAAGTTCAGTTTTTCCAAAAGCCAAGTAGACAAATGTGGACCAGTCGGTGACCTCACCTAATCAGATTTGTTCACTCTTTGGGTAGCCACCGCAGGTCCCGCTAGCTGCTGAATACAATAGCATCATGGGAACTGATGTCCAAAATGCGGGACTGTCACGGCCTCTTTGAAACATGATTTTCCAAAATCGAAAAAAAGAATGCCAATTGTTTGCTACACTTTTCCACTTGTGCTTTTAGAAACTAGAGCTGCCCACAGAGTGCTCAGATTTGACTGCCTGGCAGGGCTACCGACAAACAGAATTTCTGAATCGTTCAAAATTCGAGTCATGCGTGGCCCTGTTGGCACCACTCGGCAACAAGTCCATTTTTTTTCTGAAAGCTGGGTAGCAAATTGGTGACCAAATAGTGACTGTATCCAATCAGATGTGATCACTGGTTATCCAGCAACCGCAAGTCCCGCCAGCTGCTAAAACCAATAGCCAGCAGAGGAGATTCCTTAATTAGTGCTGTTGGCGTGGAATGGGGAATCTATTGATTTCTCTCTATTATCCCTGCTAGGGTAAAAAGGAACTTCATCCTACTTTGCTAAAACTGTATTTCTATTCCCTAATAACAGTCCCTGTATGTAAATTAAAAACGCGTACTTAGTACTCTATGGAGTTCAACGGTGTCATCTAGCACATGTGCAGACATGTTGCGGGACCCTCCCAGGTCTAAGGGACCTGGCAGGGAGACCCACAACATGTTTGCACAAGCTTGCAAGCTCCCCTGTGCATTCGCAGATCACCAGGTCTCTATCAAATTGTGGACATTGGAAAAGACCTGTGGTGGTCTTCGCATAAACCAAGGGGCCTTAAACATGCCCAAATTTGCCAGGGGTTTGTGCATGTACAAGATATCACGCTGAAAAGTTAAAATGCTGCCTCCTGTGATGTGGCATAGAAATCCCAGATGACAATGGGTGGCTAAACATTGTTAATCAAGAAGAACAGGTCCGAGCTCCATGTTCAATCCTTCTGTCCCTCAGTGCTCCAGGTGCCGGCCCCAAAGAGCTTGTCCCACTCAGCACAATAACAAAACAACACATTTTCTATGGATAAGCTTAATAAGGTGAAACGCATCAGAGGGGGATGTCATAACTATGGGCGGAGACTTTCGGAAGCCATAAACCCAAGATGTAACCTTAACCAAGAGCGGCCTCGTTTCTTGTGTTTGCTAGGGGGGCGAGGCATGTCCTCCTCATCTAGGTAAGGATTCAAAAAGTCCATTAATTACAAAAAAAAAGTGTTTAATAACACAAATAATGAAAAAACCCAACACATCCTCTACAAATAAGCCTAGTTGGGTGAAATGCGTCAGCCGATCCTAACTATGGGCAGGGGCTGTCAGATGCCAGCTTGATGGAATAAACCCAAGATGTCATCAGAGCGCAGCTTCGTTTCTTTTATGTGTTAGGGTGGCTAGAAAAGTCATCCTCATCTAGGCAAGGATTCAAAATCCTTCGATTCTAAGAAGAAAAAAAGGTGTTTAATAATAAAAATAATAATGTTTCCAATTGTGTAAGAGGTGGGGGGAGGAGGAAGAATGGAGGAAGTGTTGTTTCTAGGTGAAGGTCCACTTTAAGGGTTTAGTTCCACTTTTAGGGTGTCCCCATCCATGGTCACCCTCTAACTAAAGATTTAATTCAATTCGTCTTAAAAGATGTGAAAGAAAAAGGTCTCCATCGGGAAAATATTGATTTTCTTTTTAATTTGCACATTTTGGAAAATGCATTTCATAAAACAATTCTGTGCTTGGAACAAACCTGACAATACAGATGTAACGCTCGCGTAGCCTCCAGCGCGTGTCGTTTGATTGACGATAGTGTTGACTTATGTGTCCAGGCCCCGCAGTTAGATAATACTATCAGTTATGGCGCGCCAGGGTCACTCCGTATGCGATAGCGCTACAAGTTCATATCACCGCTTAGATTGATGTGCCAATCATTATGATGTCAGCATTCAGGATTGTCTGCGCTCTCATATGAGATATTACAGTGTCATCGTCTTCTCATATTACTTGGTAGATTGTGTCACTCACTGCTTGTCTTTACCACTCGGTAGACTGTAGTGTCAGTTATTGCATGTCAATGGCACACCCTACATTGCGGTGTCAGTTATTGCATGTCAATGGCACAACCTACATTGCGGTGTCAGTTATTGCATGTCAATGGCACACCCTAGATAGCGGTGTCAGTTATTGCATGTCAATGCCACATCCTAGATGGCGGTGTCAGTTACTGCATGTCAATGCCACACCCTAGATGGCGGTGTCAGTTATTGCATGTCAATGCCACACCCTAGATGGCGGTGTCAGTTATTGCATGTCAATGCCACATCCTACATAGCAGTGTCAGTTATTGCATGTCAATGCCACACCCTAGATTGCAGTGATAGTTATTACATGTCAATGACACACCCTACATTTCGGTGTCCGTTATTGCATGTCAATGACATCCTAGATTACGGTGTCAGTTATTGCATGTCAATGCCACACCCTAGATTGTGGTGTCAGTTATTACATGTCAATGCCACACCCTACATTGCGGTGTCAGTTATTGCATATCAATGCCACACCCTAGATTGTGGTGTCAGTTATTGCATATCAAAGGCACACCCTAGGATGTGGTGTCAGTTATTACATGTCAATGCCACACCCTACATTGCGGTGATAGTTACTGCATGTCAATGCCACACCCTAGATTGTGGTGTCGAGAAATGCATGTCAATGACACACCCTAAATAGTGGTGTCAGTTATTGCATGTCAATGCCACACCCTAGATTGTGGTGATAGTTACTGCATGTCAATGACACACCCTACATTTCGGTGTCCGTTATTGTATGTCAATGACATCCTAGATTACGGTGTCAGTTATTGCATGTCAATGGCACACCCTAGATAGCAGTGTCAGTTATTGTATGTCAATGCCACACCCTAGATTGTGGAGTCAGTTATTGCATATCAATGCCACACCCTAGATTGCGGTGTCCGTTATTACATATCAATGCCACACCCTAGATTGCGGTGTCAGTTATTGCATATCAATGCCACACCCTAGATTGCGGTGTCAGTTATTGCATGTCAATGCCACGCCCTAGATTGCGGTGTCAGTTATTGCATATCAATGCCACACCCTAGATTGCGGTGTCAGTTATTGCATGTCAATGCCACACCCTACATTGCGGTGTCAGTTATTGCATATCAATGCCACACCCTAGATTGCGGTGTCAGTTATTGCATGTCAATGCCACACCCTACATTGCGGTGTCAGTTATTGCATATCAATGGCACACCCTAGATTGCAGTGATAGTTACTGCGTGTCAATGCCACACCCTAGATTGCAGTGTCGGGTATTGCATGTCAATGACACACCCTAGATTGTGGTGTCGGGTATTGCATGTCAATGACACACCCTAAATAGTGGTGTCAGTTATTGCATGTCCATGCCACACCCAAGATTGCGGTGCCAGTTATTGCATGTCGGTAACACACTTTATTGTTCAGTGTTAGATAATCTATCAGGCTCGCCACACACAGTGCAATCTCTGTACGATCATCTTTACATCCACCAGAACTATGTAATATGTGGACCTACTTTACCTATCCAATCAGTCTGTAACAAATTAGGCAGGCCCTTGCACTATATACTATATACCACATACCCACCTGCACTACATCGATCTATGATTTGCGTTGCAAGGTAGTGAAAAAAATAGAGTTGGGATGATTTCTCCGGCATTGGTCTCATCAGAATCAATAGTCTGCGGTAACGCGTTGTGCCGTGACACAGGCTGAAGATCTGCAGCGCATTTGTTACATCAATCTACAACAGGGATAATGGGGCCTCAGTGGATTGTAGTGTCAGTTTTTCTAGGTCATTGTCGTGCGTAAATTGCTGGCCCGGTTAATTTGTGTCAGTTTACTTGGTAGAATGTTGGGTCAGTTAGTCCATGACAATATCACTTGGTTTAATTTAGTGTCAGTTATTGGCTTGTCATTGTCACATGGTTTAATTTAGTGTCAGTTATTGCTTGTCATGGTCACTTATTGAACTGTCTTGTCATTTATACCATATCAGCATCACTTGGTTGGCTGTCGTTTCACTTGTTCTATCACTGTATCACTTGGTTAAAATCCAGCTACACCTTCAGTTTAAATGGACTAAATACATTCCAGATGCATTAAAACAAGGTCACACAGTTGTTTTTCTTCAGAAAGCAATTAGTCTCAAATATAAAAGCCTGTCCCCTGTCAGCATGCTGCAAAGAAAGGCCTTGCTCTCTGTGTGGAAGCAGTGGTCTCTCCGCAGAGGTCCAACATACCCCCCCCCCCCCCTGCGAAGTCGGAGCTAGAGATCTCCAATCAGCAGTAAGTATGAGCTTTGTTGATTGGAAAAGTATAGCTGTTTTTCAAAAACAGGGAAGTTTGGACCTCTGCGGAGAAACCACTGCTGCCACACACAGAGCGAAGGTTCTTCTCTACAGGATGCTGGCAGGGGACAGGCTTTTCTACTCTGGATGAGGCTGCTTTCTAAAAGAAATGAGCTGACTAAAAAACTAGAGATGAAAACACTTTGTTCACCTTTTTTTTTTTTTGATGCACCTGGAATGTATTTAACGGATGTAAACTGAAAGTGCAATTGGGCTGTAACTGCAGCGTCAGTTATACTGTGTTAGTATCAGTTGATTGCCGTGTCAGTAATTAGTTGTTATCATCATTTAGTTGACAGGTATTATTCTTTTGAAAGTTTGCTGGTTGCAGTGTCTTTTTATTTTATCGTATCACTTAGTTATCCGCAGTGTCAGTTATTCCATCTCAATAATAATCAGTTGGTTTCAGTGACAGTTACTATGTGTCAGTATCCCCAGGTGACTGCATTGGCAGCTAATCCATGCCAGTATCGCTCAGTTGATTGATTCGTATTGTGACAAAATAACTGACACTGCAATCAACTGAGTAATACTGACATAAATAAGAAAAAATATCTCCGCCCTATCAGGATACCAATACACAATGGAACGCTAGCTGCAGCAGACACCAAATTGGTCAAACCATACCAACAATAAGTATGGTATTTATCTGCGTATAACACGCACATTCATTTTAAGAGGGAAGTTTCAGGAAAAAAAACGTAAATTTTAAATAAGGAACTTTGAAGCAAAATAAGGGTCAGTGCCCATCTGGCAGCCTCACCGTTGCCAGCAATGCAGAAGCCCCACCATTGCCTTCAATGCAGCAGCCTCACCATTGCCATCGATGCAGCAGCCTCACCATTGCCATCGATGCAGCAGCCTCACCATTGCCATCGATGCAGCAGCCTCACCATTGCCATCGATGCAGCAGCCTCACCATTGCCATCGATGCAGCAGCCTCACCATTGCCATCGATGCAGCAGCCTCACCATTGCCATCGATGCAGCAGCCTCAGCATTGCCATCGTTGCAGCAGCCTCAGCATTGCCATCGATGCAGCAGCCTCACCATTGCCTTCAATGTAGCCTCATCAGTCTACTTCAATGAAACCTCACTATTGCCTTCAATGCAGCAGCCTCACCATTGCCATCAATGCAGCAGCCTCACCATTGCCATCAATGCAGCAGCCTCACCATTGCCATCAATGCAGCAGCCTCACCATTGCCTACAATGCAGCAACCTCACCATTGCCAAGAATGCAGCAGCCTCCCCATTGCCATGAATGCAGCAGCCTCCCCATTGCCATGAATGCAGCAGCCTCCCCATTGCCATTTATGCTGCAGCCTCCCCATTGCCACGAATGCAGCAGCCTCCCCATTGCCACGAATGCAGCAGCCTCTCCATTGCCACGAATGCAGCAGCCTCCCCATTGCCACGAATGCAGCAGCCTCCCCATTGCCACGAATGCAGCAGCCTCCCCATTGCCATGAATGCAGCAGCCTCCCCATTGCCATGAATGCAGCAGCCTCCCCATTGCCATGAATGCAGCAGCCTCCCCATTGACTTCAATGCAGCAGCCTCACCATTGCCTTCAATGCAGCAGCCTCACCATTGCCATCAATGCAGCAGCCTCACCATTGCCATCAATGCAGCAGCCTCACCATTGCCTTCAATGCAGCAGCCTCACCATTGCCTTCAATGCAGCAGCCTCACCATTGCCTTCAATGCAGCAGCCTCCCCATTGCCTTCAATGCAGCAGCCTCACCATTGCCATCAATGCAGCAGCCTCCCCATTGCCATCAATGCAGTAGCCTCATCATTGCCATCAATGCAGTCTGATCGATGCCCATCTGCAGCCTAAAGGGGACAGGGAGGGGGGCGGGACGAGTGCCGACAGATTACATACAGTGAAAATCTCCTATGATAGACAGAACAGTGGTCCAATGGCAGCCCAGGAGACGGGACTTCCTATTACAGAGGTCGCCAAGTAAACGGGAGATTCTCACTGTATGTAATCTGTCGGCGCTCGTCCCGCCCCCCTCCCTGTCCCCTCCAAGGCAGCTAAAATTGAAGTATTGGCGTATAACACGCACAAGCTATTTGCACCCGATTTTCAGGGTGAAAAAGTGTGTGTTATACGCCAATAAATACAGTAAATAAAAAATCAAATCATGTGCAAAATTCCATATAAAGGCATATAAAGTGACATTGCATGTGCAAAAACGCATTAAAATTGCTACATAATCACATATCCCTCAAGTTGAATAGAATAAAGGTGCTAATGCTGACATAATATGGGGTAAAGTCCAGCAGCGCACATATATCCAGAGAAAATGAAAAAATAAAATGCAGTAAAGTGCTGTGCTCCAAGTGCGCACAATTTTTGCAATTTTGCACATGTGATGTCACTTTATATAGCACTTTAATTAATTTAGCACTTTATGGTAGGTAGTACTGGTCACTGGAAGTTCAACATGGCACCTCATGGCAAAGAACTCTCTGAGAATCTGAAAAAAAGAATTGTTGCTCTACATAAAGATGGCCTAGGCTATAAGAAGATTGCCAAGACCCTGAAACTGAGCTGCAGCACAGTGGCCAAGACCATACAGCGGTTTAACAGGACAGGTTCCACTCAGAACAGGCCTCACCATGGTCGACCACAGAAGTTGAGTGCACGTGCTCAGCGTCATATCCAGAGGTTGTCTTTGGGAAATAGACGTATGAGTGCTGCCAGCATTGCTGCAGATGTTGAAGGGGTGGGGGGTCAGCCTGTCAGTGCTCAGACCATACGCTGCACACTGCATCAAATTGGTCTGCATGGCTGTCATCCCAGCAACCAGGTGAGGAGTACAAAGACAAGTGTGTCTTGCCTACAGTCAAGCATGGTGGTGGGAGTGTCATGTCATGGTCTGGGGTTGCATTAGTGCTGCCGACACTGGAGAGCTAAAGGTTATTGAGGGAACCATGAATGCCAACATGTACTGTGACATACTGAAGCAGAGCATGAGCTCCTCCCTTCGGAGACTGGGCCGCTGGGCAGTATTCCAACATAACGACCCTAAATGCCTCCATGACAACCACTGCCTTGCTAAAGAAGCTGAGGGTAAAGGTTGACTGGCGAAGCATGTCTCCAGACCTAAACCATATTAAACATCTGTGGGGCATCTTCAAATGGGAGGTGGAGGAGCGTAAGGTCTCTAACATCCACCAGCTCTGTGATGTCATCATGGAGGAGTGGAAGAGGCCTTCAGTGGCAACCTGTGAAGCTCTGGTGAACTCCATGCCCAAGAGGGTTAAGGCAGTCCTGGAAAATAATGGTGGCCACACAAAATTTTGACACTTTGGGCCCAATTCGGACATTTTCACTTAGGGGTGTACTCACTTTTGTTGCCAGCGGTGTAGACATTAATGGCTGTGTGTTGAGTTATTTTGAGGGGACAGCAAATTTACACTGTTATACAAGCTGTACACTCACTACTTTACATTGTAGCAAAGTGTCATTTCTTTGATCAGTGTTGTCGCATGAAAAGATATAATAAAATATTTACAAAAATGTGAGGGGTATACCCACTTTTATGAGATACTGTGTGTGTGTGTGTATATATATATATATATATATATATATATATATATATATATATATATATATATATATATATATATATATAATCTATATATAATATATATATACAAGAGAGAGGGAGTATGGCCAACATGGGCCCAATACTTGAGGTATGTCATTGTTGTTACATAATATCAGGTAAGTGAGCCCTTGTGCATCAACGCATTTCACTGATCTGCTTCCTCAGGACACACAATCGGATTCAGGTTTGGGCTCTGGCTGGGCCATTCCAAAACTTTAATCTTCTGGTGAAGCCATTCCTTTGTTGATTTTGGGTCGTTGTCATGCTAACCTCTTCATGCTGAACCTCTTCATGTTCAGCTTTCTAGCAGAAGCCTGAAGGTTTTGTGCCAATATTGACTGGTATTTGGAACTGTTCATAATTCCCTCTACCCTGACTAAGGCCCCTGTTCCAGCTGAAGAAAAACAGCCTCAAAGCATGATGCTGCCACCACCATGCTTCACGGTGGGTATGGTGTACTTTTGATGAAGTGCAGTGTTGTTTTTGAGCCAAACAAATCTTTTGGAATTATGACCAAAAAGTTAAACCTTAGTTTCATCAGACCATAACACATTTTCCCACATGCTTTTGGTAGACTTCAGATGTGTTTTTGCAAAATTTAGCCACGCTTGGATGTTTTTCTTGGTAAGAAAAGGCTTCCGTCTTGCCACTCTACCCCATAGCCCAGACATATGAAGAATATGAGAGATTGCTGTCACATGTACCACACAGCCAGTACTTGCCAGATATTCCTGCAGCTTCTTTAATGTTGCTGTAGGCCTCTTAGCAGCCTCCCTGATCAGTTTTCCTCTCGTCTTTTTATCAATTTTGGAGGGACGTCCAGTTCTTGGTAATGTCACTGTTGTGCCATATTTTCCCCACTTGATAATGACTGTTCTCACTGTGTTCTATGGTATATCTAATGCCTTGGAAACTCTTTTGTACCCTTCTCCCGGCTGATACCACTTAACAGTGAGATCCCTCTGATGCTTTGGAAGCTCTGTGCGGACCATGGCTTTTGCTGTAGGATGTGACTTAGAAAATGTGAGGAAAGACCTACTAGAACAGCAGAAGTTTATTTGGGGTTAATCAGAGGCCCTTTAAATGATGGCCGGTGTGTACTGTCTCCTTTTTAATGAGTTTGAATGTGATTGCTTAATTAACACAGCTACATCCCCAGTTTATAAGAGGGTGTGCACACGGCCATCATTGCGTAACATTCACATAGTATGGTGCCTTAGGACCGGCATTGAGTCTATCCAGTGTTCCGTTCAGAGCTTGTGCTCACCGTTCCGTCTCCAGGGACCGGCGTGCGGTTCAAGCCTCGATTTTGTGCGGGAAGCTTCCTGTAGACGCATGATTGGATGTGATGCGCGTAGAGGCTTTTGGGTAACACCGACGTCACGTCCTGTCCCTAACCCACATGAAATTGAGGCTTGAACCGCACACCAGTCCCTGAAGATGGAACGGCGAGCACAAGCTCTAAACGGAACGCTGGATAGACTCAGGGCCGGTCCTAAGGCAATATACTATTTGAGTGCAATATTTACATTTGTTTTTTAAGCAAAATAAAGCAAGGAATGTTGCTCAATGATGGCCGTTTTTTATGAGATTTTAAGATCACTCAAAGGTGGAGATACATGGAATGACTATTGAGATACCGGTTGGGAAACCCCAGATACATTCTAACAAGAGAAGTAATTGATCCAGGCATAAACTGAGGCTTTTTCATTATTGTTTTCTGGTGAGTGTTAATTTTGGAAGGTGGTGGTGCATCACGGATTGGGGGAAGTCTTTTTAACGCGGATTTAGCTTTGTGCACCATCAGGGCTGGACTCAGCCCTTCCTTCTCAGAGCAGGCCGCTCAGCTGTCGGTTAATTGCCAGCTCTTTCCACAGTGGCTCACCTGGTGATGATATCCTGCTCGTCAGCCCTACTGGCTACGTAACCACTTGCCGACCGCCGCACGCCGATATACGTCTGCACAATGGCAGCAGTGGGCATACCTGTATGTCCCCTTTAATTTGCGAGGCTAGTGGGCCCACCGCTGTGTACAGCGTAACCGTGCCCGCGGTTCCCCCCGACTCGATGTCTGCCGGTGTCCCGCAATCGTGTTACGGACCGGCAGAACGAGGAGATGCCTATGTAAACAAGCCATTTCTTTGTTCTGCCTAATGACATGACAGGGATCTACTGCTCTCTGTCATCAGAACCAGTGATCGCTGTCATGTCAGTGGTAACCCATCCCGCCCACCGTTAGAATCACTCCCTAAGACACAGTTAACCCCTTGATCGCCCCCTAGTGTTCAACCCCTTTCCTGCCAGTGTCATTTACACAGTAATCAGTGCATTTTTATAGCACTGATCGCTGTATAAATGACAATGGTCCCCAAAATAGTGTCAAGTGTCTGATGTGTCCACCATAATGTCGCAGTCATGATAAAAATCACAGATCACCGCCATTAGTAATAAAAAAAAAAAATTTAAAAAATGACATAAATCTATCCCATTATATATATCCTATTTTGTAGACGCTATAACTTTTGCGCAAACCAATCAATATACGCTTATTGCGATTTTTTTTTTTACCAAAAATATGTAAAAGAATACATATTGGCAGAAACTGAGGGAAAAAAAATGTTTTTTTTATATATTTTTGGGGAATATTTATTATAGCAAAAAGTAAAATATATTGCATTTTTTTCAAAATTGTTGCTCTTTTTTTGTTTATAGCGCAAAAAATAAAAAACGCAGAGGTAATCAAATACTACTAAAAGAAAGCTCTATTTGTGGGAAAAAAGGACGTCCATTTTGTTTTGGTGTAATGTTGCACGACCGCGCAATTGTCAGTTAAAGCGACGCAGTGCCGAATCGCAAAAATAGCACTGGTCAGGAAGGGGGTAAAATCTTCCGGGGCTGAAGCAGTTAAGCTGTTCAGTCCAAATCCTCTCTGCCTTCACCTGGTCAACATATTGGAGACTCTCTCCTGTGTACCTGTGAAAGACTTTCTTGGCTGACGTCCCTTCTGGTTCCTGATCCTGCTTGCTGTTCCACTACCCTGTTTCCTGATCTGTCCTGAAGTATGCTGAACCCTGGCTCCCTGACGTCCTGGCTTGTCTATCCCTTCCGGTTACCGAACTCTGGCTATGTTTGACTACGTTTGCTCTGTTTACCTTTTACTATTATTTTTAAACTAGTGTGATTAGTGTGAATTTCACTGCACTTCTGTCTCGGTCTGATTCATGGTTTCTGACATGCACGTGGGCTTTTTCATTATTGTTTTCTGGTGAGTGTTTATTTTGGAAGGTGGTGGGGCATCACGGATTGGTGGAAGTCTTTTCGGATTTAGATTTGTGCACGTAGGTTTGATTACCCATTTTTGAAGCGAATCACTGGGACTTTTATACAGTTTTATACAACTTGCTTGATGGTTTAATCAATAATGAATGATCTATAATTGATGGATGTAATTAGCACTCACTGTTACATTTGTTAATAATTCCTTGGGGTTGGCGCAGTTATCCTCTACTAATACATTGGTTGATTACAATGTCCGTTATTTTGTATCAGTAGTATTTGGTCCCATGACCATATCAGTTACTTTTTATCGGTATTACTCAGTTGATTGCAGTGTCAGTTATTTTGTATTACTTATACTTTTCTGCCTACAGTGTCAGTTATTTTATATCTGTATCACTTGGTTGATTACAATGTCAGTTATTGTGTGTCAGTTACTTGGTCAATGACCATGTCAGTTACTATATATCGGTATTACATGGTTGATAGCAGTGTGAGTTGTTTTGTATTGGTATTATATGGTTGATGACAGTGCCAGTTATTTTATATCCATTTCACTCCTTTAATGACAGTGTCAGTTATCATATTTCAGTCCCTCTTGTTGCTTTGCCATGCCAGTCACTACACATCAGTGTCACTCTGTAGCTTGCAGTGCCGGCTATCCCATGTCAGTATCACTTTCTCCATTGCAGTGTCCGTTTGTCAGTCACTACTGTCAGTACCGAGGGATGGACAGTTATGTCCCTCATTGTGTCAGCATCATAATAGTTGATGGCATTGCTCCTTCCAAGTTCACGGCCATCCATTAAATAGCAGCAGTGCCGCCGCCCGTGTTACTGGAGATATGAACCAGAACAGATCATTCATTACGGAGCGTACTTCTCCGGGTTCTGACCTGCCAGCCTGTGGATATTATATTGCAGAAATGAGGAAGATCCAGCCTAGGACACGTTAAGGCAATTAGACATGACTTGCCAGTCAGCGGGCCCCGCCAACGCGATTGGACGGCAGCGACACCTCATCACAGCTTGGGTTCTTGTTCGGCTAATCACAGCTCGGGCTCTTGTTAGACACTGTGTCATTCATTACGGGAAGATAGCGAGGACTTGGAGCCGGCTGAGCCGCTAATCATCAGGCGGACCGGCTTTCATGGCTGATGCCTTCCTATTTCTGATATTGAGTTTTAATTAGATCACGGTGTTGGACAGGAGAGCAATATGCTCCCTGGCTTTTTCTTGTTCTTACAGATGAGGGTTGGAAAAAAAAAGACTGACAACCATTTCTTAGGCCTAACCAGAAGGAAAGGCAGTTAAAAAATGTTCTGTTTCAAATGCCGCTTTATACATTGACCCAGTCTGAACAGTAAGATCACCTGCTGACTTGGCACCATCCAGAGGCAGCTTAACTCTTCAATAATCCAACTCAATGTTTCTTCAGCTGGTTGCAGTACAGAGAATGTTTTTCCAGTCTTATGAAGTGTAAGAAGACTATGACTTTCCTAAGCCCTGTCCAACACTGACTGAGGGAACATAGAATACGTGTGTGTGTGTGGGGGGGTCTAGCTAGGACTGAACAAACTAGCACTAAAAAAGAGTGGAGGACAGAAGAAAATACCAAAACCCCATTAATAACATTGCCCAAAACCGCCACTAGATGTCAGTATACTATGAAACAATAACAGTATAGAAATCTATATAGAAAAACGATATATCTATATAGAAAAAATGATGTGAAAGTGCAGCGAAACAGAACCTTAATGAGAATTTATGTGTAGATAGAGCTTTTAAAGCAGCGGTCTCCAAACTGCGTCCTGGGGGCTAGATGCAGCCCTTTGCTGTCCTTTATCAGGTCCCTGGGGCACTATTCACCCCATGGATACGAGACACTATTCTGCCCACTGACGCCAACAATGGGGCATAATGCCTGTCCCTGACACCAACAATTGGGCACTAATCCGCCCCTGATATCAAAGATGGGATACTATTTAGTCCCACTGATGCCAGAAATTTTTTTTTTTTATTCCCGCTGGCCACAATCCGTCCCCCCTGAAGGGGGTCTGAAGGACAGTAAACTGGCCCCTTATTTAGAACGTTTTCAGACCCCTGCTTTAAAGACTGGGTGAATTTTCTTTTATTTATGATAATGAGGCATTATAAAAAAAATTTAATTTTTTTAATCCATTGAATATGATATATTGCAATTATATTTTGTGTATTCTTGTTTTTAGCCAGCAGGTGAAGCTTTATCCTCCTTTTTTCCCTTTTACATTTTTATCTTGCTTCCTGTTGTAAAAAGCTTGTTCACAGAGCTCAGTAGCTCAAGCTAAACCTTACACACACAAGTGAATGAGTCACAACACTGACTCCTCTCCCTGGTTTCCCCAACTCCATACAGTTTGATGGAGATATAAAGCTCTCACTTATTGCCTAATCAGGTTATTCTAAATATATTCATAATTACTATAGCGCTGCTTCTGGAGGAATCTGCATTGTTTGGGTCCACCTGCCATACACCAGTATTGACCCACCCTGTTTAAGGACCTAAGTGACCTCCAACACACCTGGAAACAGTTCAATTGGGATTTATTTATAAAGGCAAAACCCTGTAAAAGAAATAGGTCACTAAGTGTGGACGAGTCCTCTGGATGCAGTGGCAGCCAATACTGGTCGTTTTCTTTGCTTTCCTCCCGCTACCGTGTCCCCCAGAGCCAGAAAAGAAATTATGAGTGGTATAGTCAAAAAGAAACGCTCTTGGTGGCTTAGAGGGGCTGCTGCCCAGTGGACGCTACTCCCAGGGCTGTCCAATCAGGAATTGCCTCTCCCCGATCGCTAGGTTTGACCAAGTCCTCTGCCTGTAGTAGCAGCCACTTTTGGTCCTCTTCTGTGCTTTCCTTCCTGCCATGCCCACCAGAGCCAGAGAGGCAATCACGATCAGTGCGACCAAGAAGAAACACTCTGCTGGGTGGCTTAAAGAGGCTGCTGTCCAGTGGATACTATGCTAATCATTGCCTCAGCATCCAACCAGGAATTGCCTCTCCCCCATCGCTAGGTGAGGTCAACTCCCCTGGCTGTGGTGGAGGCCAATCCCAGTCCTCTTCTGTGCTCTCCTCTCCCTGCCATGTCCACCAGGGCCAGGGGGGAAGTGATAAGCAGTGTAGCACAGAAGAAACACTCTGCTGGGTGATGTAAAGGGGCTGCTGCCCAGTGGGCTCCATGCTACTCCAAGAATTTGTATTTCTGTTCAGCCAGTCTTGTGAATCACAAACCTATGGCTCATTATGTAGCTATGAAGATGTTTCACTGCCTTCCAAATCAGCCTCACAGCTTCTTGGCTCCTCTACCAGGCTCCTAGTTGAGGTGACGTGTTGGTTCATTATCCATTAAGCAGGGTGGGTGTGGAGGGGTGACACAGGAAGCTGCAAAACCTTACCAGGAAACTTTTTTTTAATCAATTTCCTGTCTACTGATCTGGCAGTGTATTAGTGGCGGAACAGAATGAGAAATTCTTTGGAAAGTAAAACATTGCATATAGATTTATTTTAAGTGTGGACTTAGTCGATGCCAGTAGTTTCGATTTAATGAGGCACTACAGTTTGGTAAACAAAACAAATCTGCCAAGCGTTGTCTGTCTTTAAAACGGTCATGTAAGACGGTTACAATTTTATCAATACCATTTCTGGAAAAGATTGTTTACTCTGTTAGAAAATAGAAGTCTTAAAGTGAATTTTCTTTTGTTAGGCCCCATTCATACAAGGAGCATGGATGCATGCCCCATACGAGAGCCATGTTAACCTGCACAGGGATGCACAAATGTTCCATGCATCCCTATGCAGGCAGTCCCACTGATGTCTATAGGGATGCAGCACCTGCACAAACATGGCCATGGCTCCCAATATGACATCTATGTGGGTACAGGTACATGGCCCTGAACTCACCCTGTCTGCATTTGGAGCCAATGTCCCAACCACTATGAGTTATCCCTGCTGTTGTCTTCGGGTCTGGTATGGATTTTAAGGGAAACCCCAAGCCAAAAAAAAATGTGTGGTGTTCCCTCTAAAATCCATACCAGGCCCTTCAGTCTAGTATGAATTTTAAGGGGAATTCTACACAAAAAAAGAGGGGTCCCCCCAAAAGCCATACCAGCCCCACAGGGTAGGAAAAAGGTGTGGGGGATCAGCAAAGCATCTTGTCCCCATGTTGATGAGGAAAAGGGCCTCTTCCCCAAAACCCTAGCCATGGGGGTGTGGGGGGTAGCTATTTTTAAGAAGGGGGCACCCCAGAACTCCCCCAGTGTGAACAAGTATATGGTACATAAATACCCCTACACTTTTACCAAGAAAATATCAAATGAGAGGCAGAAATTACTACTCAAAGAACCCCTAGCAAGCCCTGGAGAAACCCTAGGGTTCCATTCAACCTGCTTTTAGATGTTTGTCTTTCAGCTTTAAAATATGCCTAATGCTAGTTCCACTTCCTGAGTGTGGCCACTCCACCTTTTCTGTATATCACATCTGTGTGGATCTGCACCAGTGCAGAAAATATCAAATAAGCAGCAGTATTCCAAAAGTACAGAACAATGTAGGTGACCCAGCTAAACCTGTGAGATGTCTTATATGACTGTGCCCGTCAGATGTACTCTGCTGGATGGCACTCTTGTCTTTCTTACCGACTCCTTGAATTTCTTGTCCTTCTGTGTTCTTGCATCCATGGCGCTCTCCAACCAGTCTGACGCACAGCAGCTTGGAGCTGTAAAACCGACATAAAGTTTATAGATGCTGAACCGCACATTGCAGCTTGCTGTGACAATGACGAGTCGCCAACCTGTGTTTTTTGCCTTGTTATATCACAATCAGCCTGTCCGCTCCCCTCCATCTGATCTTTATTTATCCCAAGAGGATTCAACAGTCACTAACTTAACGTTTATAAATACCCATATCTCCCTTTACTGGGGGAAATTAATTCTCCTGCCTTTTATTAGATTGTAGAACAATTGCTCTGAGGCAGCAGTAGGAACACTGGACTCAGCATTCAAAGGAAGCCCTTGCTTCTCAGTTATGTAGAGGACATTTATACCCTGATGACCTAAAGAGGTTCCTCAGCAAAGGATTACATTCCTTCCACTAGAAGATTTTGAAGCCCTTAACATATTAAAGTGTATTTATATGTAGAATACAATGGACGGAGAAATGTTTTGTTTTTTATATTTCATTTTTACCTGGTGATCCCACCAGTAAGTTTTCTGTCTGGGGGGTGGTGGACACTCACTCATTCAGTGTATTGCATCTATGGTCGTCACCCTAGGACAGTGGTCTTTAAACTTGCGGCCCTTTGCTTGCTTTTATTCAGCCCTTGGGGTAATATTTAATTTCTTTGACACCAACATTGGGGCGTAATTCCCCCCCCCACTCACACCAACGAAGGGGCACAGTTCCTCCCAATCACACCACCGATGGTGCACATTACCTCTCAATCAAACCAACGATAGGGCACAGTTCCTGTCAGTGACACTAACGATGCGGCATGATTCTTCCCACCAAATGACACCAACGATGGGGCATAATTCCTCTCACTGACACCAATGATGGGGCATTGTTTACTCCAACTGACACCAGGACATTTTCTACTTCCAATGGCCAGAGTCCAGCACCTCTAAGGTCTGAAGGACAGTAAATTGGCCCTTTCTTTAGAAAGTTTGGAGACCCCTGCCCAAGGACAAGACTACAGAATGCCTTCCCCTCCTTTTCTCCATGACACAGAGATAGCTGAGAGCATATCTAACTGATAACCGCTCACAGAGCTGAAGAGCACAGGAAGATATCAGCTCACAGCTTTTCTGGCAGGATCAACAGGTATTTAGTTCAGTGCTTAGAGCAACCATTCTAGACCAGGGTTCTGTGGAACCCTAGGGTTCCTCCAGAGGTTGCTATGGGTTCCTTAAGTTCTGGCTTAATAACTTCTCCCCAACCCCCCCCCCCCCCAATTTGATGAGGCCTGCATAGTTCTAGAGCCAACACTACTTGGCAAAACCAGCAACATGGCACCAATTATTTTTTTGCTGCCTGTAATGGTGGCACTCTGATCGCTATGCTAAAGGTTGCATTCTTCCTACTAACCACCAATTTGAGGGGTATTTTCCCCATAGATCCACAGAAATTTGATTTTAGCAGGGGTGTCCGTGAGAAATGAAAACTACTTTACGGGTTCCTCTTAGAGAATCTGCTGCCTAAAGCTGGCCTTACAAAGCTTGAATTTTGGACGATTTTTCCCAAAGTGCCCCTAGCATATAAATAAATGTTAACGGATGCAAATGGAGCCCAAATGGGCCCCCTGTCTTTCTGATCTCTAATCTCAAACTTAATTCCTCTAGTACAAAAATGGATACTATCTGCTTTATAGCAATCATATAGGTGTCCCCAAACTAAATATACATTATTATTTTCATTAAAAGGGTTTTCCAAGTGCTATAGCTACCTTTTATACTGTCTAACCCTAAAGGGCCTCATAGCAGTCCCATGGTGTGCCATGATCTTAGTTATCCCTTGTTTATTCCCAATAAGTGAATGGAAATGGGTGTAAGTGCAGCCTAAATGGGTCCCCTGTCTTTCTGATCTCTCATCTCAAACTCAATTCCTTTAGCAATAGGGAATACTAACTACTTTATAGCAATCTTATGGATGTTCCAAAACTTTCAAATGCAACTCATCTAGTGATAAAGATTACTAACTGCGTTATAGCAATAATATAGACATTTCCAAACTTTACATATTTAATGTATTATTTTCATAAAGGGGTTTGCCAAGTGCTATAGCTACCTTTTATACTGTATACCCTAACAAGGCCCCATGGTGTGCCATGGTCTTAGTGATGCCTTGTTTTATGAGTTTAACTTTGAACCCCACCAACCACTCCATCTAAGCATGGCTTCAGTAAAGGCTTACACCAGCTATTTTCAGCCAAGGTTCCACAAAACCATAGAGTTCCTCCAGAGGTTGATGGTTCTTGAGCTTTGGTTGATTGTCCTCCCGTGCGGTTGGTGCTAGCATAGTCCCGGGCCAACACCACTTGGCAAAGTTGGTTGTGTGACACCAATGATCTTTCTAGCTGTCTGTAAGGATGTTGTTCTGACCATTACACTAAGGGTTTATCTTATTCCTACCGATAGGGGCATTTTTCCCCACTGACCCTCAATGAACTAGTAAGGGTACCCAGAGGCCTGAAAATTATTTTAGGGGGTTCCTCTGGGGTAAAAAAGATTGAGAAAAGCTAACTTAGATTTAAAAGTGGAAGTGTACTGTAGCCCCTTCACTTGGATCCCCAGAGACCTGAAAATTATTTTAGGGGTTCCTCTAGGGTAAAAAGGTTGAGAAAGGCTGGCTTACACTCAAAAGTAGAAGTGTACTGTAGGCCCTTCACTGGGTATCTGGAGACCTGAAAATTATTTTAGAGGTTCCTTTAGGGTAAAAAGTATGAGGAAAGCTGGCTTAGACTCAAAAGTGAAATTGTATTGTAGGCCTTTCGCTGGCACATTGACTGTCCATGCATATGGCAAGTTAATTAAAAAAAAACAGAATTCTCATTCATACACGTATTATTGAAAAGCTATAACATGGCCCTACGACAAGTGAAAGCAGCTTCTGTCTTTGTTGTAATTTCCCTTGATGTAACAAACACGTCTTCCGAGGGCAAATGTCATTCACTATTCACATTATTAAGCTGCTGCTTATTATCTGCGTTTTATAAAATGTCATATAATGTAGAGGCAAGGCGTCTGTTTCTCAACATGCAAATTCGCATCCATTTATCTCGAGCATCATTCGTGAAGCTGCTTTCCTTTATGGTCCACCGAGAAGTCTCCCTCTGTGTGTTTAACCTTTTAACTCAAATTTCTTACAAATCTGTAATAACTCGCTCCTTCCCGCTTTTACTCACCGCGCTAGTCATGACTGAGTTTTTGCACCTCAAGAAAAAAATCCTTTTTTTTTCTTTTTTTTTTTATCTATTTTGTTTCTTTCATGTCTTTCCTGTTAATGGATGTAGTCCGCTGATAAGAGGGAGAGCAGAGGAAGTTCAACTCCAAAACTACAACCTATTCATTAACAAAAAGAAGCCGTGTATATGGGTCAGATGCTTTTACCTGGATTTTATTTTTTCCCTGTGTTTGCCCGGTCTTCCACCTCAGCATGTCATAGAGCAGAGGATCTGAACTAGGAAAAAAAAAAAACAGGTTCCATGACTCAAAGGGAGATTACTTTGTTCTGATGATAGTTTTGATTTTTGTCGGAAGGATGTTGAGAAGTGAGAATACATGTAAAGAAGCTCTATAGTTGGGATGTAATTTTAGCGCTGGCCATAGACCATTAGAATCTTTTTTTGAAGAAAACTTTTTTTTTGGAACGTTCATTTGGTTTTCTGATGGTTAGTGGGGTCAAATCGACATTCGTTTTTGAATGTTGTGACAAGAAAATTCAAAGGAGAACGAAAACGTAAAGAGGTTGCTTAAGGATTACAGTGTAAACATTCAATTGAACATCTAACCATGTATGGCCAGCTTAACTTCTGGTAAAGAGAGCTTAGTGTTTAGTTCCAACATTCAATCATGAAGGAGTTCTATATTTGTCCTTTAAACATTATGGGGTGCACTTCACTACGAACGAGAATGATCCATCTGATTAATGAACCTTTTGGTATGATATTGGCAAACGTGGTGGCTAAGTGGTTGGCACGTTTGCCTTGCTGGTCTTGGTCATGGGTTTAAACTCCCAGGACTAAAAAACAAAAAAGTAGCATTAAATACATTATCCCCTCTTTCCTTCAATTCCCACTTTCTATACACCCTTCTCTCCCTCTCTATATCACTTTTTCCCTCCCTGTCTCTATCCCCTCTTCCCTTCCTTTCTAATCCCACCTTTCCTTCCCAGCCCCCCTCTCTCTCTCTCCCTCCCCTCTCTCTCTCTCCCTCCCCTCTCTCTCTCCCCCTCCCCTCTCTCTCTCCCCCTCCCCTCTCTCTCCCTCTCCCCTCCTTCTCCCCCTCCCTCTCCCTCTCCTACCCCTGCTTACCCTCCCTCTTCCCCTTCTCTCCCCCATGCTCCCCCTCACTATACAGTATCCCTCATGCTCTCCATCTCCCTTCTCTCCCCCTTCCCTCCCTCTCTCTATTCCCCTGCCCTCCCTTTTTATACCCCCCATGCTTTCCATATCTCTATCCTCCCTGCTCTCCTTCTCCCCCCTCTTTTTTCCATTCCCACCCTCTCTCTCCCCCATGCTCTTCTCCCTCTCTCTATTCTCCCTGCTCTCCTTCTTTCTCTCTCCCCCTTCCCTCCCTCTCTCTATCCCCCTGCCCCCTCCTTCTCTTCCCCTTCTCTTCCCCTTCTCTCTCTCTCTCCCTCCCCTTCCCTCCCTATCTTTATACTACTTGCTCTCCTCCCTCTTACCATCCCCCCACCCTCCCTCTCTATCCTCCCTGCTCACCTTCTCCCCCTGTCTTCCCCTTCCCTCCCTCTCTCTCCCCATGCTCTTCTCCCTCTTTCTATTCTCCCTGCTCCCCCCTTCCCTCTCACTCTTTCCCTTTGTCCCCCTCCCTCTCTCTACCCCCTGTCCTCCTCCCTCTCTCTATCCCCCTGCCCCCTCCCGCACTCTATCCCCCTGCCCCCTCCAGCACTCTATCCCCCTGCCCCCCTCCCTCTCTCTATTCCCCTGCCCCCCTCCCTCTCTATCCCCCTGCCCCCCTCCCTCTCTATCCCCCCGTCCCCCTCCCTCTCTCTATCCCCCCGTTCCCCTCCCTCTCTCTATCCCCCCGTCCCCCTCCCTCTCTCTATCTCCCCTCCCTCTCTCTATCCCCCGCCCCCCTCTCTCTATCCCTCCGTCCCCCTCTCTCTATCTCCCGCTCCCCTCCCTCTCTATATCCCCCCGCTTCCCTCCCTCTCTATATCCCCCTTCCCTCCCTCTCTCTATCCTCCTTGCTGTCCTTCTCCCGCTCTCTATCCCCCCACCCCCCAACCTCTCTCTATCCCCCTTTCTCCCTCTTTGACTTCCCTCCCTCTCTCTCTCTCCCCCATGCTCTTTTCCCTCTTTCTATTCTCCCTGCTCTCCCCCTTCCCTCTCACTCCTTCCCTTTGTCCCCCTCCTGCTCTCTATCCCCCTGTCCCCCTCCCTCTCTCTATCCCCCTCCCTCTCTCTCTATCTCCTTGTCCCCCCCTATCTCCTTGTCCCCCTCCCTCTCTCTACCCCCTGTCCTCCTCCCTCTCTCTATCCCCCTGCCCCCCTCCCTCTCTCTATCCCCCTTCCCTCCCTCTCTCTATCCTCCTCCCTCTCTATATCCCCCTGTCCCCCTCCCTCTTTCTATCCCCCTGTCCCCCTACCTCTCTCTATTCCCCCGTCCCCCTCCCTCTGTCTATCCCCCCGTCCCCCTCCCTCTGTCTATCCCCCCATCACCCTCCCTTTGTCTATCCCCCGATCCCCCTCCCTCTCTCTATCTCCCCGCCCCCCTCCCTCTCTCTATCCCCCTGCCCCCCCTCTCTCTATCCCCCCTCCCCCTCCCTCTCTCTATCCCCCTTCCCTCCCTCTCTCTATCCCCCTTCCCTTCCTCTCTCTATCCTCCTTGCTCTCCTTCTTCCGCTCTCTATCCCCCCATCCCCCTCCTCAATCCCCCTGTCTCCCTCCCTCTTCCCTCCCCCTCCCTCTTCCCTCCCCCTCCCTCTATCTATCCCCCTTCCCTCCCTTTCTCTATCCTCTTGTCCTCCTCCCTCTCTATATCCCCCTGTCCCCCTCCCTCTTTCTATCCCCCTGTCCCCCTACCTCTCTCTATTCCCCCGTCCCCCTCCCTCTGTCTTTCCCCCCATCCCCCTCTCTTTGTCCATCCCCCGATCCCCCTCCCTCTCTCTCTATCTCCCCGCCCCCCTCCCTCTATCTCCCTGTTTCCCTCCCTCTCCCCTCCCCCTCCCTCTATCTATCCCCCTCCCCCTCCCTCTTCCCTCCCCCTCTCTCCATCTATCCCCCTTCCCTCCCTCTCTCTATCCCCCTGTCCCCCTCCCTCTTTCTATCCCCCTGTCCCCCTCCCTCTCTCTATCCCTCTTCCCTCCCTCTCTCTATCCCCCTTCCCTTCCTCTCTCTATCCTCCTTGCTCTCCTTCTTCCGCTCTCTATCCCCCCGCCCCCCTCCCTCTATCCCCCTGTTTCCCTCCCTCTTCCCTCCCCCTTCCCCCTCCCTCTTCCCTCCCCCTCCCTCTATCTATCCCCCTTCCCTCCCTCTCTCTATCCCCCTGTCCCCCCCCCCCCCCTCTCTCTCTCCTCTGTGCTCTCCTTCTCTCTCTCCCCCCTCCTCTCCTCTGCTGGCAGACAGATGGCTCTGCTCGCGCTGTGTATGATATTTCGCTCCCAGACACACATATAAGCCTGCTGCTCTTTTTCATGTGGTTTCTAACGAGGCCTCCGTCACCAGGCTGCCATGTCGGCACTCGGCACGTATCATTTGATTGCTTCTAAAGTATTTTGGTCATCGGTGTCAGGAGGTTACCCTTTGACCTTTCACCCGACCTTCTGGCGCTGAAATTCCCGCTGCTCCAATTATTGCGGCCTATCACATAAAACCACATTGACAGTAATAGGGATTTGCTTTCAGATAGATTAGCGCCAACAGTTCTTTAATACACGGAGCCCCATCAAGTAGCTTAAACCTAATATGAAAAAAAAAAAAAGCCATTTGTCATGTTAACTCCGTCTGCGATAGTCATAATAAACGTTCGCGGGGAGAGCGGCTTTTATTAATTCTATTCTTGAGCGCGTTCCCACAAAGATTTATTAACTCTTTCATGGAGGCGCCGCATTCAGTCTGACTGATCTTTGCACGCCCCTCGTTTTCAAGGGGACAGAATAGTCACCGAGGCCTAATGAAAGCTTGCAGCACATATGCAAATGTGTCTGCTGTCGCCGTGGTAACACTGTAAGAACCGGGATTGCGAAGGATGGAACCCTTTGACAGGGGCGTGTGTTTGTGACCCCCCTGGTTCTATCAGCGGCCTGCCAATCGGCAGCATTGAGAACCGTCAGGGACGACCTTCGAATCGCCGCGCCATCAATCTTTTGCGTCCTTCATAAGCTCTTCTTACATGCATTGAACGCACCATTATTCTGTAAAGCAAAGAAAAAGGTGCAAAGTTCAGTCATCCATGGCAACCAATCAGGATTCCTTTTACTGTGGTCACAAAACTCGCTGCTATAACTTCACAAACGGCACAGAAAGTGACAATAGTTCCCATGATGACTTCATTCATTTATTAGCTGCATATAAAAAAATATATTCATTGAAATATTCATAATTATTATTAGACTCTCAACTGAATGAAGTATGATAAAAAGGAAGATTGTAACCGGTTTTGAAATTATTTATTAAAATCTGCAGGTCGGTAGATTAAAAAAAATATAGGCAGCTGAAGTTATTAGTAATTCATAGTTTTCCAGCAAATGGTGAGCTTGACCCCCAACCCTTAACATCTTGTTAGACTCCCTACTCTTTTGTGAGCCTGCCTATCATATTGATGCTCCAGAGGACGTTGATTCTAACGAAACACGTCGGGTGGAGTCCATGTCTGTGAGTAAACCACGCAAGCCAATCCTGTATACTGGTCGATCGACTTCTAGGATGTCTTGGATCTATTAATGCTCGTTTTATACCGGATTTCTGTCAGTGTTTACCACTGATCTTCTTTAATAAACTGTTAGGGCCAGTTCACACCAGACGCCGTTCCGTTCAGTTCCGTGTGCTTTTTTTTCTGCACAAAATGCATACACAGAGTTTTCCATGTATTCCAATGGCTCCAGTTTACACCATGCAGTCAGTTTCTGGTCAGTTTCTGCACCGGAAACTGACTGCATGGTGTAAACTAGAGCCAATGGAATACATGGAAAACACTGTGCATGCATTTTTAGTGCAGAAAAAAAGCGCATGGAACTGAGCGGAACTGCGTCTGGTGTGAACTAGCACTTAAGCAGTTTTACACTATGTGGCTGTTTTACCTTTACTTCATGGGCCCTACTATGGAGTAAACTTTACCATTAGCCATGACAGTACCACCACCAGCAATATAAGAGAGGAAGCTGATGGGTAGACATGTGCACTAGTTTTCTTTTTCGTTTCATTTGTTTTTTTGCTTTTTTCCGAAAACTGACAATTTGAATTTCCGAATTTTCTAATTTCCGAATTTCCGAATTTTTGAATTTTCGAATTCCAAATTTCCGAAATTCCGGATTTTCGGAATTCGAAAATTCTGAAATTCAAAAATCCGAAAGAAAAGAAAATGCAGTAAAATTCAAAATAACTATTAAATTGTAGGTATTGGAATTTCCTTTCAAATTTGTCTGTTTGTGAACGTAACAAATACAAATTTATCTGCAGTTACGAATTATCCGAAATAACTGCTGCATCTAAACAAATGGAATTGAATAAATAATAATAGTTAAAAGGTTTTATTATTTTTATTGTTATTTACTATTATTAGATTGTTACGTTCCATTCTTTTAGATACGGCATTCGTTACTTCAGATAATTCATAACTTCGGATAAATTCGTGCTCCTTACATTCATAACAGCCAAATTTGAAAGGAAATTCCAATACCTATAATTTAATATTTATTATTAGTTATTATTTTCATTCTTTTGAATTTTCAGATTTTCATTATTCTTGGATTTTCAAATTTCCAAATTTTAGAAATTTAAAATGTATGAAATTTCGAATATTTGAATTTCCTAATTTCGAATCTTCAAATTTCCGAAATTTCGAATTTCCGAACTCCCGAATTCGAATTTTCTAATTATTCAAATTTCCGAAATGTTCCAATTTCTGAAATTTCAATTCTGAATTTCCGAAATTTCGAAATTTCGGAAATTAAAAAATTCGGAAATTTCAGAATTAGCGAATTTGTCAAAATTCATTAAACGAATTGCACAGGTCTTCTGATTGGATCTTCTATACTTGCATATCACGCCTGTCTAGACTCTTATCATTTGAAGTCTAGACCTCTGGTAAGGGGCATTTTATATCAATATCGGTGAAGGTGCACTTGGGTGATCAAAACACACATCAATTATACTCAGTTACTGGATGTTCATAAAGGAAATGATCTGTACTATTTAGAACAGCACTGGATGTTCACACTTTATGGACACGTGTCTATTCAATATCTATTTTTAGCGCTGCAACATTTTTTTTTTATTGTTTCACGTTTATCACGATTGGTCCTGTTGCATGCATTGTTGCCAGTAGCTTGCACTTTTATATTTAGCCTGTATACCTGCGCAATAATTTTTTTTGTTTACATCATATTGAAGGACCAATAAGGTGGTGTAGGAGGGGTGGGCCAGGCTTGACCTCTAATGGAAGTGCAAATCTGCTTGTAACTTCGGTCGCCTATATGTCACGATCCACTGATAAGTTGGATATGTGGTTTTTCATCTAAAGTGATATTAATCCCTTAATCCCAAAGGAAAATGATAAATTGTTTTCAATTTTTTTTTACAAATAAATATGTGAAAAGCGTGGGGTGCATTTGTATAGCGCCCCCCTGAGTCAATACTTTGTAGAGCCGCCTTTCACTGCAATTACAGCTGCAAGTCTTTTTGGGGATGTCTCTACCAGCTTTGCACATCTAGAGAGTGACATTTTTGCCCATTGGATTTAGGTCTGGACTTTGACTGGGCCATTCTAACACATGAATATGCTTTGATCTAAACCATTCCATTGTAGCTCTGGCTGTATGTTTAGGGTCGTTGTCCTGGAAGGTGAACCTCCGCCCCAGTCTGAAGTTATTTGCAGACTCCAACAGGTTTTCTTCTAATGCCGCATACACACGAGCAGAATGTCCGACAACAAAAGTCAGACGGGAGCTTTTCATCGTATATTCCGATCGTGTGGTATGCCCCATCGGACTTTTTACGTCGAAAATTCTGACCTAGAAAGAGAACATGTTCTAAATTTTTCCGACGGAACCAATTCCTATCGGGAAAACTGATCGTCTGTATGCTGTTCCGACGTACCAAAAACGACGCATGCTCTGAAGCAAGTATGAGACGGAAGCTAATAGCTACTGGCTATTGAAATTCCGTTTTCTAGTCCCGTCATACGTGTTCTTGACGGTTGGAATTTGCTGTGTTCGTGTGTATGCAAGACAGCTTGAGCGGAATTCCGCTGGAAAAACCTTCAGCGTTTATTCCGATGGGAAAACCGGTCGTGTGTACAGGGCATTAGATTGCCCTGTATTTGGCACCATCCATCTTCCCATCAACTCTGACCAGCTTCCCTGTCCCTGCTGAAGAAAAGCATCCCCACAACATGATGCTGCCACCACCATGTTTCACAGTGGGGATGGTGTGTTCAGCGTGATGTGCAGTTTTGGTTTTCTGCCACACATAGCGTTTTGCTTTTAGGCAAAAAAGTTAAATTTTGGTCTCATCTGACCAGAGCACCTTCTTCTACATGTTTGCTGTGTCCCCCACATGGCTTCTCGCAAACTGCAAACCGGACTTCTTAGGGCTTTCTTCTTGCCACTCCATAAAGGGCAGATTTGTGGAGCGCACGACTAGTAGTTGTCTTGCGGACAGTTTAATTAGTGTTGGGCTAAAGCAAACCTGAAATGCCAACGACACACCCAATCGGCTTCTGGCAGGACACAGCAGGCTTACCACAAGCCCGTTTCCCAATTCGGCACCCGGATGTACTTACCGAGATGTCTTTCTATCGCCTTATGTAAAATGGAGCTGCTAGCAAATAAAACCGCATTTTTTTTTTTTTTTTTTTACTTTTTCATTCTAGTTACTAGTCTGTGACCTCTTGCAGACCTGTTATTAAATCAAATGGAGCTTTGTGTTGCTTTACAGCTCAGGCCATCTAGGTTAAATTTTGACAGATTTGTATAATTAAAACAAAAAAAACACATTTAGTAGGCTGCTCTCTTCTTTTAAGTAAACAGAATTTGGTTCGGTTGCTATGATTAATTCACTCAGCGCACTGTGGTTGGTCTTCGCGTGGCGTTACTGAATAAGCCATTGTCTTTTCCACCTATTTTTCTTGTCACCCTATCACCTTTTCTTCTTTTTCACTATAATTATCTTTTTATTCAGTCTCTGCCATGCAGTTCTCTTGTTTTTCTATTTTTCCCGTCTCTTGTTCTATAATTTTCTACTCCACCCCCCAGCCTTCCCGTTCTCTCTCCCCCCCCCCCCTCTTTTTTTATCCGACACCCTGTCTTCTCCCGCTGGGTGCGGTAACACCAGTTCCTATTTATATGTCTTCTTCTCACACTTGTCTGGAGGAGTGAAAGTGTGAATGTGAAAAGCCAGCGTTTGTAAAATTCATTAGATTCTAATGATCGGGCTTGGCCGCCAGCAGAACTAGTCCTCGCCGCTCTACCACCGAAGGGTCAGTACACCCAGCGAGCGTTGGTACCGGGGGCATCGCGTGAGGGCGCCGAGGGCCTCGCTGAATTTTTTAAAAAAGCCTGGGGGTCCCGACGGTTTATCGCGTGGACTTCTTTCCGTGCGGATCCGCGGTGGAAAGCTGTTGTTTTATTCCCTGGGGTTAATGGTAAACTGGCGAAGTCAATATTTATAACATAAAACATAAATATATAGTGTAAAGTACGTGCGTCTCTCGCGTTATAGAAGTCACCGCGCAGGTTGTCAACCTGTAATTTGGTGAAAATGGACTCTGGGCAGATTAAAATAAGCAGTTTTAAAATATTTGGATGTTATTTAAAGCTAAATTACAGGCAGATAGAAAAGATACAATTTATTGTAACTCTATATTATAACTCTATAAGAGATCCCTGAATTCGTTTTTTAAATCCCTTTACGTCCGGGGGTGGCAAAAGGATGCCTACATGCCACCAATATGTGTGGTACTATGTACCCCATACTTATTGACATGGGGGAGTGGGCCAGGTTTTGGGTGGTGGAGAAGAGGTCCTTGTCCCTATTACCATGGGGACAAGGTGCTTTGGGGTGGGGGGATGTAGCCTGGTATGGTTCAGGAGGGGGGGGGGGGGGCTGTCAGGCTGCATGATCAGATAAGGTTCTAGTATAGATTTTGGGGAGGACCCCACGCCTTTTTTTTTTTTTTTTTTTTACATTTTGACATAGGGTGCCCCTTCTAATCCATACCAGACCTGAAGGCAATTTTGTTTACATTCAGCTGTCAGCGAGGAAGCCCGCTGACAGCTGATGAGTCATCGGTTGTTAAGGACGCAGCGGCCGGCTTCCCTTATCTGCAGCCTTCTCTGTGCTCATCATGTCTGAGGTTAACACAAAAAAAAAAGACACAACATGTATGTGGCCCAATTGAAAACAGGAATCACAGACCTGATTGAACACATACATAGTATATAATATATATATATATATAAAAATATATATTTACATACAGACGTCTTCAGAAAAGTGGTGCCAAAAGCAATGATTTATTTTTGCAAAGTGCAATAACCCAACAAGCAATGAGATATCAGTTTTCCATCAATTCTTTAATGGACGATGGTTGATTAGGAGCCGCTCGTTATGGGTTAAGGCCAATGATGTGCCTCAATCCAGATATGCCATAGAACTCCAGGCACTACCCCCTTCTCTGGGAGAGGGCTGGTGAGTGTTCAGTGGCACCTCTTCAGGTGAAGTCCTAATCAAGGATCGGTGAAGTGTTCTGTCCGCCCCCCTTCCTCTCTCTGCGGCTGTCTAAAAAAACGCACAGGGCACGCCAAGCTTTGCGCTGCTCTAGAAGAGGGGCCGCAGGGCAGAGCCAAGCTTCTTAATAGCACCATTATGTTAATCTCTTTCAGAGATACGAACCGATCTTCAGGCTGGAGGTTAATTTTTGGAACCCTTTAAATATGTATGTAATCAGGGCCCCGGAACCCTTCCAGCCGTACCTCTCGTTACACATGCAAATGAGCAGCGGCACGTGACCTGGCAGCATTAACCCATTGCGCTTATGTTTGCCCAAGGGTGCCAATGTATGCACCGAAAGCTGGAAAAAAGACAGGTCATTTGACGTTGCTCGCCAGTAATTGGAAGACGTGTGAGGCAGCGGCTGCCCAGACTATCACTCAGTCTTGATCTACTTGGTTATTGTTCGGTTGGGATACGCAGCCTGGTTGCCCAGTAACACATCAGAGCGTGCGTGCGGTTGTCAGACAAGGCACCTTTTTCTACCAAATGATCTGCATTCCAACCAAATAATTAGGCTGTTTCAATGTGGCCATACCTGTGGATCGGGTCTTGTACAATCAGTTCTGATTGGGCACCCTTCTTTTTTGGTGTATTGCAAGCTTGAAGGTGCACCTGATTCAAAACTGAAAAGTAAGGAGTTGCATTTTTTTTGATCCAAGCTTTGCCATAGTATGCCAGGCCACCAGTGTTGCCAACCTACCAGATTGAAATGTCCTGACACGACACCCAAAATTTACTGGCACAGCCACGTTTTTACTGGCTTTTCCAGGACGATATGCAATTTTCATTAGGATTTAAGGTACATATTTAGGCAAAAAAAATTTCTTATTTTATTTTACTCAAGAGGGCAAGAAATTAGAATGGGTAGGCACACACACATGAAATTGGCTCTAGCAGTGACACTAAACACAGTGTGCAGCAACACAGATGTTGACACCTCACCAACACGTTGCGTCCCCTCCCGAGTCCCAGTGACAGTCTCTCTCCACACCAGGTGGTGCCTTCAGTCCACTGCAGTCCAAACAGCACTTACAGTCCTGCTCCCAGCTTGCCTTGCTCCTGTCCCGCAGAGCCACACACAAGGCCCCAGCCCTTCCACTCAGCTCCCTTGTACCATGACTTTGCTCGATACGGCACCACCTCCGCCAGACCCACCCCCCGCCGGCACCGCCCGAACACACTGTAGCAGGCACTCGGATGGTCTCGGCCAAGCGTCACAGCCATATTTTTTGCGGGCAACCTTTTCCTGTTACTGGCATTTACTGGCAGGAGAAAAGTGTCCATTTTTTACTGGCTGCCAGTAAAAATACGGACGGTTGGCAACACTGCGGGCCACACAATTCCCTTCTGTGCTTTTCAAACCCCAAAACACAGGAGTTCTGATATTTCCTCGCTGTATCTATTTGAAAAAAAAAAAAAGTTGTGGCTGGAGTTCTATTTTAAAGTGCAACTGTAGCCAGGCTATGGTCAATCAAATAGTTACGAAATATTACTGTGCGAAAAATGAGCATTAAAATCAGCGGTGACTGACCTTTTATAGCTGCATGCACTATGGAATAATTCATCCTTAAATTATACAGCAGAAATGCTTTTTCTTTAGCAACAATGCTCCTTCTGCTCCCCCTTACCAGTAGTTACCCTTGTAATGCGGCCGTTTAGGGTGAAATGAAAAGACTGCATTTCTCACCTTAATTTCCTTGCACACTGCAGCGGCGTCCTCTTCTCTCTCTGGTGCTCTGGTCTATGGATGGTCCCTCATGTACAATGCAGTGCTATTAAACTCTGTTACACCACTTGTACCTAAAGGTAAGACTTTAATAAGGCTTACCTGGAGGTACTGTGAATATCTCCTAAACTTGCACAGTTTAGGAGATATTCAGAGTGCATGTAGCTGATGACATCACCGGCCCATGAGCCCTGAAGGTCCGGCTTACAGTGCCGGACCTCTGGAGCCTGTGCCGTAAACAGCGGCTCCCGCGCGCATGCATGGGAGTGACCCCCTCTTGCGCCCCTGGCCACTCATGTAGCCAGAGGCCGTGAACCCGGAAGGAAGACCGGGGGAAGATGTCAGCCCTCTCAGCGGTGACAGAGCGGCGCTTGAGGGCTTTGTTCTAAGGAAAGCCTCTCACAATGTGCTAGTATGCGATGCATACTAGCACATTATGATATTGCCCTGCAGGGGATTTTTGCAAGGGTAGTTGTTTTTTTTTGTGTCTGAAGTTAAGTTTTGAAGGACATTAGCAATTTCTTTTTGTGTGGAATTGCTTCACAGTGTCTGCAGCTATAGGGATCAGTGAATGCTTGTTGGCTTTGGCCTGGGTACAGGTTCACTTTCAACATTTGCAAAATGTACTAAATATCCATCATTGAAAACACCAACCCAAGAAGCTCTCTTCCCCTCCTTCCCAGCACAGGAACTTTGCTACCCATGGCAAGATGAAGCTTGGTTTGGTTTCACACTACCCCTCTGAGCCACAAGGAGCTTTTCTGATGCGCCAGTAACAGGTTAAGATCTCTATAACAGCAGGTTAGCCTCATATGGCCGAGAGCACGCTCACTCCATAAATGCAGAGAAATGTTGAGGATATTTATGAGTATAATAGATTTTTGCCAGCCTGAGATCTCCTTTATAGGTCGAGCACGTGGCATTTTTATAAATCCTCTTTCACACACTCTTCCTAGACCTTGCGCCTCTTTCCGCTGCAGGCCCGGCCACCCCCCTCCAAAACCGCTACCAGAGTAGGAAACTAAAACCACCAGCAGTTTCGCGCCACTTTAATGTCTTTTTTGGACGACGGATAACAGAAGATTTAATGGAGCAATTATTTTATTTTATCATTTCCAGCTTTGTCCCTAGTAAGACACATTTTTTTATGTACTGTTCAATAAAACAGAACAGTGGCAACGTTCGGTTACTAAAATAGCCTTGGCTGACATACAAATGACCATCTTGGAGAAAGGGGATAAATATTAGGGTCTTGATGGGTGAAAAAGCTGAAGATGCCATAACCTTTATTTAATAACCCATCAAAAGTCAACTTCCATTGGTCTGTAAATTGGTTTCAAGTCTTGTTTTTTATTGGCCTCATAGCTGGCAATGTAGCATGACCTATGGATGATGATTCAGTTTTGGTGGTCATTGGTTGAATGTTTTTTTATCTTTCTTTGAGAGTCCCTTGAGAAATTTCCCTATTGCAGACTATGCCACCATCCTTCCTACCAGGCCATTACTAGTGTAGAATAGATGTCACCAACTTAAACAAAACCTGCTAGGCCAGTGGTTGTCAACCAATGGTCTGTGGACCACTGATGGTTCACAATAAAATTTTCGTGGCACCTTTACTTATACTAGGCCCCCAGCTGCAACACACCAGCTCAGAGACAATCCTTACTGTCTGCAGTGACCTCCATTTTCCATATTCCAAGTTAATCCATCATTAACAGGAATGCACCTGAGGACACCATACCACAATGGATCCTGAACCATTGAATTAGCCCAGAAATGTACCTCCTCCAAAGACCAAAAACCGCCAGGCTGCTGTGACAACCACAGAACCAGAACCATAAACAGAGAAGGTGGGAAGTTTCTTCTTCTCCCGCTGCGTGCAACTGATCATTACATGGCTCATGACCACCTCCTAGATTCCAAGCCCCCTCCAGCCTTACCGCAACCACTAGACAGGTGGGCTTCAATCACATTTTAGACCCTATGCAAGTTTTATCACTCTTTCAGCCCTGTCTCCCCTATTCACCCTGTCATGTCCGTCTTAATTTTTTTTATTTATTTTTTGCTTTGGGCCTTCCTTAATGAAGACATGACCTTTCACTACTTATATGTTTGTTCTACATTATAGAGCAGCCTTTCTCAGTCTTTTTACCCTTAAAATAATTTCCAGGTCATTGGGAACCCCTGCAAAAATTATATCTAAAGCTCATGGTACTGTGTAATGTGATCAGTAAGAACCTCACTGACCTCACTGCACCCAAGCTCCGTATTCTCTTCTTCACTGTAAGCCTGTTCCTGCTCTGAACAGGTGCTGAGGAAAGAGATGAAGGTCGCACTCCAGTGATGTTACTTCATTTAAGAACCTTTATTGGGCAAAACAGTGCACATTAGAATCCACATCTAGGAAACCCAACTAGCCTGAGTTGAAGTCTACAACTAAGCCTGGTTGAGTGAAACACGTCAGATGGGTGGGTCTCCTAGGCAAGGATTCTGATGTGCATTGGTTTGCTCAATAAAGATTCTTGAAGGAAGTGACATCACCAGTGCGTGGCCTCCATCTCTTCTCATAACTGTGATCAATAAGCTGTAAAAAGACGTTGCCCCCTTACATTGATGGTCAGCGGAAAAGTGCCCCTTATTTTGGTGGTCAGTGTAGACCGAAGATCAATCCATCAATGCCTACTTGTCATTGAACCCTTAGCAATGTCTAAAGGTATCCTAGGGTTCCATGGACCCCTGTTTGAGAAAGGATGTTATAGGATGGACAGAACTTAGAGCTCTGGTAGAAATTTCTTGCCAGATTCATACTTTAAAATGAACCTGTCATTTGCCCATACAGGACAAAGTAGAGTTTGCTTTACAGCATGGGGCTTACACAGTTCATACCTTTCACTCACTACTCTACTGTTGAAGACCAGTATGAGAAATATCCAGTACTTCCAGGTATGGGAGAACAAGTAAAACACTTCCATAACTTCACTCAAATAAAATTTGTATTTAAATATATTTGCTAAATGCTAAAGCTCCTTGCATAGTTCACTATGTAGCAAGACAGTGCTGGGCCCCTTCTGCCCATAGGCCCCAAAGCAGTCATGTAATCAACTACGACTACAGTTAAGGCAGCCATAGACGGTTGAGATTCGAACCATGTAAGGGCAGGCTGATTTGTACCCAATTTGATCGATCGACTTGGTTATAACCAGCATGTTAGATTTTTTTTCACAAATGGTTACTGCCAGTGGCTCCAGCCGTTAACCATCGTATTCTGCTGGCCAGGAATGTTCTGCACAACCCCTGCTGGCAGAATACAATAGCGCAGCGGGGGGAGGCATTCCCAAGCAATTTTCTTTCCTTCCACCAATGATTGAAGGAAAGGAAATCGTATCATCTATGGCCAGCCTTACACACTTGGGCAGAAGCAGCACTGTCTTTGAAGCACTAAAAAAACAAAACAAAAGACAAATGACCGGCAAAGATTTTGGAGAATACAGGTGGAGGATTGCGGTAAGAGGGTTAAGAATTGACTTTATGCATTGTCCTCTCATTATGAGGTCAGGGTGGTTTCAGAAGATCAGGCCCCCTGGAATGCGGTTGGCTGAGATTCGACTAATCCCAGACATTCTCAGGTCATTAAGGGACTGATCTTTTGACTTCAAGGCAGATGTAGAACGGATGATCTGGAGACCTCACAGGACTGTCTGTGCATCAAGACACTCGATACAGTGAAGATTGTCTTCCGCAGATGACCTGAAGTGTCTGTCTGCAAGACAGAGCAATTAATAGGCGACAGCTTGAGTTAGGAAATGTACTCAGCGGAGGTTATACATTACAATGGCCATCTGAATGAAGATATTACAATAGCATTTTATTACTTTACTTTTCATATGATAAAATGGTCTAAAAAATTAAAAACACTACACAGTCCCTTTGAAATGTCTTACTTAATACAAATTTCAAAATTGCTATACTGTATGTGAGGTTTTTTTTTTGTTTTTTTTGTTTTGTTTTTTGTTTTCTTTAGACCAACACAACCTCACATATAGTATAGCAATTTTGAAATATGTATTAAGTAAGACATTTCAAAGGGACTGTGTAGTTTTTTTGGGTTTTTTTGTTTGTTTTTTATAGCATGCATATAAAATGTGTGTTTAAAAAAACAAAACAAAAAAAGCTTTACTCCTATACATAGTTAAAAATGAGATATAGCATGGGGACATCATCTAATATGCAGGTTCTGCTTTTTGCTATGGTTTTGGTTTACTGCTCTTTAAAGGGTACCACCACTTTCATGGGAAAAAAAAATTAGCAAGCAAAAACAAAATTATATATTAAAATATAGTTATAATATAATAAAAAAATGTTATTTATATATTCATTTGATCACAATGTTTTGTCAATTGTAGTGCGGGCAGCGACAGGGAAAATACTTTCATATTCATTTAGCACAGTATTCCACACTATTTTATAATATAGCATATACAGTTGTAATTTAATATTATTAAAAATGACCTTTCCTTTTCAATCCGCAGCACTGTCATTTTCTGTAAAATGCAATGCGACTACCTGGAGGCGTTCTGTACACAGATGGAATACAGACCCCCCCCCCCCCCCCCCGCATTTCATTTCCCTGCTTTGTGTGATTGGTTTATTGATTTTCCCAGAAGTTTGCACTAGGATGCAAATTTGATTTTGAGTATCCCCTGCAGCGAAAATAGCATTTTTGGTGAGATACTCCCAAAGGGAAATCATGTCTAAAGGGATGCTGACCCTGCAGCTTTCCTCAGAGGTGCAGCAGCTGATTGATAATTATAAAGTCACTCGCCTTCACATTCACTATGCACATGGACACAGATAAACAAACAGTTATTTCTGCAGATTAACAAAAGGTAGGAATCTGCAACAAAGTTTGTTAAAATCCCTGCAATGTACATAGATCACCCAGAGGGGAGTGTTTTTTTCTCAAGAAAAGTCGAGTTACTCTTTAACATACAACAAGTCTCTAGGCCCATTGGATCAGCCCCTACTGCAGGCTCTTACCTTATGACGTGCTCCAAAGTAATAATGTTACGGCCTCATTACTGGGAAAGAGGAGACTGGGGAAATGCTTCTTTCTGCCTACAGCAGACTGATGGCAAGTTATCAGCCAAGACAAAGTCACTGGACTTAAAGTGGTTGTAAAGGTTGAAGTTTTTTTTACCTTCATGCATTGTTTGCATGAAGGTTAAAAAAAACCCTTGTGTGCTGCTAACCCCCCCCCCTCCAATACTCCCCTGAGCCCCCTCTCGATCCAGCGATGTGCAAGGAAGCCTCGGCTGTCCCGGGTCTCTCCTCATTGGCTGAGACTCAGCAGCTGGCTCCCACTGCTGTCAATCACATCCAGTGAGCCCTTGAAGAGAGAGCAGGGGCGAGGCCAAGCCACGGCTCTGTGTCTTAGGGCCCTTTCACACTGGGGTTATTGCGCTAATAATAGCGCCTGCAAACCGACCCGAAAGTGCCGCTGCTTTGATTCCGGTGTGAAAGCCCCGAGAGCTTTTACACTGGAGTGGTGCGCTAGCAGGACGGGAAAAAAAGTCCTGCCAGCAGCATCTTCGGAGCGGCGAAGGAGCGGAGTGTATACCGCTCCTTCACCGCTCCTGCCCATTGAAATCAATGGGACAGTGCGGCTATACCGCCGGCAAAGCACCTCTGCGGAGGCACTTTGCGGCGGTTTTTAACCCTTTTCCGGCCGCTAGCGGGGGGTAAAACCGCCCCGCTAGCGGCCAAATACTGACGGTAAAGCGCCGCTTACAATAGCAGCGCTTTGCCGACGCCGCCCCCGCCCCAGTGTGAAAGGGCCCTTAGAGCGGGGCTTGGGAGTGAGCACGCACCAGTGTCCCCTTGCTGTTGGTGGAATTGGTGAAGGGGAGGAGCCAGGAGCGCCGGCGAGGGACCCGAGAAGAAGAGGATTGGGGCTGCTCTGTGCAAAACCATTACACAGAGCAGGTAAGTATGATGTGTTTGTTAAAAAAACCCTTTAATATTACTTTAAAATATATGTAAACTCTCACCTTGTAAAACAACCCATTCAATTTAAATTTAAAATGAAAGGCAAAACATTTGTGTTTGTGTATGTATGTATGTATATATATTTATATCTAGATATATCTATCTAGATAGATAGATAGATAGATAAATATCTATATAGATATATATCTATATATCTATATAGATATATATCTATATATATAGATATATAGATATATATCTATATATATAGATATATCTATATAGATAGATATATCTATATATATATATATATATAAAATATAAATTCCATTCCCTCTGTTCTCATCTGTATAAGGAACTCTGAGAGCTGGGGGAGGTGAAAGAGCAGTACACTGGTCTTGCCAATGAATGGCTGTGCAGGGGAGAGGGCATTGTTAGCACAGGTCTAATTATTGGAGGAGAGCAGGCTGAGTTCTCAGCACAGCTAGAGAACTCACTATGCTGGGATGGATGTGCTCTCATGCCTAGTGTGGTCAGTTTTTAGGAAAGCAGAGGGACTGGCAGGAACACCAGGGATTTCACATAAAGGAAGCAATACAAGGAGAACAGGATACTTTCTTATACGAGTACATGGTACAGCCAGCACATATCCATAATAAGAAATGTTGGGTTAGCATACTCTTTAACCTCTTAGCATCGGCGCCTCCTGGCCCTTTAAGAGGTTCAAGATGCTGGGAGTGGGACTTAAGACCACATGACCGCCGCGATTGGATGTCACGTGACCTGAAAACTTTTGATCGCAAGGACTGATCGGGAGCTTTCAGCCAGGCGACGATAACTGTGTCGGGAGCGCACAGCATGCGCATGCTCTCGGCACAGGTGTTTTGGCAGCAATTCACGCAAATATGCGGCCCCCCAGACACAACGGGAGCCAATCAGCAGGTCTGGCGGACTCGATGATCATCCAGGAGAAAGGCAGAAGGGCAGTCTGCCTATGTAAACAAGGCAGACCGCCATTCTGTGAGAGAGGAATGTACTGATCCTGTGTTCCTGCTGAGCAGCAACACGGATCTTTACCTTCCTTCTGTGAAAGCACATCCTCCACAGTTAGTAAGCACTCCCTAGGCACACATTTAACCCTTTGATCGCCCCTGAGGTTAACCCCTTTCCGGGCCAGTGTCATTAGTACAGTGACAGTGCATATTTTTTAGCACTGATCACTGTATTAGTGTCACTGGCCCCTAAAAAGTGCCAAAAGTTTCAGTTAGTGTCCGATTGTCCGCCACAAGATCGCAGTCCCTCTTTAAGTCGCTGATTGCCGCCATTACTAGTAAAAATAAATAAATAAAAATATCCCATAGTTTGGAGATGCTATAACTTTTTCGCAAACCAATCAATATACACATATCGGGATTTTTTTTACCAAAAATGTTGCAGAATACAGATTGGCCTGAACTGATGAAGAAATTCGATTTTTTTTTTACTTTTTTTTTTTTTTTTTTATTGGATATGTTTTATAGTAGAAAGTGTTTGTTTGTTTTTTTCAAAATTGTTGGCCTTTTTTTGTTTATAGCGCAAAAAATAAAAGCCGCAGAGGTGATCATATACCACCGAAATTTCTATTTGTGGGGAAAAAAGGGACATACATTTCTTTGGGATACAGCGTCGCACGACCGCGCAATTGTCGGTTAAAATAACGCAGTGCCGTATGAAGTGGTTAGGAAAGGTGGTTGGATGAGACACACACATATAGAAGTCCGCTTTAGCGGTTGATCTACAACTTTCTGTGTTTCATATTGTATTAGAAAGTATGGAAATGCTTCAACAAACCGTTAAGGTCACAAGAAATGGTGGAACATTCTCTTAAAATGTAGAGATTTTAGTATTTGTATTGCAGAAGAGACGTTTATCAAATTTGAAACATATCAGAAAAATATGATTCTTCCATATTTGCACATTGGGGAGAGGAAACTTTCATTCGGTTAGGACTCAGAAGAGCTTTGTCTAGGATTTATGGATGCAGTAAAATAAAAAATAAAGATATCTGCCAACATAAGTATGTAAGAGGAGAGTATTCTTTTTAAAATAAGGAATCACTCGTCTTCCTACAAGACTGTGAGATGAGCTATTCAACATAACTGGATTAGGTGGTGTTTTATACCTGTTTGGAGTTCACTCTTTTTTTGGGGGGGGGGTGCCTAGGTATGCTTGTGTTTTAGGGCAGAGGTCACCAGCCAAGAGAGCCGGAGCATTGTGTGTATAAGGCAGCAGTGTGATCCAGGAGGAAGGGGGCAGAGAGCTGGAGTATTGTGTGTATAAGGCAGCAGTGTGATCCAGGAGGAGGGGGGCAGAGAGCCGGAGCATTGTGTGTATAAGGCAGCAGTGTGATCCAGGGGAGGGGTGCAGAGAGCTGGAGCATTGTGTGTATAAGGCAGCAGTGTGATCCAGGAGGAAGGGGGCAGAGAGCTGGAGTATTGTGTGTATAAGGCAGCAGGGTGATCCAGGAGGAAGGGGGCAGAGAGCTGGAGTATTGTGTGTATAAGGCAGCAGGGTGATCCAGGGGAGGGGTGCAGACAGCCGGAGCATTGTGTGTATAAGGCAGCAGTGTGATCCAGGAGGAGGGGGGCAGAGAGCTGGAGCATTGTGTGTATAAGGCAGCAGTGTGATCCAGAGGAGGGGTGCAGAGAGCCGGAGCATTGTGTGTATAAGGCAGCAGTGTGATCCAGGGGAGGGGGGCAGAGAGCCGGAGCATTGTGTGTATAAGGCAGCAGTGTGATCCGGGAGGAGGGGGGCAGAGAGCCAGAGCATTGTGTGTATAAGGCAGCAGTGTCATTCAGGAGGAGGGAGGCAGGGAGCCAGAGGATTGTGTGTATAAGGCAGCAGTGTGATCCAGGGGAGGGGGGCAGAGAGCCTGAGCATTGCGTGTATAAGGCAGCAAACAGTGTGATCCAGAGGGAGGGGGGCAGAGAGCCTGAGCATTGCGTGTATAAGGCAGCAACAGTGTGATCCAGAGGGAGGGGGGCAGAGAGCGGGAGCATTGTGTGTATAAGGCAGCAGTGTGATCTAGGGGGAGGGGAGCTGAGAGCGGGAGCATTGTGTGTGTGTGTACAAGGCAGCAGTGTGATCCAGGGGGAGGGGGGCTGAGAGCGAGGGTATTGTGTGTAAGGCAGCAGTGTGATCCAGAGGGAGGGGGGCAGAGAGCCGGAGCATTGTGTGTATAAGGCAGCAATGTGATCCAGGGGGAGGGGGCAGATAGCGGGAGCATTGTGTGTGTGTGTATAAGGCAGCAGTGTGATCAAGGGAGAGGGGGGCAGAGAGCCAGAGGATTGTGTGTATAAGGCAGGGATCCTCAAACTACGACCCTCCAGCTGTTGCAGAACTACACATCCCATGAGGCATTGTAAAACTCTGACATTCACAGACATGACTAGGCATGATGGGAATTGTAGTTCCTGAACACCTGGAGGGCCGTAGTTTGAAGACCCCTGGTATAAGGCATGTAAGTTCATGTTAGTGGTCCACGGGATTCAAAATTGTGAGCTTAGTGGTCCGTGAGGCCTCAAAGGTTGGCGACCACTGGTCTAGGGAGCATTGGGTAAATGACTCTTTATTGAAAGAGTACTACAGACATTGTAGCCATTGCTATCTCCTTTAGTTTAAAGCAGTCATTCTCAACCAGGGTTCCCTATGTAGCAGTACCCCCGTAGAAGCCGCGGATTAATGTGGTCATCTCTCACCCTGCACAGCCTGGCATGCAAATTTCCAGTCACTCAGAGACAAGAAACAGTCCTTGCAGCTGTATTTGTGTTTTTTTTTTATTAGGGGAATTGAACTTGGATAGGGAAGGGATGATATGGGATGCCCATTCGATCGATGAAACTCTGTAGGGACTTGAACTATATACATTCCAGTATATACACCCACTTTCCTCTTCTACCTCCAGCACAATCCTGATTGCAGAGCAACAACTCCCAGGACCAGCTAGCACAGGTTTCAGACTTATCGCAATCTCAACTGAGTCTGAATGACTGCCCTTTGCAGGCAGGAACCGCGGGCCCCTATAGTGTAGTAAACTGGAAGTCTTTAGTGCTAGCTGTCCTATTCGTGGCTACTGCTCCCAGTACCACCTCTCCAGGCACGGACAGCCCTTCTGGCTATAGCTGCCCCCTTCCACTGCCCATGCCACCACAGACCTGGCTCTGCACCCATCCCAGACTGCTCCATCCCAGTCCTCTCAGGTGTGCCTCCCAGTCCTCCTGACTGTGTCACTCACCAGCCCTCTTGGCTATTCCTGTTCCTCCTGGAGACTTGCCTGGCAGTAATATTCTGCTGTCCTCTCCTAGCTCCCATGCCTTCTGGCCAAGACACCTCTGTGTGTCTTGAAGAGGGTCCTGTGCCTAAGCCCAGGCCCGAGATCACCCCCCCCCCCAGACTGGTGAGCTCCCTCAAAGGCCCCGACAGCCTAACACTCCATCTCCAGCTTCCACCCGAACTCTCCTCCCCAGCTGGGCTGACCCAGAGTATTTGAGGGGCCTGCCAACCCAGGTTGGGGATTGGTCAGGGCCCTCAGAATACTCCAGGCAGCTGGAAGTTTCCAGCAAGTTCGAGAAGTAGGGGGGAGGACTCAGTGATGCTGCCTATGAGTCCCAGTTGCTAATGGAGATTAGTCATAAACTTCTCATAAGGCAACACCTCTCATTCTTCTGGAAGTTTCCAGCAAGTTCATGAAGTAGGGGGGAGGACTCAGTGGTGCTGCCTGTAAATTATCCAGCTCTCCCTGTATCTCTGCCCAACCCAGGAAAAACAGACAGACTTGGCAGCCAGTCAAGCCTGCATAAATTGACCTACTCTAAATAAAAAAAACTATCTACACTCCTAGCACACTAAAGGGTGCTACCCCTAGAACCCTAGAGTTCCTCCAGATGTGGCTAGAGCTTCCTTGAGCTGTGGCTTAACTCCCATTTTCTAGTGCCTACTTAACGCCAGAGCCACACTATATGACAGAGCCACCAATGATCTCTTTAACTGTCCATAGGGGTGGCATTCTGACCACCACTGTAAAGGGGAACATTCTACCTACTAAGCCATTGGCTCCCGCTGCTGTCAATTAGATTCAGTGAGCCAATAATAAGAGAGCGGGGGGGCGGGGCCGAGCCACCCTCTGTGAACGGACAATGTCCATTCTCAGGAGCGTGCCTGCCCCAAGTGCCCCCATAGCAAGAGGCTTGTGTAGCAGTACCCCCGTAGGGGCTGCTGAAAGTTGTGGCCCACCTGTCACCCTGCCCAGCCTGGCATTCACAATTCACAATCACCTTGAGTCAATGAACGGTCCAAATGCCTGTTTTTTGTATTTTTATTGAGGGATTTGAACTTCGATAGGGATGGGAATATAAGAGATGCCCAGTAGAATTATAGAACAGTCAATTTGGGTCAGAACCATGTACACTCCTTGTACACAATATTTCTTCAAACTCCTCCTGCACAACACTTGCTTACAGACTATCACTCCCTCTCTCCGGCACAACTCTTGACTCCAGGCACAGCTAGCACATGGTTAGGCTCAACCCTGACTCAGTCAGGCCCTAGAAGTTGCCATTTGTAGGCAGGGGCCACGGGTCCCTTTTTGTGTAGCAAAAAAATAGAAAGTCTTTAGTGCTAGCTGTCCTGTGGTGGACTACTGCTTCCAGAAATCCCTCTTCAGGCCCTCCTGGCTGCAGATGACTTCACTGCCCGTGACGTTGCAATCTTCACTGGCTCCGCACCCAGCTCTGACTGTTGCCTCTCAGTCCTCTCTGGCATGCCTCTCTAGCACTCCCAATAGCACATGTCACTCACCAACCTGCCTGGCTGCACACACCGGTGGATCCCTCCTGAAGACTTGCCCGGCATCACTAGCTGTCCCCTCTGACTCCTCTCTGTGCCTCCTGACCATATTCTCCACGTGTTCCTGGAGGGATCCTTCCTGCACCCGAGTCCCAGGCCCAAGGTCACCCCCCCTCCCCAAAGGCCCCGACAGCCTAGTACTCCATCCTCAGTTCTTCATCCCCACAACTCCCCCTAGGGTTGCCATTAGGCATGTGCAATTCGTTTCGTTCCTAATTCGTTTTTTAATGAATTTCGACAAATTCGTTAATTCGGGAATATCCGAATTAACGAAAACCCGTTTAACTAATTTTTTTCCGAATATTCGTAAATTCGATAAAATTGGACATTCGTAAATTCGGGCATTCGTACATTCGCAATTTTTGAATGTACATCCGTACATTCGTACATTCGTACATTAGTAAATTAGTGAATTCGTAAATTTGTAAATTCGAAAATTCGGAAATCTGAAATAAGAGTTAACTAATAATAACTTAACTATTAGTAATTACTAGTAACTTTTAAATTATAGGTATTGTAATTTCCTTTCAAATTTGGCTGTTAGTGAACGTAACACATACAAATTTATCCGAAGTTATAAATGATCCGAAAAAAGGGTATGGAACGTAATGAATTAATAATAATAAATAACAATAATAATAATAACAAAGTTTTATTACTATTATTTATTATTAATTTGTTCCGTTCCATTTGTTTAGATGCAGCATTCGTTTTGGATAATTCGTAACTTCGGATAAATTCGTATTTGTTACGTTCACTGACAGTCAAATTTGAAAGGAAATTACAATACCTATAATTTAATAGTTAGTTACTATTTCAGATTTTTGAATTTTCGGGTTTTTGGATTTTTAAACTTCGAATTTACAAACTTCCGAATTTTCTAATTTACAAATGTACAATTTTACGAATGTAAGAATGTACGAATGTACGAATGAACGAATGTTCGAATTTACAAATGTACGCATGTACGAATGAACGCATGTACGAATTTACAAATGAACGAATTTACGAATCGCGATCATAACGAATGACCCGAAAAACGAAAAAATAAAAATAAACGAATGAAACTAAAACGAAAATTGACGAATTTTTTGGCTGTGCACATGTTTAGTTGCCACCTCATCCCTTTAAACCCGAACCCATATGAATTACACAGGTTCTGTGGCTGATTAAGGTTGTAATTAAACTCACTTGGTGCCTTATTTGAATTTAATTAGCCTCAGAACCTGTGTAATTCATATGTGTTCAGGTTTAAAGGGATGAGGTGGCAACCCTAATTCCCCCCCAGCTGGGCTGACCCCAGATATTTAAGGAGGCCTGCCCCCTGCCAATACAAGTTGGGGATTGGTCAGGGCTCCCTAGAACACCCCAGGCAGCTCCACCTCTCTTCCCCTCCTCTCTTCTAGAATCCTCCAGAAACCAGAGGGAGGTAACCGAGAAGTGATGCTGTCTGTGAGTCACCAGACTACTCTGAGCCACTCCCAGCCCACACAGATCAAATTTACCTGCACTCACAAAAATCCTAACTCTAGCCCCTACCTAAGTAGAGGGCACTACACTTGCTATTGGGAGCACTCTGCAGGGGGGGGGGGGAGCCAGGACCACTGGTTGGGGATCCAAAAAGAAGAGGATCGGTGCTGCTCTGTGCAAAACCATTGCACAGAGCAGGTATGACATGTTTATTTTTTATTTTTTTTTATTATTACATTTACAATCACTTTAAAGCTATAGACTTAGCCCAACAGGTACACTTTAGTTGGAGGAATGTGTTTACAATTATTGCAGGTACCGCTGTAGCTCACAATAAAAAAAAAACAGAAGCACGTAACGCTCACAGCCTTTCCCCGCTCGCAGTCCAAGCATCTGTTTGCTTCGCAGCACTTTACAGCCCTTTCCCACTTTGGAGTGAAAACATCTTCTGCTATTTGCATCTGAATTGTACAAAGAGCTCGCCATCTTCCATCCACTCCCGTCTTGGCACTAATTTGCAGAGCCATCCTCATGTGCCGCAGTGCATGCTGGGGAGACGATCAGGCTGTCTATGGAAGGTGAGAGCATGACCCCCATATTTCCCCACTGCCGGGGCTCTTGGATATATTCAAGGACTCTCTAAATTCTGCAGTAATGGGAAGGCTTGACAGCTCAGAAAATAGTTACTCGTGGAGGAGTAATTGGTTTGTAGAAAAGGAGGAAAAAGATAGAAGGGTTGAGCAGAAGGAAGAAAATAGGAGAGTCGATGAAGGAGCGTTAAAAGAATGAAAAAGGAAAAGAGATGGGGAGCGGTGATTAGAATGGAAGGGGAAGAGACGGCTGCGGATGGCAGACCAAGAGAAATTAAATATAGTGATAGATATGTTGCTATACTGTATATGTGGACAAAAAAAGAAAAAGAAAAAAAAAAGAAAAGGAAGGAAAAAATACTCATCTATATACCAGCAGACAGCCCGAGAGGAAGCATTGGCATTCTTATACCCAATAATATTCTGCTGCAAAGAACAGAAACCACTGCTTCCCCATACAGCGCAACAGAACTGTCTGTGTTACCCGCAGCCACCAGTACCCATAGACATGAGAGGACAGCGCCCCATCTGGCAGTTGCAGGCTTTACCCCGTTATAATAGCAAACACCCTTCATAAATATATAATTGGAAACTGTCATATCGTCCAAAATATTTTTACACTGTACGGTCTTGAGATCAAGTCACCCCTGCCAGACAACACAGCCAGGTCAGTGGCCTCACTTTACTCAAGTGCAGTTAAAGAGGAAGTAAACCCTCTCTAAAAAAAAAAACAAAAAACAAAAAAAAACACCCTACAGGACAAAGGCATAATGAGCTAGCACCCTGTTTCCCCCGAAAATAAGACCTAGCGTGATTGTCGGTGATGGCTGCAATATAAGCCCTACCCCCCCAAATAAGCCCTAGTTAAAGTCCTTGTAGGTTTTATTTTCAGGGTAGGGCTTATTTTCGGGGAAACGGGGTAGGGCTTATTTGGGGGGTAGGGCTTATATTGCAGCCATCACCGACAATCACGCTAGGTCTTATTTTGGGGGAAACAGGGTATGCGTAGCATACTAGCTCGTTATGATTTAATTACCTGAGATCAAAGCCCCCGAATCGACCCTCGTTCACCTCCTCCATCGCCGCCATGATACCCGGAGTGACTTCCAGGTATCGCTGCTTCAGCGCTGTGACTGGCGATGACGTCACTCTGGCGCATGCGCGTGGGAGCCGTCAGTGACGGCATGATCGCCTTCACGAACGGCACGCTCAGTGCGCCCGCGGCATTGTCTATTTCGCGCATGCGCCGTAGACATCGGTGCCCGTTTTTAGGAAAATGTCTCCTTAACCGTGTAGGTTAAGGAGATATTTCTTGCACCTACAGGTATGCTTTAATCTAGGCTTACCTGTAGGTTAAAGTGGTCTGTAAGGGTTTATAACCACTTAATGTACACGTTTTTACAACCTCTCCTGAACGATTTAACTTGACAGATAGTAACCCACGTTAAAACGTTCATTTTGCCGCGTTTACATGCCGGGTTTAGCCACGTTTGCGTTTAGAAGCGTTTTTTTTTTCAAAATAGCCAAAAATGAAAAACGCCTGTAAACGAAATGCGGCTAAATGCGAGTTACCCCGTATATCCGCGTTTAGAAGCGTTTAGCGCTTGAAATGCCTCTAAATTCGGCGTCTGAACTCATTTTTTTGCTTTCCAAAAAAGGCCTCTAAACTCAACTGGCTAAAAATCGCATTAAAGGAACCTGTGTACATGTGGACATAAGATAACATTGGATGAGTTCAGGGGCAGCTGAAAAGAAGCATCCAACTGCCTCTGAATCTCCGTTTACCAGCAGCCGTGTACATGAGGTCTAAAGGGTTACTAAACTCTCGTTTTTTTTTTTTGTTTTGTTTTTTTGTTTTTTTTTAAATAACAAACATGTCATACTTGCCTCCTCTGTGCAGTTGGTTTTGCACAGAGTGGCCCCGATCCTCCTCTTCTGGGGTCCCTCAGCGGCGCTGGTGGCTCCTCCTCTTCTTAAATAACCCCTTCGGAGAAGCGCTCTCCTTCAGGACACCCGTGTGAGCGCGCTCACGAGTCCTGCTACTGCGTTTATTGACACAGACAGCAGGACTCAGCCCCACCCCCCACCCCCCCCCCCCCGGTGCCTGCGTCATTGGATTTGATTGACGGCAGCGGGAGCCAATGGCTGCGCTGCTATCAATCTATCCAATCAGGACACGAGACACCGGCCGGAGCTGGTGTGCTCGTTCCTGTCGCAGAAATTACGGGGCTCAGGTAAGTAATTAGGTAAAGGGGGGGGGGGGGTGCTGCATGACAGGAGGGTGTTCACCTTAATGCATAGAATGCATTAAAGCGGAGTTCCACCCACAAATTGAACTTCCGCTTTTGGCATGTCATTTTTTAGGGGGGAGCGGATACCCTCTTTTTAGGGGGTCCCAGCTCCCACTTCCCCCCGGGGCACTGCGGCACCGTAAGGGAGATCACCTCTCCCCCCTCCCTCTCGGCAATCATCTGGGTCACGTCACAGGTCCCAGATGATTGCCCGGTCAGTCACGGCGCGTAGCGGTAGCGTGGCTCGCCCACAGTGACAATGCCGGCGCCGCAGGGAGGAGGGGGAGAGGAGCGGGGCTTCGTTCCCCCGCATCGCTGGACCCCGGGACAGGTAAGTGTCCAATTCTTAAAAGTCAGCAGCTGCAGTATTTGTAGCTGCTGACTTTTCATTTTTTATTTATTTTTTAAGCCGAAAAACTTTTTTACAACCCCTTTAAAGTGTTACTAGGCCCCGGACTCTGCATTCACTATATCTCATCTCCCACAGTACTCAGAACATGGAAATGCAATTATTTTAGTAAATATAAACTGCTAATTTCCCTTTCTCATCAGCAGTATATAGCAGTCTTGTGACTTCTATCAGTGTCTGGTTGAGTCCCGGTTCACATATATGCGATATTTGGAACCAGTGCGATTCCCGCATCGCATGTCACCTGCCGGCGGCTCACACTGACATCTGCGAACTGCTGCGGGTGTCAATGCAAAGTTAACGACACCCCGAGATCGGTTCGCAGATCGCGGTGCGAATTGCCAAATGGTGCAAGAATCGGATCACATGGGTGTAAACACCCATGCGATCCAATTCCAGTGCAGACCAAAAAAAAAAAGGGTCCTGCACCATTTTGGTGCGAATCTGATGCGAATTCGGCCGTACAATCTGTATGGCTGAATTTGAGTCGCATGGACATCGCATGTGATCTGCACAGCAGTGTATTCCATATTCCCATGTCGCGTGTTCCTGAAGTTGGGCTTTAAGACAAATGATGCCATGGCCCCCCTGTGCCTACAAGTTCTACAGCTTGGTCACCACCAGTCTGCATCAGCCTTCTGATTGGACGAAGAATACCGGCATTACACAGATGAGATCATCTCTCTGCTTCGTCCTGTAATGGAGACGGACAGCACTGTTCAATACAGCAGAGCCCTCCTAGTACTGCTGTGCAGGAGATTACAGGAAGATATCCAGATTCACAAACATAGGGGTCGATTGTAAAACGCATTTACCAGTTTTAATAAAAACATGTCGGAACCAATTACATTTTTCTATCTGCTTAGAGTTGAGTTTTAATATTTCGATTCTGTACTATTCAGGTCCAACAAGAAGGTTCCAGAGTACGATCTGTGTCATGATAAAGTGATTATCCTACAGCGGTTTACCTGTACTTTGTAATTGAGTGTCGGAAGCGCGTCCCGTGACCTGCATTGACCTTTTCACGCTGCGTTTATATTGTAAATTACTTTGCCCGCTGTGCACACTCAGCTGCATTCGTACACAGTGGTTGGGATGCATACAGAAACATCTATCCGGTTATGCAGGAGTCCCGACAGGCTGAGTGAGCAGCAAAATGAATTACTGTACAGCTCCATTACTGGGAATTGCAGACATATGGACCTGAGCGCTTCATATCTTCCATTTCAGTCTTCATGTCTGTGTGTAGGTTCTATGATTGTTGTGACAAAGATATGAACCTCACTATATTGTCAAAAGTATCGGGATGCCTGCCTTTACACTCACATGAACTTTAATGGTATCCCAGTCTTAGTCCGTAGGGTTCAATATTGAGTTGGCCCACCCTTTGCAGCTATAACAGCTTCAACTCTTCTGGGAAGGCTGTCCACAAGGTTTAGGAGTGTGTCTATGGGAATGTTTGACCATTCTTCCAGAAGGGCATTTGTGAGGTCAGGCACTAATGTGGGACGAGAAGGCCTGGCTCACAGTCTCCGCTCTAATTCATCCCAAAGGTGTTCTACTGGGTTGAGGTCAAGATTCTGTGCAGGCCAATCAAGTTCCTCCACCCCAAACTTGCTCATCCATTTCTTTATGGACCTTGCTTTCTGCACTGGTCAAAATCATTTGGTGGTGGGGGGATTATGGTGTGGGGTTGTTTTTTAGGGGTTGGGTTTGGCCCCTTAGTTCCAGTAAAGGGAACACTTAAGGCGTCAGCATACCAAGACATTTCAAGTTCCTCCACCCCAAACTCGCTCATCCATGTCTTTATGGACCTTGCTTTGTGCACTGGTGCGCAGTCATGTTGGAACAGGAAGGGGCCATCCCCAAACTGTTCCCACAAAGTTGGGAGCATGAAATTGTCCAAAATGTCTTGGTGTGCTGACGCCTTAAGAGATCCCTTCACTGGATCTAAGGGGCCAAACCCAACCCCTGACAACCCCCCCCACACCAAAATCCCCCCTCCACCAAATGATTTGGACCAGTGCACAAAGCAAGGCCCATAAAGACATGGATCAGCGAGTTTTGGAGTAGAGGAACTTGACTGGCCTGCACAGAGTCCTGACCTCGACCCAGTAGAATACCTTTAAGATGAATTAGAGCGGAGACTGCGAGCCAGACCTTCTCGTCCAACATCAGTGCCTGACCTCACAAATGCACTTCTGGAAGAATGGTCAAACATTCCCATAGACACACTCCTAAACCTTGTGGACGGCCTTCCCAGAAGAGTTGAAGCTGTTATAGCTGCTAAGGTTGGGCCAACTTCATATTGAACCCTACGGACTAATGCCCCATACACACGGTCACACAAAGTTGTCGGAAAATCCGATCATTCTAAACGCGGTGACGTAAAACACGTACGTTGGGACTATAAACGGGGCAGTAGCCAATAGCTTTCATCTCTTTATTTATTCTGAGCATGCGTGGCACTTTGTGCGTCGGATTTGTGTATACACGATCGGAAATTCCGACAACGGATTTTGTTTTCGGAAAATTTTATAGCCTGCTCTCAAACTTTGTGTGTCGGAAAATCCAATGGAAGATGTGTGATGGAGCCTACACACGGTCGGAATTTCCGACAACAAGGTCCTATCACACATTTTCCGTTGGAAAATCCGACCGTGTGTACGGGGCATAAGACTGGAATACCATTAAAGTTCATGTGCAAGTAAAGGTAGGTGTCCCAATACTTTTGACATTATAGTGTATATTATATAAATGCACATACTTGGGCTTATTGTAGGCCAAAGGCCTCTTAGGGCACCGTCCTTTCTGGCTCCATAGGGGATCCTTGACTGATCCTCTCCTGAGACAGATCAGAATGTAGATCTATGTCATATATGTGACATCAGAGTCTGTTCAATTTTTCTCTATTTCACAATGGAGGAAAAAAACCCCAAAGCAAACGCAGGGAAAAGAAGTAAATCAATCTGTAGTAAAAATCAGCACTTATTACACACTAGTAGGCACACAGTTAACCCCTTGATCGCCCTAGATGTTAACCCCTTCCCAGCCAGTGTCATTAGTACAGTGACAGTGTATAGTATTATCACTGATCACTGTATTAGTGTCAGTGGTGGCTAGTCAGTTCCCACCAGGTGTCAGTTAGTGTCAGATTGGCCGCCACACTATCACAGTCCCACTATAAGTCGCTGACTGCCTCCATTATTAGTATAAAAAATTAATAAATAAAAATTCCAGTGTATATATACCATCGTTTGTAAACACTATAACTTATTGGGATTTTTTTTTTTTACCAAAGACATGTAGTAGAATACGTTTTGGCCTAAACTTATGAAGAATTTTTTTTTGTTTGTTTATTGGATTTGTTTTATAGCAGAAAGTAAAAAATATTGTTGTTTGTTTTTGTTTTTTTTAAACATTGTGCATGTAGTCAGCAGAAGGAGGAATAGTGCTCTATCATTGATAACAGTGGGAGGAATAGTGCCCCATCATTATCAGTTGGAGGTATAGTGCCCAGTTGTTTATATCAGTGAGGGGAATTATGCTACATTGCTGGTGTCAGTGGGAGGAATAGTGCCCCTTCATTGGTATTAGTTAAAGGAATAGTGTCCCATCATTGTTCTTAATTGGAGGAATAGTGCCTCCATAATAGTGCCCCATTGCTGGTGTCAGTGGGATTAATAGTGCCCCTTCATTGGTATTCGTTAAAGGAATAGTGCCCCTTTATTGGTATTAGTTAAAGAAATAGTGCCCCATCATTGGTATTAGTTGGAGGACTAGTGCCCCATTATTGTTAGTTAAAGGAATAGTGCCCCATCATTGGTATTAGTTGAAGGAATAGTGTCCCATCATTGTTCTCAATTGGAGGAATAGTGCCTCCATAATAGTGCCCCGTTGCTGGTGTCATTGGGAGGAATAGTGCCCCATCATTGATATTAGTTGAAGGAACAGTGCTCCATCATTGTTCTCAATTGGAGGAATAGTGCCTCCATAATAGTGCCCCATTGCTGGTGTCAGTGGGAGGAATAGTGCCCCGTTATTGGTGTCAGTGGAAGAAAAAATGCCCCATTGTCTCTGGAAAGAATGGTGCCTCCTTGTTAGTGTATTCGGGAGAAATAATGTCCAAGGGCTGGATAAAGGCAAGCTAAGGGCTGCAGTTTGGAGTCTACTGCCTAAGGGGAACCTTCAAAATAATTTATAGGTCTTGGGGAACCCCTGCCTTAAAGCCAATTTATTAGGGGTCAGTGAGAGAAACAACCCTTACATTGGTGGCCAGTGGAAAGAACCCTTACAGAGTTCAGAAGGCCACCATTACTGACAGCTAAAAAGATCATTGGTGTTTTGCAACTTACTTGACAAGTGGGGTTGGCCCCATAATTATCCAGTTACCATCAGATGGATGGTCAATCAGCCAAAGCTCAAGGAACCCCTTGCAGCCACTGAAGGAACCTTAGGGATCCTCGAGATCCTAGTTGGGAATGACTGCTCTAGAGGAACCTCAAGGTTTCACAGAACCCTGGTTTAGAAAGGCTTTTCTAGTGTCACAGTACCACTGCCAGAAGGTGACGTCCAATCTCCAGCAGGGAGACACTTTAGGAGAAAGCCCACATGGTCAACACTCCAGCCTCAGTCCAGTGAATAACAATACACTATAAGTCATTGGTAGTGGTACAGCATAAGTACAAATGCTCAATTGTCTATGCGTTTCAGACAGACTCTGCTATACATCATGCCGTGGTTAAGGACATTGTGTGTTCTAAACACATTCGATGCTACTCCACTTTTAATGACCAACAAAGGGCCGCTTTTAAGTGGCCCTGAGCAGCACACCTTGACGTCCATATAATAGGCCATCTTTCAAACACCACTAAAAAATGCTTACGCGTTTTGGACTGAGAGTCCTTAGTCACAGTAGAGACTAAACCGCGAACAAGAAAACTAATATTTATACAGTAAAGGATGTGCCTCCAGTCTGGGCTACAATCAGCATGAAAACCAGATTTGTGCATCCTTGGACTGCGAGTGTGGGTAACGATGGCTGCGGGTGAGCTGTCTGCACTCCACAAATTGCTTTTACTTGAACTGATGCTAAAGTGCTGACCAGGCAGTCATGCTTCTGAAAGTGAAACTTTACTTTTCTATTGCAGAAAATAAATAATAATCCTACTATCCGTGTGGTTGTATATTTGATTTGAATATACATCTTAATTTTTGGACTGTAGCATTAAAGGAAGCCTGTCCTACTTCTTTAGGTTCCCGACAGTGTACTAGAAGTGACACAATATGTACCTGTCCTAATGTAGCCTTCTAAATATATTTTAGCTGATTAGAGAAAGCTCATTTCAGCTACTTACATTCCAGGTGCGTCAAAACAAGTGTACTGTCACGCTTACCCTTAACCGCTTCAGCCCCAGGAGGATTCACCCCCTTCCTGACCAGAGCACTTTTTGCGATTCGGCACTGCGCCACTTTAACTGGAAATTGTGCGGTCGTGCGACGTTGCACTCAAATAAAATTAACGTTATTTTTTCCCCACAAACAGAGCTTTCTTTTGGTGGTATTTGATCACCCCTGTGGTTTTTATTTTTTGCGCTATAAACAAAAAAAGAGTGACCATTTTGAAAAAAAGCAATATTTTTTACTTTTTGCTATAATAAATATCCCCCAGAAATATGTAAAAATACACATTTTTTTCCTCAGTTTAGGCCGATATGTATTCTTCTACATATTTTTGGTAAAAAAAATCGCAATAAGCGTATATTGATTGGTTTGCGCAAAAGTTATAGCGTCTACAAAATAGGCGATAGTTTTATGGCCTTTTTATTTATTTATTTATTTTTTATTAGTAATGGTGGCGATCTGCGATTTTTTTTGTGACTGTGACATTATGGCAGACACATCAGAATCTTTTGACACTATTTTGGGACCATTGTCATTTATACGGCGATCAGTGCTATAAAAATACAGATTACTGTGTAAATGACACTGGCAGGGAAGGGGTTAAACACTAGGGGGCGATCAAGGGGTTAAGTGTGTCCTAGGCAGTGATTCTAACTGTGGGGGGGTGGATTACTATACATATGACAGCGAACACTGCTCCTGATGACGGGGAGCAGTAGGTCCCTGTCATGTCACTAGGCAGAATGGGGAAATGCCTTGTTTACATAAGCATCTCCCCGTTCTTCCGCTCCATGACACGATCGCAGGCACCCGGCGGGCATCGAATCCGCGGGACATGCAGTCACGGAACACGCGGTGGGCACGCGCCCACAATTCCGCATCTTACCGTACCTGTATGCCCATTTGGCCAGCCGTGCCATTGTGCCTACGTATATCGTCGTGCGCTGGTCAGCATCTGGCTAACGCAGGTGGTCAAACACTATAGCTGGCTTCTGTGTTCTTTACCTATAGCAGCTTCCTTTCCCATAAGGCAAGCAGGCCTACCATTACTCGGTTGCCCCCAAGACGTATAAACACTGCTATAGTGTCTGGCTACCACTCCAGGGCAGTCTCAGACTGAGCAAAGCAAACCGGTACTCGCGGTTGCCAGACAGGCAAGGTTTACAATAGTCAGGGTCAAAATCTGAAGTCAAAAGCACGCAGAGTTTAAAGAATAGTCGATATCTAAATCAAGGTCATCAACAAGGTAATCCAATCTAACAGAGCAGGGCAGACAAAGAGGTAGCTTGATCAGGTATTACACACTCTATCACAAGTATGAGACTGCAGGCTTGGCTGGCTTTAATCAGGTTTGGTCTCCACCCAGAGTCTGGCCACATCGATTACCTTAGAGGTGGACAGACAAGGAGAATGTCATATCCAAAACCAGGATGCTGGAATGAGGAGCAGGAGGACTAGATGCTCCTAACAACATGTGCATAGTCTTAAGCCAGCCTTAGATGGTTCAGCAGGGACCGGCTGAAATTCAAACCATCTATGGGCAGGCTGATTGTACCCAAGTTGATCCCTCGATTGAATTGGGTGCAACCAGCATTTCGGATTTTTACTTGTGATTTATTGCCAGCAACTGTAGCCACTAGCAATAATCACTGTGTTCTCCCAGTAGGAACAGCTCGCCCCCCCCCCCCCACACACACACACACAATAGCTCCACAGTCCGTGTTAATGGGGGAATCAAGCAATTTCCTTTCCTTTTGCATCATCTATGGCTTGCCTTATGTTAATTTTTTGTCAGCATGCTGTAGAGGACTCTTGCTTTGGGTGTGGAAACAGTGGTCTCTCTGTAGAGGTCCAACACTCATAGGGCCGTTCCATTGATGAGGCCAATTGCAGCACTCATGGAGGCATGGGGGAGCGGTCATTGAGGCCAGATTGTCCACACCAGACACTTCCTCCTCAATGCATGTTCAGCCCTGTGTGTGTTCAGCCCTGGGTGACATTGGTTGTTTTGGAGCAGGTGGCAGCCTGCATTTTAGCAACTGATGATGCTGTGCAGCCCAGTCACTAGTGGCCTAGCAACCAATGCATAGGGATGGTAAAAATGACCGCCCTAGGTGGCATCTGCTCCCAGCACAGCCCCTGAACCCCCTGGTGAGTCAGAGCCAACCCAACGGCAAGAGATAGGTCTGATTCAGCATGGGGTGGCTGGCTTCATCGGTTGATGATGGCTCACTTTTGTTTACAGAGAGGCACTACCCAAAAGCTTTGCAGCAATCTGATTTTCTGTCTCCTGCCCGCCTTTTTTGCTACGATCATGTTTCTTTTGTCCTCTCGTGGCGCAATAATCTGCAGACCTCCAGCGGAGCGCCTTGGTCACAGGGCAGCGTGCACTGAATCAGTTGCTGTCAGCACAGCCTGTACCAGCGTTATATCATCGGTGAATACACACGCTTCTCCCCCACCACCCCACCCCGCTTGCTTTGCTACACGTAACCTGCGGAATTTGTCACCTTGGCACAGGCAGCGTCGCCTGCCAAACCCCGTAAATTGCCGCCGTTTTCATGTAATTGATCTATGAGTACAAAGAAAATCTGCGAGGCATCCATTCCTCTTAATATCTGAAAGTTTGTGCAGAAGTTACAGCGAGCCGGCGAGGCTAGCCAGCCTGAACGCGGGTCCCGGATCAACTCTGCACCACTAATAGTCCCTCAAATCTAGAAGTATGGGAGCGGAACCCCCCCCTCCCCCCCAACTTATACGGCACCCGGAGGAGACATCGCCTTTCTGTGTAGTATGTCGGATTCCAAGCCGGCAAGAGTAAAGCAGGAGTGATAGGGACATTTACATACATTAAGGGATTACACCGAGGAAACCAGAGAAACATAACTCACAGGAAGAAAGGAGTTTTCGAGCAAGAGGTCATCTTCACAAGCTGACTTAGTGGCTGGGCACTGTCACTTTATACATAGAGGGATTGATCCTATTATTAGCTTACTAGCAGAGGCAGATCTATTAAAATGTATGTATAGCCAAGAACCTAGTTCTAGATATGATGTAAACCAAAGGCGTAAATAGAAACTTTAGGACCCGGTGCACCATGAAGGACCCCCTGGCCGGAGTCCTTCCTTCCAGGCTCTTCCCCCCACCGTTACACTACCACCACCAGCCTGAACCATTGGTACAAGGCAGGATGGATCCATGCTTTCATGTTGTTTACACCAAATTCTGACCCCACCATCTGAATGTCGCAGCTGAAATCGAGACTCCTCAGACCAGACAACATTTTTCCAATCTTCTAATGTCCAATTTTGGTGAGTCTGTGCAAATTATAGCCTCAGTTTCCTGTTCTTAGCTGACGGGAGTGACACCCGGTGTGGTCTTCTGCTGTTGTAGCCCATCTGCTTCAAGGTTCGATGTGTTGTGTGTTCAGAGATGGTATTCTGCATACCTTGGTTGTAACGAGTGGTTATTTGAGTTACTGTTGCCTTTCTATCATCTCAAACTAGTCTGCCCATTCTCCTCCGACATCAACAAGGCATTTTCCTCCACACAACTGGCACTAACTGGATATTTTTTCTTTTTCAGACCATTCTCTGTAAACCTGAGAGATGGTTGTGTGTGAAAATCCCAGTAGATCAGCAGTTTTTGAAATTCTCAGACCAGCCCGTCTGGCACCAACAACCATGCCAAGTTCAAAGTCACCTAAATCCCCTTTCTTCCCCCATTCCGATGCTCGGTTTGAACTTCAGCAAGTTGTCTTCACCACAACTAGATGCCTAACAGCATTGAGTGTGTGAATGTGATTGGCTGATTAGCAATTTCTGTTACCAAGCAATGGAAGAGTTGTACCTAATAAAGTGGCCGGTGAGTGTATGTTTGAAATGAAATCTTTATTATTTTTTGGCAATAACATGGTGTGGGCGGGTTTCTGCCAGTCACGGCTGTGTCACGCCCCTCCAACCTGTGTCTTAGAATAACAGGGAGGTGAAGCCTCCATCAATCCAGATGTAATATCCTGCCCCATTGCATAGAGAATTTTTTTTACCCTAATGCATAGACTGTATTAAGTAAAAAAAAAAATCTTCAACCTTTACAACCAATTTAAAGGGTTATTCATATTTTATATTGTTATCTTGGATGTAGATTTTCTTTAACTGCATTGGTGCTTTTTTAGTATCTGGAGTTCAAGTTTAACAATCATCTGCACTTTTCTATAGGTGTCTTTTAGTTTTGTTTAGCCAGGTTTTCGCTGCTATCTGGGTCACTATTAGGCAGGCTTCCGCAGTGGGGAGTGAAGAGAAATCTTCAGTGTGGCCACAGACAGCACTGAAACCCAGGCAAAGCTGCTGACCCCTCTCCGCTCCATTTAAGACCAAAGAAAGGTTCAAGAGTAGGCACTGCAATTTTTGGCGGGCATAGAAAGGCTGGTGTTGGCATTTCAATCATCATGGCATCATGGCACCATGGTTGATATGGTGTCAAGGTGATCGAAGCGCATTGTTTCTATTGTTACATTCTAATATATAATGAAGTGGGTTCAACTCACCATAATGCAGAATCAGTGGGAGCCCTGGGGGTGTCACTTGCCACATCTCCTGCCACCAGATGCATCATGTCACTTGCCACTGTCACCTGTCACCAGATGCAGGTTTTTAACTTGCCACCGTCACCTGCCACTAGATGTGGATTGTCACTTGCCACATCACCTGCCACCATTTTCAGATTGCCACCATTTGCAGATTGCCACTTGCCACGTCACCTGCTGCCATTTGCAGACTGTCACTTGCCACGTCACCTGCCACCATATGCAGATTTTCACCTGGCACCTTTTGCAGATTGTCACTTGCCACCATTTGGAGATTGTCACTTGCCACGTCACCTGCCACTAGATGTGGGTTGACACTTGCCATGCCAGTCAGTGCCACCAAATCTCCATTGTCACTGCATTGGTGGCAGGCTGGCAGCACTGGTCCATTTAGTGAGGGCAGGAGAGCGCTGATGTGTGGCGGCAGTGAGAGGTGATGTCATCTCTCTGCTCACAGCCGCACATCGCTCCAACATTAAAGTGGCCCGGCTGTGAGTGCGGAAGAGTGGTGACATGCGGGCGGAGAGAGATGATGTCATCTCTGCTTATCTACCCGCTTCTCTCTCTCCTCCACCTCTTATGCCACCCGCCCGACGCAGCCGCGATCCAGACACCAGAGACTCGGGGCTATGGGCTCCAGATTCGGGGCTCCAGCCTCAATAGCCACCCCCTGGCGACGCCTATGGCCATGAGATTTCCAAGGGATGAGGTGCTTTGCAAATAGTGACCTCCTTATGTGGTCACCAGCTTCAGCCTGTCTCCGCCACCATATTTTGGCCATAGGCAAGCTCACTAACCAATAGCCACGCGCTATCTGAAATCTCCAAAGTGCTTCATGAGCAAAAACACCTGATATACAGATGCCTCTTATTCCTGATCCCAGGCCTAAGTAAACATGTCCTTTGGCCAAACACATAAAGCAGTGGGTTCACATTTAAAGCCACCCCCATAGCTGCCCGAACTTACTATCCCTTCACTCTGCCGCTGCTTTGTTCACCATCAGGAGCAAGAAGAAGACGACCTGTGTAAGATCCAGGTTGAAGTTTAGGGCTGAGGGCTCTCTACCATCCCCCATGTAAAGGCACTAACATTTGAGAGGTCAATGGCCAAACACCAGCACTATGGGAGAGTCACTTGCTCCTCTGTACCCAGAAATGCATCCCAAATTGGGGAGCAAGGTGAGTAAAAGCTGGTGCAGGGTTGGTCATCACCAAAACACAGGTTCACTTTAAAGAGAACCCATAGTTTGGTCATGATATGCAAAGTAACAGGTTCACTTTGAGGCTAGTATTTGCTACATAGGAGAGAGATTTGCAAGCTTGTCATTCAAACTCTTCTGGTCCAGACTGACATCTGTAAAACACCTACAGGGGTAAATTAAAGCCGGAGAACTATATTTAGCACAGTATAAACAATCCATTTATTTAAAATTATATTACCGTCAAATCAAGTGGCTCCTGGTGCTCTTTAAGGACTTAAGCTGGTGGCCATCCATCACAGTGCCTAAAACATTATTTTTTCCGGCTCGCGAGCCATTGTGAAAGATGACAGCTTGATGTCATGTTCAATCTATGTCATGTTGGGGGAAAATACAATTATAATACAGTGAACATTAGCGTTCATCTCTAAATCACAAATACCTTTTTCTGCAATAATTCATTATATTCAATTTTCCTGTTCAAGGTTTTTTGGCCTTAATTGCTCATTATATCCATGCATTTTTTATTCATCTCTCAAGGATGCCATTGCCAGTTTGCTTTATCAGATCATCTCTGCTAGGCCAGGCAAGATTTATTAAGCTAAGGGAGGGGTTGTGACCTGTCAGAAGGCAAAGTCAACTTACAAAAAGGCTGTTGACTTGAAAAAAAAAAAACAGCTGAGAGAAAATTTTGCAAGATGAGTCAAACTTACTTCATTTATCTAATTACTTCTCGTATTTAGGTACTGTACCTCCAGTGTTTTACACAGCGCTTTACGAAAAGCATGCAACCATTAGTATTATGCCCCGTACACACGGTCGGACATTGATCGGACATTCCGACAATAAAATCCATGGATTTTTTCCGACGGATGTTGGCTCAAACTTGTCTTGCATACACACGGTCACACAAAGTTGTCCGAAAATCCGATCGTTCTGAACGCGGTGGCGTAAAACACGTACGTCGGGACTATAAACGGGGCAGTAGCCAATAGCTTTCATCTCTTTATTTATTCTGAGCATGCGTGGCACTTTGTGCTTTGGATTTGTGCACATACGATCGGAAATTCCGACAACGGATTTTGTTGTCGGAAAATTTTATAGCCTGCTCTCAAACTTTGTGTGTCGGAAAATCCGATGGAAAATGTGTGATGGAGCCTACACACGGTCGGAATTTCCAACAACAAGGTCCTATCACACATTTTCCGTCGGAAAATCCGACCGTGTGTATAGGGCATAAGTCTTGTTTCTGTAGGACCTTTTTTGTCTCATCCCCAATGACAGTCAAACACACAAGTAGCAGTTGGGTTGGCTAACCCTTGTGCTTTTGGGTTTGGAATGCTGTACAAACATGGAGAGAAAAAACACATTCTACAAGGCCACCTAATAGAATTAACCATTATCAAGAAACTTTAAAAGACGACCAAAATCAAAACTCTTACCCAAGAACTAAGTAAACTATACCATGTTCATATCCAATCTCACTCACCAGAAATACTACAACAGATTAATCAAAAAAGAGTGGAATTGGATACGATCCTCTCAGAACAGACAAAGAAATCCATACGCTGGTCTAAGGCAGTGGTCTTCAACCCTGTCCTCAGGGCCCACTAACAGGCCAGGTTTTATGTATTACCTTGGGGAGATGCAGACTAGAATACTGCAATCACCAAGCAGCAAATGATATCACCTGTGGTGTATTTCAGTTATCTTGCAAACCCGGCCCGTTGGTGGGCCCTGAGGACAGGGTTGATGACCACTGGTCTAAGGCACGGTTCCTCCTCCATGGTAACACCACCTCAGCCGTTTCGACACGCAAACTTCATCAATCCCTTCAACTGAACCATGTATTTAAGTTGAGAAATAGATTGGGCCAAATGGTATCGCACCTTAAGAAGGGCCTACAATTATTTACATCCTGCTCGCAATCCCTATTGTCATCTCCTGAATCCCCCCCAAATGGCTAGGATTCATGGCTGAGTTCCCTGTCCCTCCCATCATTATCGAAGGAGAAGTTACACAGCCTGAATGCCCCTTGCACAGAACAAGAGATAATTTTAATCATTAAATCCTTAAAAACCTCTAAGGCCCCAGGCCCAGATGGGTACACCTCATTATACTACAAAAAGTTTGCCGGCACGCTTTCCTCTAAACTAACAAAACTTTTTAACCATATTCTACAAGGTAACAAACTCCCAGATGACATGCTCTTTGCGAACATGACACTCATTCCCAAACCCAATAAAGACCATACCCTCCCACAAAACTACAGACCGATATCTGTTCTCAATAATGATCTTAAAATACTAGGTCGAGTATTAGCAGATCCCCTAGCACCCATTATATCTACACTAATAGGCCCAAAACAAACCGGCTTCATCCCCACAAGACAAATTACAGGTAATATTTGCCTAACTGCTAATATAATCCATGACGCAGACCTTTTCTCTTGTAAAGCGCTGATTCTAGGCATACATAAAGCTTTCGATAGCGTCCTCTGGCCTTATATTGACACTGTCCTTGCTAAATTTGGGTTCTCTGGAGAATTTGTGAATGGATTTAAAGCCCTTATCATCCCCACACCCGAATCAAGCTGCCTGGCTGTTCCTCAGAGTATTTCCCCCTGGGAAGTGGAAGAAGACAAGGCTGCCCTCTGTCGCCTCTGATTTTTGCCCTGGAGATATAACCTTTTGGCCAGGGCAATTATCACAGACCCAAACATTAAAGGCTACCAGAAAGGAGAGGAAGAATTTAAAATGAGTTTGTACGCAGACGACGTACTTATGTTTTTACCAAACCCAGTGGTGTCTCTCCATAACCTGCTATCTACCTTGCAGAAATTCCACACCCTTTCAAGGCTGGGGGTCAACCTGGCAAAATTCTCCGCACTCCCAATCAACATCCCCCATTGTATAACGGCCAACTTCAGGGATTCTTTTGTTATTACCTTCACAGACAACACTCTTCAATATTTGGGTGTGTGCCTGGCCCCCTCTCTACATGCAATGTATAATACCAACTACCCACAAGCCTTCTCCAAGGTTAAACAGTGGCTACAACTATTGTCAACTTTTCCTATCTCCCTGATGGGAAGTGTTATGGCCATCAAAATGGCCATCCTCCCAAAACTATTATACTTCTTTAGAGCCCTTCCCATTTACATGTCTTGCCAAACTATTGAACTAACCCAGCCAGCCATTAATAGATTTATATGGAAGAACAAGACCCCCAGATACGGTAAATTGCTCACCCATAGGCCCTTACCACAGGGAGGTTTGGGACTACCTAATATATGGCTCTACTATTTAGCAGCTAGATTGGCTCAAACAGCCCAATGGCATGCCCCCCCCCCCCCTCCTTCACGGATTCCCTGGCTTATATGTGAAGGTATCTCAGTTCGCCCATTATACATACCAGGCCTACTTTGGAATAACATAGTACCCAAGGCAGTCAGCTCTCTAATTAGCATAGTGAGCCAAACTATTCATTTATGGACCCTATACCACCAGAAATATAATCTGAGATCTTGCAGATCTGCCCTATCTTCATTTCTGGGAGACACGAGATTCCTCCCAGAGTACGAATTCCCCAACGAATTTCTCTGGTGGGAAAGAAATGTCCTAACTACTCTTAACGCCCTAACCTATAGGACACAATTTAGCCCTTTTTTAAACCTCCAGGACCAATTTGACATTCCAAGATCCGAGTTTCATAAATATCTTCAAATAAGGCACTTTTTTAAATCACTATACTCGCTGAACGCTGGTCCCAGACTCTCTCAATGTAAAACAGTCTGCTGCAATTTGTCTAGGGAGAAAGGGACCATTTCAGTGATCTATAGGTACCTTAATGAGTTGCACTTACCAGAGAAATCAACTGCTATGACCCACTGGGAATCACATATAGGCCAAGAATTTTCCTCTGAGGAATGGTCAGACATGATATTAAACATGCATAAATGCTCTATGTCTCTAAAGGAAACCATAGTGAAGCTGCATACGAGGTGGTACCTCACCCCAGATAAAGTACATAGATTCTACCCCGAAGTCCCAGATACATGCTTTAGGGGCTGCCAGGCAACAGGAAAATTGCTCCACACATTTTGGAACCGTCCTCAACTGAAACATATCTGGAGTCAAACAGCCTCAAAAGTAGCACAGATGACTGGGTCACTGATCACACTGACAGCACCAATGTGCTTACTCTTCGCCCCCATATCTGATATCCCTCCCCCAAACCAAAAACTAGCACATGCGCTTTTCTGTGCTATCTTATGGGCCATAGCCTTGAACTGGCGCTTACCTACGGTACTCTGGGCTCAGGTACTCCAAAGAATGGAAACCATTAAACTAATGGAGCGTATCCACCATACTATTCTCGATACTATGCATGTTTTCAATAACAAATGGTCCGGATGGACTGCATATGGTAGCACACTGTGAGAGAGTGGCCTTATATATGTCTTATTTTTCCCCTGATGACCTGGGATACCCCAAAATACATTCAATACTGCCCATAGGTTTGGTTTTAGTTAGTTATATATGGTTATGACACATGTAATTCTTTACAGCCTTGTCTCTTATCTCAGCACAACTCTGTTACCTCCTTTAGTTTTACTCTTTCATTTTTTATTAATTTATCCTTTCTTTTTATTTTCTTTGTATTATTGGTAATGGGATGTGCCATGGTAAGGTGCCAAAACCCAGATAATATACTATGGTTTATAATCCGAAAGGGGTACCATTGTGAATATAACTAACATACAGTATATCAAATGTATGTTTACCAATCAGGGTTGCATCCCTATATATGCCTTAACTTCTTGGTTAATGTTTGTATTGCCTTCTCATATTCTTAAATTAAAATGTTTGTATTAAAAAAAAAGAGAATGTCCCTGGTGGGTTTGAACGCAGAACGTCAAGGATGCCAAGCATTTGTCCCTGATGCATGCCAAAATCACATGATTCTTAAAGTGGTCCTTCACTGAAAAAAACCCTTGTCCCGTTGTATTCCACCTTCCACCACAATGTAAAAAAAAAATATTTTTTTTGGTTATGAATTTAACCCCACCCCCTGTCCCCATTCTTGCCTAGGCGAGAATGACGTGGAACCCAGCTCCTGGAGCCTCCTATGTATTTCCACATCAGATATCTCAGGAGACATCAGCTTCTGGCTGGAGGTAGAATGACCTCATGCTGTGTCACCAGGGGCAAGCTGCATGAACCTGGAAGAGACAGCTGGCACCTGATGACTTAAGCTGGCCAAAGACCGTTTGAATCTTAGGCTGGTTCAGCAGGGCAGTCTGAATGTACCCAAGTCAAGTTAATTGATCAATCAACTTTGGTACAACCAGCCTGACGGATTTTACATACGATTAATGCTAATGGCTAGCAGCCCCCCCCACACACACACACACACTCTTCCGGGGAAACACAATGGTTCTGCGGGAGGGATTCCACCATCAAAACTGACTGTGGGGGGATCAAGCTATTTACCCATGGTTGCAGAAAAGAAAATCGCTCCAACTATGTCCGGCTTTAGGGAAGGAAGATGGAGGTGTGATACCCGGTGTGCAGCAGTGGTTTGGCAGGTCACAGCAGAATAATGCTATATTTGTTAGGTGGGTGAGTATGGTGCTTGAGGATAAATGAGAAGTATAAAAAAGTGATTACCAAAGGGGGACATACAGTAGAGAATGAAGTTACCCTTCAAGTTTAAAAATGCAAAGGATAACTCTGTGGTTACCTACTTTAATGCCACATCAAATTTGTGCCCTTACTTTGCGGCGCGTGTGAATGTGTGTTATGACGTTGAGGTTCAGCAATATGTGGTGTAGGTGCCATGGGCTGCTAATACGTTTCAATTAGCAGAGCGATAGACCATTCAGTATGGTAGAGGGAGGGGCAGCAGCACTAGGTGACCAATGATGTGTGCAACATTCTCCTTCTGTGCAGCATGCTGACAAGAGGAGCAAGCAGAGGGAGGAACTCATCAGTGTTCTGTTGCTCCTTGACTGTCCAATTACAGGCTTGAGTTAGGAAAGTGATCAGACTGTTGTGGTTAAGGTGGAGAAGAGATAATGGAGGTCACCAAGCTTGTTGTGGCAACACTGAGTAGATCTCAAGACCTTCTCTTGTGCAGCATGCTGGCTGGAGGAGCAAGCGGGGGGGGGGGGGACTCATCAGTGTTCTGTTGCTCCTTGACTGTCCACTTACAGGCTGGGGTTAGGAAAATGGCCAGACTGTATTGGTTAAGGTGGAGAAGAGAAAATGAAAATCGCCAAGCCTGCTGTGGCAACACTGTACTTCTCTTGTACAGCATGCTGGCTTGAGGAGCAAGCAGGGGGAGGAACTCATCAGTGTTCTGTTGCTCCTTGACTGTCCAATTACAGGCTGGGGTTAGGAAAGTGACCAGACTGTATTGCTTAAGGCGGAGAAGAGAAAACTGAGGTCACCAAGCTTGTTGTGAGTAAATCTCAAGACTGTTTGGGCAGACCTATGCCCCGTACACACGGTCGGATTTCCGATGGAAAATGTCCGATCGGAGCGTGTTGTCGGAAATTCCGACCGTGTGTGGGCTCCATCGGACATTTTCCATCGGATTTTCCGACACACAAAGTTGGAGAGCAGGAGATAAAATTTTCCGACAACAAAATCCGTTGTCGGAAATTCCGATCGTGTGTACACAAATCCGACGGACAAAGTGCCACGCATGCTCAGAATAAATAAAGAGATGAAAGCTATTGGCCACTGCCCCGTTTATAGTCCCGACGTACGTGTTTTACGTCACTGCGTTCAGAACGATCGGATTTTCCGACAACTTTGTGCGACCGTGTGTAGACAAAACAAGTTTGAGCCAACATCCGTCGGAAAAAATCCTAGGATTTTGTTGTCGGAATGTCCGAACAAAGTCCGACCGTGTGTACGCCCTACTATAGATCCTTTGATCCATTCTGTTTTTATCTGTTTGCCTAGAGTTCATCTTTAAACACAATGTAGCACTCCCCAGGGCCAATAGTGTGTTCTCCCTCTATTTGCATGCATTTATTTCCACAGTTCAGAAAAAAACTGATAGGTCAATCCATTTCCACCCCAATTGGCCCTCGGGGGGCAGGATATTATGTAAATACATCTGTGTGCTCTGTAAGCCTTACATAATGTGTTGCCACAATCTAAATGAAGATTATAAATGAAAATAGCTTTTATCCTAGATATTGTCCATATGGTGGGGGGAGAGGAGAATGCCGCTTGATAGCCCTGGAGTCCCTTATAGCCCCCGTATAAGTGCATTTGGGAGACAGGCGCTGGTGTATTTCGATGTCATGATGGAAAATGTGACTACCCGTGAATTATGGAGAAGGCACACAGGGAAGGTTGAGGCCTTTCGTCAGTTTGATAAATAACCCCATTTGTAAGTCACGCTGCGCTGAGCTCTTGTGGGAGAAAGGAGGTATAAAGGGTAGTAAATGGTAAAATGGAAGAAAATTGGTGTAAAGTCATACGGTTGCATTTATAAGCGCCATTGTGACAATTCTGGATGCATCTTGTGCCTGTCGGAGATGGAAGAGTGACTGAGAGAATAGACAGGCTCTTCTGATGATGTTAAAGGGCAATCTTGCATTTAAGGAGAGAGACTCTAAATGGAGATGGCTTGGCAAAAGAGCAGTTTATACAGTATATGTGGGAGCTATTTACCAACTGGAGAAAATATGGGACTACAGAGGGAAAAAAAAAAAAAAGCATTTTCATAACTGCCAAGAATTTTCAAAGATTTACTGGAACACTTAGTTGCCAAGAATTTTCAAAGATTTACTGGAACACTTAGTTTGAAGTAGAGCAGCTTGGCATCAGTCACTCTCAGGGCTGGACAGCTCCCACTGGAGCCTGCAGGCACACAATCCATGGCTTTCAAGGCAATGCCCTCTGCTAGGATCCCTTTGTATATACAAAACATTCTTGAATTAGTGTATCTAAGCTTAGAGCGTTGCAACAAAGCTAATACGAGATTACTTTTTCTACTCATGACGGTGCTAATGCCTGGGTGGACAATCACCATGTACTAGCACTGTCACATGGGGGAAAAGGCATGGAGTCCTATGGGTTCCTTTACCCATAAGTACTCCTGGAGTGATGAGGGGATGAAGGCAAGGTAAGTATAAGCTGTTGTTGGAGCCACTAGGGGCACCTGTTGCTTTGCCCTTCATGGGTCACAGACACTCAGCACTCAGATGGTATTACATCCGGAAGTGTCCCAACTCGTAATGCTTCACATGATGCAGCCCTCCTCTAACTTGGAAATCTCTGGAAAGCAACTGTAAAAACACAGAAGGGGGTAAATGTCTAGTGCATTACCAACACCACATACTAACAAACATGGACGATTTGGGATGGTCTCTACAAACAGTATTCATGTGTAAATAGAATCCATTAAAAATTGTACCATCATTCAGGAATTTGTTAGGTATAAAGGGTATTGGGAGCCTGGTCCCCAGCCAGGTGCTCACCAAAAAAGAGCTAGGGCGCAGTTGGACTATCTCGCAACAATACACTAAAGGTACACTTCAGATATAGAAACAATCATGTAAAAAGGTATATAAAAGTTTATTAGTACACAATACATGACATAAACCATGGACTAGAACATGTGAAAAAAGGAGGAGGAAATGGGGGTGAAAGGGTTGAGGTTGTAGTTAAACTGGAACCAATCCATGGTTTACCCATTCCATGCATCTTAAGTCATCTAGATTCCAGCCTTTTGATTTGTAGTCTTCCCCCGGTCGCCGCGGGTGACTTCCTACTGGCGACGTCTTGTGCCTTGTGTTTACTGGGACTCAGGTAAGCGGTCCTCTGTTCCCATATATGAGATGCATTAATGCAAAATGCATTAGCCTACCAACCTTTGCACGTTTGGTCAGAGGACATCCCCTCACGGCTGGAGTTATTTAATATGCCTGTTCCATTTCCTATTTTTGAGTTAAGCTTTAATAAAAAGTGGTGTTGATAATGCACTAGGCATCTGCACCCTTATGGGTCACATTAAAGCAAAAGTCAAGCCAGAAAAACAAAATTTGCAACGGGGTAGAGTGTTTTGGTAGAAGAGACTTTATACACTAACTTTGTACTCCCAAATATTTATTTTACTTACCTGCTAGCATTTTCTTTAAATCTGTACACTGACTGTGGCGCATGCACGTTAGAATGTACAGTCACAGCATCTAACGAATGCAGAGTGGCAAGATAATCTAACTCTAGTGCTCATGTGCAGAAGATACACCATTTGTGCCTACCCAATCCTTTTTTGCGTGGCGAGCAAAACCCCAGAATTGACCCAAAAAAGTGTATGTTAACACACAAAAAAAGGCATTTGGGAGGCTTTCTTCTTTCCTAAAGAGAAAGAACCCTTCCCAGAACCCCCCCCCCCCCCCCAACGTCAGGATATAAGACTCCTGACGGGGGCAAGGTACACTCAGATCCACCTAGCCAATAGGCCTGGTGGACCCCGCTCCTCATGATCAATTCTTGTCCAATACGTGAAGCAAGAAGATGGAAGATAAGAAAGAGGAATGATCATGACAAAGGTGGGGATAGAGTGGATGCGAGGGGCATAGATCTCCGTGTTGGGGGTGAACCCACCCAGTGTTAAGTATGGCGTAATGTGCAAGCATGGTGTGTTATGGCAAATGCTGGCCCGCCCCACCACCCTTTACTTCTGCATTAAGCCTCTCGAAAATTGTATTGACTGTTTATACTGTTTATATTGACACCGGGTCTGCCTGTTTAAGGTCACTCCTAACCCCAACAATGGACTTTTCATCTGGGGATCTGGAGAAAGTGCAGAGAAGAGCAACCAAACTGATAGGAGGCATGGAGGAGCTCAGCTATGAGGAAAGATTGGGAAGAGGAAATTAATGGGGGATATGATCAACATGTACAAATACATAAGTGGTCCTTATAGCGAACTTGGTATTGAGTTATTCACTTTAAGGTCATCACAGAGGACAAGGGGGCACTCTTTACCACTAAAGGAAAAAAGATTTCATCTCCAAATACACAGTAAGAGCTGTGAAAATGTGGAATAGACTCCCGCCAGAGGTGGTTCTGGCCAGCTCAGTAGATTGCTTTAAAAAAGGCCTGGGTTCTTTCCTACATGTACAATATAACTGGGTACTAACATTCATAGGTAAAGTTGATCCATTGAATATATCCGATTGCCTCTCGGGGGATCGGGAAGGAATTTTTTCCCCTGCTGGAGCAAATTGTATCATGCTTTGCTGGGTTTTTTTTGCCTTCCTCTGGATCAACTGTGGGTGTAGGATTGCATGATTTCCCCCCCCCCCCCTTTTTATTGGTTGAACTAGATGGACTTGTCTTTTTTTTTCAGCCAGACTAACTATGCAACTATATCTGTTAAGTATACCATTGAAAGTGTCTTGTTATATCTGCTCGATAGGTGCAAAAAAAAAATACTTGTTGATCATGCCAGAAATTCCGAGCTGTCCTGTGTTCATTTCCTGTGTTATCTCAAGAAGTCTAATTAGCCCTGTAGCTCTTATCTTTGACTGCAGAGTAATTATTTCTATGCTACAAAGATGAGAAAGTGAGAGGGTTTGAGTAGTTTAGCAAAAGGCAACCTGGAAGGTCTGACACCACACAGTCCACAAAATTGCTGTGTGTTATCGGCTTACAACGGGTCTTAGGCCTCATGCACACAAGTGCCCAAAAAAATGTCACTTTCAGACCTCTACGGCATTATTTATTTTTTTGTATGGATTTATAAATGGTGCTATTATAGACAGTGTGTCCATGCATATATGGTGTTTAGCTCTGTTTTTAGAGCAGCTTTCAGCAACATTTTAAAAAAAGTCCAAATCCTGCATTTAGGATTAATATTTTGGCCTATTTTTTTTTTTTTTTTGCCCATATGTAAATGCGTGTACATGCTTATGTACATTTCACTTTGGGATTAATAAAGTATTCTTAATCAGAATGTATATGCATGTAAATGTATTCTAGCGGATAAAGTGGAGTGGATGAGGAATTATACACATCTAAATGCTGTTAGGATCAGATGTATACACTTCTAAAAAGCAGTTTATGCGCCATTACGTTTTTTTTTTACGTTGGATGTTTCTGCCAGCAGGATCCAGCACATATACGCATATTTTAATTATGGCTGTGTGCATGAGCCCTGAAGAGCTGAGCTTATTTCTGGCAGATCAAAAGGTCTTTTGCTGTACTTGCTAGGTCTTTAAGGGATAAAACACAGAAATGTGCATGTATCAGTTCAGAGATCTACTGCATATATTTCTTTTTTCCTTTGCCATACGGTATACTTTAACTTTTCTTGATGTCAATTAAGTTTGCTTCCTTTTGGTATTGCTGGGGTTAAAAAGCCATCCTAGCAGTAGGTAGGAAATCTAATAAATTCCTGCCTGTTTTTGGCCTGTCCACTGGGACAATCAGATTCATTACAGCTCTGACTCTGGAGAAAGCATTTGTTGATAGCAGATGAAGTGGGCTGTCTCCAGGCGAGATCCCTCCCTGTAGTACTCCCTGGACGCACATTGCTAATTACATTGTCTTTTCATTATGTATGGGAGGACTGGGGATTCCCTCTCCCACAGAGATATCCATCTTGTAGCTGTCATAGGCAGACTATTATTTCATTGACTCCTTGCCTGAGAACTCAAGAGATCGGGAGCATTGCTGCATAAGAATATTATCGCTTATGGAGTGCCGCATGAATACCCAGCACGGGTGTGGAGGGCGATGAAATCATGTTATATTTGTTCTTGGCCGGTATAATTATTTGCAGAGAAGGTATGTATTTTAAATATATATCTATGCGCCATTGAAGCTATAGGAGATGGTTATTATCTGAAATTCTTTACTGTTTAAGATTTATCAGCCAGTCCACCCAAAAAAATTGTTTTTAATTGTAGACCCAGTGGTCTATATACTATATCAATCATTCTTAACCTTTTCAACAAAGGGGAAGCATTGAAATAACTTTCTGGTCTCGGGGAACCCCTGCTAAAACTTACTATATCTACAACTCATGTGATGGTCAGTGGGAAGAATAATGCCGCGTACACACGAGCGGACTTTACGGCAGACTTTGCCTGGCGGACGGGATTTGGTTGGACAATTCGATCGTGTGTGGGCTCCAGCGGACTTTGTTTTCTCAAAAGTTGGACGGACTTAGATTTGAAACATGTTTTAAATTAATCCGTCGAAATTGAGTCCGGTCGAAAAGTCCGCCGTCTGTATGCTAGTTCGACGGACAAAAAGCCACGCAAGGGCAGCCATTGGCTACTGGCTATGAACTTCCTTGTTTTAGTCCGGTTGTACGTCATCACGTACGAATTCAACGGACTTTGGTGGATTGTGTGTAGGCAAGTCCGTTCATTCAGAAAGTCCGTCGTAAAGTACGTTGAAAAGTCCGCCGGGCAAAGTCTGCCGTAAAGTCCGCTCGTGTGTACGCGGCATTATTCTTATACTTGTGGTCATTGGGAAGAATTACTACCTTACAGATAACTAAAAAAAGACCAGTGGTGTCAATGGGAACTTATCTGAGAGGCGGAAATTGCTCATTGCTCAAGGAACCCCTAGCATTCTCTGGAGGAACCTTGGGTGAGAAACCCTGTACTATGTGGTCATCACACCTATATGACCCTGTTGGAGTTCCCCTCAAAAACTATAGGCTTTAATAAAGAGTCGTCTCCCCCCACGTCCTTTGTAGCCTGCACTCTTCTAGGTAAATGTTCCTCAAGATTTTGAAATGTCAGGAAATGTGTGCCCTTTCGGCCAACGGATCATGAATGAGTTGAAATACTTATGATAGAGAAGAAGATGTGGCTTGCTGGTGCTTCAATTAATCTCAAGTGTGTTCAGTAGGACTGGAGTTGGAGGAAGCCACTCAAATTTCTCCACACCAAACTCCTGTCTGTATAGAGCTGGCTTTGTGCACAGGGGTGCAGTGAACAAAAAGGTGGCTTCCCCAAGCTGTTGCCACAAGTTTGGAAGCATGCAATCTTCTAAACAAGCCTTTCTCAACCTTTTCAGCACAGAGCAACCTTTGAAATACCTTTCCAACTTCAGGGAAACCCTGCTAAAAATGTCTAGATCTACAACTCATGATGCATTAGTGTGATGGTCACTGGCAAGAATCCTCCTTACAGATCGCTATAAAGATCAATGGTGTCAGTAAGCGCTTATCTGAGAGGCAGAAAATTCTCATTGCTCAAGGAACCCCTAGCAACCTCTGGAGAAACCCTTGGGTTCCACAGAACCCTGGTTGAGAAACCCTGTTCTAAACTATCTTTAAATTCTGTAGCATGAACAGTAGCCTTCACTGGAAACCCCTTATCTGAATAATTTGGGGGGTAATCTTCATACTGTTGTCCATGTATTGTATTTTAAGAATTCCAGCTGTGAGGACTCCCTGTTGTTATATTTCCTGCCTTTGTTGATTTTTTTGGTTATGCCTACCTCACTCCTCTCAATGTCTTATAAAATAATACTCCAGGGAAAGAGCAGCCTTTTCACAATGATCAAGAAACCAAACCAGCTGGAAACTCAATGCGATGTAACCCTCCAGCAACTCCCAAAAACAAACTTCTGTTTCAGTTAGACTTTTACACATAGTAATAATGCAAAGGCAAATTCTTGCTTATACCATGATTATTAGAAAAAAAAATCAAGCCTACCAAAAAGTAAAGTTAGGCCCAAGGTAAAAGAGAGGTAAAAGCATGGAAGGAGGGCTGGCTTGACAAGGGTTAAAAAGGTTTGGGTCCTGGGGTTTTTTTCAGAGTTTGAAATAAAATAGGTGTGGCAAGTGGGGTTTCAGGGGGTTGTCAGCAGGAGGGTCTCAGGAGGTCCTCAGTCAGAAGGAAGTGGTATTGGGGAAAACTTCCCACCGTACCTCCCTTTATTCACTACTTTTTGCTTTTTGGCTCATTGGTGGGCTATTTTTGTTATTGGTGGTTGGGTCATGGCAGCCCGTTCGGTCCTGGTAGGTTATTATGGGGCACAAATGTACATTGTAGGGACCCATCTGAGGTATGGCTCCCAGTATTTGGTATGGTTCTATTTGCAGTTTGTTGTTTGTCTCTGAATCAGTGGTTTTGTGGCTGGAGACCTACCTTTAAGTGACGCAGGTACTCTCTTATTTGGATGCCTACTAGGACCTTGGGGCTCCATTTATACTGTGTTTGTTGTTAACATTATTTATATTTTATTTATCCAGTTTGTTAATAAAGCGCTACGGCCATTAAACTCTGATGTTCTCATGTGTGGTCACTTAAAGTGGTCAAGGGGTGAAGTGATGGTCAAGCAGAGTGCAGACAAGCCATCTTTATTACCCTAGTCATGTCTTTAAGTAAAGAAACCTATTATGAAATATATAATCAATTACACACAAGATCTTTACTCCAATTGTTACTTACAACCTTGAAACTATGCCTGGTTTATATTTGCTAGATCTGTTTAACGTCAGCTTTAGATGTTCTAAAGATATAAATGTTGTCACTGTTATTAAGTTAACAGTGGGTGAGAATTCACGGATTAGTAAATAAGAGACTTATGTGTTTGTGTTTGTGCTTGTTAGCAGCAGCTATAGGAGAGCCCATTTGGGGCTTGCATAGCTCTGGGCCATATTCTGCCCCACTTTGGAACACCCTTCCAGTGTAGGCTCCACCAGTAGTGCAATGAAAGTCAATGGACCTCCAACATGTGGTGCAGCCTAGATGCTACAAACAACCTTCCCTGAAATACCATATAGTTTGAGGTGAATACTCTCATGTGCATTGGACCATGCAGCTAAGCACAGGAGGAACATATCAAGTGCACCCTGCTTTATTTCCAATATGTACAAGGTTTAAAAGTGAAGATATGAGTTTCTAAACAGCCAGAAAATAATACATGCTATATGGTGCCAGCAGCAGAGAAACAAAGAGGGGGTCTCAGAGTGAGTGATGACGTAAAAATGCAGATGGTGCAGTTATTGCAACCTTCATCTTACAGCAGTTCAAGGGGCATTGGTTGATTTCCTAGATAAACTGAGGAACCTTTTTAGGGTCACTATGGTCCAAAAATTAGAAGCCTTTTAAGGGCACTAGTGGTATCCTAATGGCTGCAGGAGGTGCAAATGTTCCCACCACCCTCCACAAATCTATGGTAAATTGCACTTTGGTGTGTATGAAAATTATCCAGATTCCTTCTACTAAATTGAGGAACCCCAATGCAAATGCAAGGTAAAAGTAAAGGGCAATGTGTAAGCCAAAGAACAACCTCCTGTGCTCATGGTAAATATTCGGGCAATGGTGGACCTTGGATCTTCAACCAAAGTTTTGTCAGGACTTTGCAGTGCCCAGAGGACTGGAGAAGCCCAAAAGTGACACTAGAAAAAAACTAACACCAAGGGCGCTCCATCCTTGTGCATAACCTTTTGTAGATCCTTTTTATTGAAATAATAAAATAGATGTATACTCACAAACCGCATACAATCTTAAGCTCATCAGTAACCACAATGTCCTGCGATGGCCTGGACCACTGTGAGAATCCCAACCCTGGAAGACAGAATGGCTGATGCATTTCAAGGGGGGTCCCCTCTTCTTTAGTCTTCATGTACACGGGAAGTTTTTACAATCTCTCATGAAGGATTTAGCTTGCAGATAGTAACCCACGTTTAAAATGTCCGTCTTGCAACGTTTACATGCCGCGTCTAGCGGCGTTTTGCCGCGTTTGCGTCTAGAAGCGTTAAAATATAAATATAATATATATAATTTTTTTTTTTTTTTTTAAATAGCCAAAAATGAAAAATGCCTGTAAATGAAACGCGGCTAAACGAGAATTACTGCGTTTAGCCGCGCTTAACCGTGTTTAGAACCGTTTGGCGCTTGAAATGCCTATAAACTCAGCTTCTGAACTCATTTTTTGTGTTCCAAAAAATGCCTCTAAACTCAACTGCCTTGAAACGTCTGTAAACGACTCTGTGTACATGTACTGATAAGATAACATGGAGGAGAGTTCAGGAGCAGTTAAAAAAAACTCCCAACTGCTCCTTAAAGTCCGTTTACCAGCAGCAGTGTACATGAGGCCTTAGATTAGAGCCATCTGTTTTATTATCTCAATAAAAGGATCTACAAAGGTAATGTGTAAGGCTGGTACGCCTTCTGACGTTTCTTCTGGGGTTTCTGTTATGCAAAGGGCTCCTAGTTCAAAAAGGAATTGGCGTAGTATCACTGTATAATCGTAACTTCTGTCCAAACAGCCCCCAGGCCTCACATCAACTAGGACCTCATGTCTGGGTTATCTACTGCTCAAATTTGGTGGCTTAATACTCAGATTTCATGGAGTCAACTTTATATTAATAAAGTTGAGAGGATCTGTATAGTCAGCACTGTGTGAAATATAGGAAGCGATTATTTGGAGAATTAGCGTGATGTGTAATGAACAGTTTTATGGAGAAATAGGAGATGTTACGGTCATTTTTTTTTGCAGCCGTGGGAGGAAGTTGTCATACAGTAAGGAGGGGATCTATGAAGCTTCATTACAGTGATAGAAAGTGTCATCGCGGCACCATAAACAGCGAGAAATATAATCAGATGTCTGAAATTGTCTTCATTGGCGTTTATCAGCGAGCAGATGCAGTTATGGCATATATGATATTACAGAGTTAATTATTTCTAGAGCTCTAAATAGTTTTTAAAACGCCTTTCAACTAGCTTCATCAGCACAGCAAGGTGAATGTTACAATGGCTCATATCAACCAATCAGTTTAGCATTTACAATTTGGTCTACAGTAAACTAAAATTGATTGGTTGCTGTACTCTCATACTTTTTTAACAATCAGTATTTTCCTCTGTATTGCCAAAATCATACCGCCCAACATTTTGAGATGGGAATGAGGGACACCTACTAGCAAACGTATGTAGGCAGAGGACATGCCCCCTGCCACACCCCCTTAAAGGAGAATTAACCAAAAAAAAAAAAAAAAAAAGGTTAATTAAATTCACAAGAGCTTTTTTTACCACTACTATTCCTTTATGTTGGCTTTAAAAATTTACAAATGCAGCAATTTAGAAATTGGATGAAAGGTTTAGCGCTGGGAAACACTTTTTGAAAGATAAAAAATGCATTTTATGTACAGCTATATAGATCAGACCAAAACGAGGGACAAATGAGGGGGAAAGAGCGACATTGCTCCAAATCGGGGACAGTCCCTCGAAATCAGGGACAGTTGGGAACTATGCCAAAATGCCGACAGAATCGAATGCCTCGTCCGACAACAAATGTTCGATGGGAGCCTGTTGTCGGAAATTCCAACCGTGTGTAGGCTCCATCGGACATTCTCCGTCTGAATTTCTGACAAGCAAAATTTGGGATCTGGATCTCAAATTTTCCGACAACAAAATCCATTGTCGGAAATTCCGATCGTGTGTACACAATTCCGTGGCACAAAATTCCACGCATGCTCGGAATCCAGCTGCACTGGCTATTGAACTTAATTTTTCTCGGCTCGTCGTATGTCTTGTACGTCACCGCGTTCTTGACGATTGGAATTTCAGACAACATTTGTGTGACCGTGTGTATGCAAGACAAGTTTGAGCCAACATCCGTCAGGAAAAAAAACATGGATTTTGTTGTCGGAATGTCCGATCGTGTGTACGCGGCATTACAGTACAACTAAAGACTCCTGTATCAGTCTAAACAAGTACCAAATCCAGGTACTGTGTGACGTACAACCCGCAGAAAGTACGCAAAAACTCGCTTTACCTTCTCTTTCTAAAAATGATGTCATACATCCCAGGAGTCTCCATGGGCATTTTCTTTTCTTTGATCTGGGAGGAGGGGTTTTCTCAGCTGAACACATCCTCCTGCCTGATTTTTCAACAAAATAAAACATGGGCCATGAATGGATGGGGGAAGTTTTCTTTGTACATTAGAAATGAATCAAATAGTGTTTTCAGTTTGTGGTGCTCAGATACGGTTTAGTTCCGCTTTAACCACTTAACCTCCAGAAGGTTTTTCCCCCTTCATGACCAGAGCGTTTTTATTTTACTATTCACCACTGCGCTTTTAGCTCGCAATTTCGCAGTCATGCAACACTGTGCACATTTTATATCTTTTTTTTTTTTTTTACAGAAATAGAGATTTCTTTTGGTGGTATTTGATCACCACTGGGTTTTATATTTTTTGTGAAATAAACAAAAAAAAGACTGAATGCTTTAAAAAGCCCCCCCCCCCCCCCCAATGTTTTCTACTTTGTGTTATAAAACGTATCCAATAATGTCTTTGGCTAAAAAAAAATGCCAATAAGTGTATATTATTTAGTTTGTTTAAAAGGTATAGCACCTACAAACTACAGTATATGCTGGAATTTACTCAGCTATAGACACTATACTGTAATGGCGGTAATCAGCGACTTATAGTGTGACTGTGATAGCGTGGCGGACTATCTGGCGCTAACACACTGGCAGGGACGGTCACTAACTGACGGTAATGTTGCTAGTGACACTAATACAGTGATTAGTGATAATACTGTACAGTGTACTAATGACACTGGCCAGTGTAATGTATGTAATATGTGATGCTTTTACTAACAGATCTGGCTGTTTTTTCTCTCTGCTTTTCAGGGAGAAGAAATAGCCAGATCGCTGTTTCTATGCACACACAAAACTTTGTGTTTTAATTTGGTTTCAGCCGAAATCTGCTGCTACCAGCACTTCCCTTGCTGCAGACTGTTTCTTCTCCGGATCAGCTAGCACCGCATGGGTAGGCCTGACACTGCTCCAGCCAGGCCTCACTGAATTGCCTTTTGTGGGCAGGGATCTCGGGCCCCTGTGGTGTAGAATAGTTCAGGTGCTAGCTGTCCTCTGCTCAGCTACCACTCCCAGATAGCTCCCTCCAGGCCTTGCCAACCAGCCTGGCTGCAAAGACCCCTTTCCACTGCCCTTCTCCATAGTCCTCTCTTCTGGTTCTGCACCCATCTCCCAAACTTCAATCTCCCAGTTATCTCAGACGTACCTTCCCAGTCCTCCCGACTGTGCTCACTTACCAGCCCTCCCGGCTGCGACCAGTAGTCCTCCCTGGAGAATCTTAGTGTTTTCTCCCGCTGTACTCTCTCTCTCTTGTTCTCTCTTGTGCCTCTGTTTCCAGGATCTCTTCACTCCTCCCGGATGCACCCGAGCCCCAGCCCAGGGTCACCCTCCCCCCCAGACTGGGGAGCTCCCCGTGGGCTCCGACAGCCTCCACACTCTCTCACTCCAACTTTTCCACCCGGCAACTCTTCCTCAGCTGGGCTGACCCCAAGAATTTAAGAAGGCCTGCCCCCTGCCAATCCAAGTTGGGGATTGGTCAGGGCTCCTTAGGATACCACAGGCAGCTCCACCACTCTTCCCCCTCCTCTCCTTCCAGCACTTTCTGGAAGAAAGAGGGAGGTGACAGTGAAGTGATGCTGCCTGTGCGTCATCAGCTGCTACCCTAAGCCACTCCCAGCCCAGAATGAAAACAGGCCTAGCAACCAGCTAGGCCTGCCTACATTTACCTACAGTGCCAGAGAAAAACCTCACTCTAGCACCTTACTAACTAGAGGGTGCAGCACATTTCTTCAGTTACTTCCTGGGTTCATGCCTAGGCAAACAATGTCATACATCCCAGGAGGTCAGGAGGGGTTTTCTCAGCTAAGCTCACTGTCATGCATGCCTGATCTAAGGGCAGATGGATTCTAGGAAGTAAATGCTACATTTAAGATTGCCCTTATTTAAGATGGCCATGGCCAGAAATGCTAGGGGTCTTTTATTTCAGAGTTGTTTCTCAACAAAATAAAGCATGGAGACATGGATAGATGGGGGAGATTGTTTTGAATAATAAAATTGAATTAAAGTATAACTAAAGGCAAAATTTGATATTTAGTGTTGGATAGAGGGGTGATGCAGTAGATTAGAACACCGATTTCCCCCTCTCTATTGGTCCTGTTTACCATTATCATTGAAAGTGAAAGTAAAAGAAAATCCCCAAATTTTGGGTTGTCCGCAGAAAAATAATAGAGGAGAAATCATCCAGTGGGGACACTAGTTTTGGTGACCTGGGGGGTCCCAAGGAATTCCCTTCATTTGCAGGATTTCCTCTCACTTTCTGTTTGGCTAAAGGACAGGAAGTGAAGGGAAATCTCCCCAATGGGACACAGATGGCGAAAAAAAAAAAATCTGACAGGGGTTATAACCCTCCCTTTCTCTATCCAAAATGGAAAAAAAAGGTTCTGCCAATAATTCTACTTTAAAAAGAGTTTTTGGTTTATGGTGCTCAGATATAGTGAAGATCCTTTTTAAGCAAAAGCAATGGCTTTATTCCCTGTAGCACTTGTCTAGGAAAAAAAACCTGTCCTTGATTAAGGACCGTAGACCTTTCTTGTTAATGGACATGGGAAATATTTATGAAAAAATGTGATGTTTACTTAAGAATGCAAAGAGAAATATGCCAAGGTACAGGCTTGTCACTGTGAATTATACATTAGTGCTCTTTGCTCCATTGCAAGGTACAGTTGAGTTTATGTGATGTTAACCACAGCGATCACATCTTCTAAGTGCAAAAATAATACGGAATTCCGGAGGTTGCAGGAGGCATCATGTCCATTATTTATGTACAGATTTATAGGCGGCCTGGTCTGTAGTCGGTTCAGAGCCCCCCCTGTACCTGTGCCTTGGTGGTGCTGAGGACGCAGGCGGCCGTTCTTTCAATATGAAAGGCTTTAGTGACTTTTGGGTTTCAGATCCACTGTGGTGCTTTGTGTCTCTACAAGGTTTGCTTGTTACCATGGCAGCGCTGGGGGTTAGGTTAGAGAAAAGTTCAGCTTGATGCTGACTACTCCTATTTACCATCTAAGAACTTCACTACAAGCGGCGCCAACCTCTCCCGCTAGGTATTGTCGCTCAGTTGTCATGGTATTTTCTGTATACAAGGCCCACAGATAAAACATGAGGAAGGCCCCACAGTGCTTTTTCGGAAGCTGAAATCTGTTTGAGAGACCTTTTTTTTTTTTTTTTCAATCGTGCTGCAAAATATCAGATGTACTAAAAAATAAATTGAAGAGCTGCTAATCACATTTACAATTACGTGGCTGATTTATAAGAGGGCAGATATTGATATACTCAATAGCCTGCATTATGGCCCATTCATACAATGCAAGCCTGCGGTGTTTAGCACATGTAGGAGAGCCGTTCATGTGACTGGCCTTCCCCCTGGCACCACATTCCCCCTTTAATTTTTTATTGTGCAGCGCTGCCTTGAGACTCCCCGAGGTGCTTATAAGTTGTTTTTTTTGTAAACGGCGGTTTGGCCATAGTATGAATATACTACTGCTTTTTTTAAATGGACCACTAAGCATTTAAATCTAAAGTCCTGGTATGATCTTAACTGCATATGTAGCAACCTCTAGGCTGCTAGAAGTATGTGTATAGGTTTTTGGCAGAGTAGGTAAATTTAGGCAGGTCTGGCTGGCAGCCAGGCCTGTTTGTTTTGATCTGGGCTGGGAGTGGCTCAGAGTAGTGCTGGGTGACTCACAGGCAGCATCACCAGATCCTCCTACTTCATTCCATAACATTCTGGTGTTTTCCGGAAAGAGAGGTGGAGAGGGGAGGTGGAGTTGCCTGGGATGTTCTGAGGAGCCTTGACCAATTGCCAATCTGGATTGGCAGGGGGCAGGCCTCCTTAAATACCCTGGGTCACCCCTGCTGGGAAGGAGTTGTTCGGGTGGAAGTCGGAGATGGAGTCCTAGGGTGGGGGGGTCGAGTGACCTTGGGGCTAAGCTCAAGTGCAGACGGGACCCTCCCACGACACGCAGAGGTGTCCTGGCCAAGAGGAGCAAGGAGAGGACATCGGGAGTGAGCACTACCAGGCAAGTCTCCAAGGTGGAACAACAGGTCGCAGCCAGGAGGGCTGGTGAGTGAAGCACACAATCCTGAGAGGACTGGAAGATTGCAGTCTGAGATGGGTGTAGAACCAGAAGAGAGGACTGGGGAGACACGCCTGAGAGGACTGGGAGATTGCAGTCTGAGATGGGTGTAGAACCAGAAGAGAGGACTGGGGAGGCATGCCTGAGAGGACTGGGAGATTGCAGTCTGAGATGGGTGTAGAACCAGAAGAGAGGACTGGGGAGCCATTCATGAGAGGACTGGGAGATTGCAGTCTGAGATGGGTGTAGATAGAACCAGAAGAGAGGACTGGGGAGACACGCCTGAGAGGACTGGAAGATTGCAGTCTGAGATGGATGTAGAACCAGAAGAGAGGACTGGGGAGGCATGCCTGAGAGGACTGGGAGATTGCAGTCTGAGATGGGTGTAGAACCAGAAGAGAGGACTGGGGCGGCATTCCTGAAAGGACTGGGAGATTGCAGTCTGAGATGGATGTAGAACCAGAAGAGAGGACTGGGGAGGCACGCCTGAGAGGACTGGGAGATTGCAGTCTGAGATGGGTGTAGAACCAGAAGAGAGGACTGGGGCGGCATTCCTGAGAGGACTGGGAGATTGCAGTCTGAGATGGGTGTAGAACCAGAAGAGAGGACTGGGGAGGCATGCCTGAGAGGACTGGGAGATTGCAGTCTGAGATGGGTGTAGAACCAGAAGAGAGGACTGGGGAGGCACGCCTGAGAGGACTGGGAGATTGCAGTCTGAGATGGGTGCAGAACCAGGTGAGAGAACTGTGGAAACATGGACAGTAAAGAGCCAACTGCAGCCATGAGGGCTGACAGGGCCTGAAGATGTGGTACTGGGCTCATTAGCCACGCGGACATCTAGCACTAAAGAACTACCTTATTTTTGTTGCTGCACAAAGAAAAGGGGCCCACGGTCCCTGCCTGCAAAGGGCATCTACCTTAGGCCTACAAAGCAGTGCTAGCTGGTCCAGGAAATATAAACAAGTGAAGTGCTTGGAGGTATTGAGGCGTGATAGTCTGCAAGCAAGTGTTGTGCTGGAGTGTAACTACAGAGAGTGTATATAGTTTGTCCCATGTAAATTTTCTTCAATTCCTTAAGGTAAAAAAAAACAAAACACACCTGGATGCGGGCCCCCCTTATACTTATCTGAGCCCCATTTTGATCCAGTGATGTGCATGAGAAGAGTGGCTTTCTCTCTCTCTCTCCCCTCATTGGCTCACACACTAGCGGGAGCCGTTGTCAATCACAGCAGCCAGTGAGACAATGAGAAGAGGGTGGGGGACCAAGCTGTGCTCTGTGTGTAAATGGACAATGTCTATTCACAGGAGCGTGGCTCAGGAGTGAGCCTGCTTGAGTGCCCCTATAACAAGAGGCTTGCTATTGGGGGCACTTGGCAGGGGGGAGTTGCTAGGACCGCCGGCGGGGGACCCAAATAGAAGAGGATCGGGGCTGAAATTACACAGAGCAGGTAAGTATAACATGTTTGTTATAATTGTTTCTTTTTAATTTTTCTTTAGTATCACTTTAATAACCTGTAAAAACTTTGAAAGCATCGCCTATAGACATCGCCATCCCTCCCTTCCACCCCCCCCCCTCCATCATGGCTGTCTGACAATGCAGCTAGAAAGAGGAGATGGTTGAATTAATAGCTGGCACTTATCTCCAGCTCCAAAAACTTTCCTGAAACCAGCTCTGGCAAAAAGAATGTGGGGGAGGGGGGGGGGTTGAGAAAAAGTGCCAGCTGTCAGTGCATAGAGTAACTCTATTTGTTCAGGGAAAAAAAATCCTCTCCGGGTGATCTGTGTACATTAAATGCTGTAGCAGGTTCCTACCTTATGTTGCTCTGAAGAAATGGCTGTTTGTTTCATCATGTCATTTACAGAATGATTCTGAGTGGGTGGGCCTGGTTCCTTAAAATCACCTGGTGCACTCTCGGTATTCTAATGGACAAAGTTGCAGTGTCTGCATCCCTTTAAAGTATTTAACCCTTGGGATGAGCTCACTAAAGCTAAAAAGTCTATTGCAGAGAGTGCCCACAGTTGACCTTTATCTTAATACAGACTTCTGGGACTTCTGGGATAATCAGTATGCCAAATACACAAATAGGAGAAGACCTCTCTGGGGGCGTTCTGTACGTTCTGTACACAATGCAGCTACATTGTGTCTTTCAACTATGCCCCCCCCCTCCCCCGGTGCCGTTCACCTTCAACCTTCCCCCCCCCCCCCCCCCATCATAGAATGGAGGGAGCTGTCCGCAATCAACACAGTGCTGAACACAGAGCGGCACAGTTATGTCATGTTCTCTCAGGGTTCAGGGAACAATTCTGTGCAAAGTGATATCCATCACATTCATGCTGTGGCTGTTTGTGTAATTGTGCTGTTCTGTACGGCTTCCAAGGCTGTATTCATGCAAGTTATTCTCAATGACATAATTAAATGAATCTGCTCTTGTATTGTAGCTGCTGAATTCAGTGCATATAATGGTGGGAAGCAGAGTTTGCACTAAGCAGTTGGCATCTGCTTTTATTGTAGTTCTAGAAAAAAACAAGCCTACAGCTTCATTGTCATCAGAGAAAGGTCTGCCGCCCCACTGTGGGTGGACTACAACCTCCAGCATGCACCTAGAGGCCTTTTGCTTGCAAAATGGGATAATCGTTTTTTTATGGTAAATGATATCCTTTCGTAATTATATCTGTTTAAATTTCAGTGTATATTTTTATTACAAAATATTCCATAGTAATCTGTTCTCTTTACTAAATCTCAGATGCATTCACTAGCAGATAAGCAATAGATACGAGAACTGGTCGACTGTTGGGGACCAAGACTTTTGCTCTTTGCAAAATATTCCTTATCTATACTCATTCCTCCTCTCTCTCTCTTTCTGTCCCTCTCTTTCCCTCACTCCCTCCTCTGTCTGTGTGTGTCTCTCTCTCCCCCTCTCTCTCTCTCTTTCTCTCTCTCCCTCTCCCCCCCCTCTCTCTCTCCGTCCCTCTCTTTCCCTCACTCCCTCCTCTCTGTGTGTGTCTCTCTCTCTCTCCCTCTCTCCTCTCTCTCTCTCTCTCTCTCTCTCTCTCCCTCTCTCTCTCTCTCTCTCCCCCCCCTCTCTCTCTCTCTCTCTCTCTCTCCCTCCCTCCCCCCCTCTCTCTCTTCCCCCCTCTCTCTCTCCCCCCCTCTCTCTCTCCCCCCCCTCTCTCTCCCCCCTCTCTCTCCCCCTCTCCCTCTCCCTCTCTCTCTCCCCCCTCTCTCTCCCTCTCTCTCTCCCCCCTCTCTCTCCCTCTCTGCCTCCCTTTCCCCCCCCTTTCTCTCTCCCTCCCTCTCCCCCCTCTTACTCTCCCTCTCTCTCTCCCTCTCTCCCCCCTCTCCCTCTCTCCCCCCCCCTCTCTCTCTCTCTCTCTCCCTCTCCCTCCCTCTCCCCCCTCTCTCTCTCCCTCCCTCTCCCCCCCCTCTCTCTCCCTCTCCCCCCTCTCTCTCTCCCTCCCTCTCCCCCCTCTTACTCTCCCTCCCTCTCCCCCTCCCTCTCTCTTCTCCCCCTCCCTCTCTCTTCCCCCTCCCTCTCTCTTCTCCCCCTCCCTCTCTCTTCCCCCTCCCCCCTCCCTCCTTTCTCACCCCCCCTCCCCCTCTCTCGCCACCACTCCCCCTCTCTCGCCCTCCCTCCCTCTGTCTCTCTCCCCCTCTCCCGCTCTCTCCTCTCCTCCCTCTCTCTCCCCCTCTATGTAATTTTGATTACAACATATTCTATAGCAATCTGTTCCCTTTGCTAAATCTCAGATGCATTCACTAGCAGATAAGCAGTAAATACGAGAACTGGTCGACTGTTGGGGACCAAGACTTTTGCTATTTGCAAAATATTCCTTATCTATACTCATTCCTTATTTCTCCCTCTCTCCCCCTCCCCCCTCTCTCCCCCCCCCGCTCTCCCCTTCTCCCTCCCCCCTCTCCCTCCCCCCTCTCCCCTTCTCCCGTCCCCTCTCTCTTCCCCTCTCCCTCTCCCCTTCTCCCTCTCCCCTCCCCCTCTCTCTCCCCCTCCCTTTCTCTCTCAATCTCCCTCTCTCTCCCCCTCTCTTTTTCTCTCTCCCCCTCTATCTCCCCCCTCTCCACCCTCTCTGTCCCCTGTCTCCCTCCACACTCTCTCTCCTCCCTCTCCCTTACTCCCTCCCTCCCCCTCTCTCCCCTCTCTCTCCCTCCCTCCCCCTCTCTCCCCTCTCTCTCCCTCCCTCCCCCTCCCTCCCCCTCTCTCCCCTCTCTCTCCCTCCCTCCCCCTCTCTCTCCCTCCCTCCCCCTCTCTCCCCTCTCTCTCTCCTCCCTCTCCCCCTCCCTCCCCCTCCCTCTCTCTCTCCTCCCTCTCCCTCCCTCTCTCTCCCTCCCCCTCCCTCCCCCTCCCTCTCTCTCCCCCTCCCTCCCCCTCCCTCTCTCCCCCCCTCCCTCTCTCCCCCCCTCCCTCTCTCCCCCCCCCTCTCTCCCCCTGTCACCTCTCACTCCATCCCTTTCTCCCCTCTCCCTCTCTCCTCAGCCGCTCCTCCCCCTCCCCATCCTCCACCCCCTCTCCTCACCCTTTCCCCCTCTGCCCCCTGGGTGGGTTTCATGCCTACACACCGCAATGATTGTGAGTCAGGAGGATGACAGCCAAGCACAGTGGTCACAGGATCTGGCAGCTCCTCCCACCCCCTGGCTGCAAGGGACTCTGTAGCTGGGTGAAAATAGTTTAAAGAGGCATGGTGTGCAACATTTTTAGAGTGCCCATAGAACCAATCAAAGCGGTCCTTTCTACAGAGGAGTCCACAGTCTAATGTGCTCCAACATGCAGGAAAGTCCTACTTTACTCAAGTTTTATTAACGATCTTAAAAACCCCGAATGTGAGATCGACTGGTTTTGTTTGTTTAACACTCTTGGCTCGGCATGGGACCCAGAAGCTAGTGGCAATCACTGTAGCAGCGGTGCCTACTACAGGAATTTCCAACTTCCAGGGGGGTCCCATATGGCACATACGTACTTACATTGATCTAAGCTGGATCAATTGCCATACCTTAACCCTTAAATGTACCCCTAATCCTAATATCGTAAAAAAAAATCTCAAGAAACGGTCTTGCCGATATTTCTGAAATTCTGTGTTTGGAGCATACATCCCTTTATGCATATGACCCATTTACGTGAGTACCGCATGGAAACATAAACAGCCGCCGCATGCTGCAGCCTGTCATTGATTTTCACAGGCTTTTGACGGCCGGGATGAATAAGAACAACTTGCTGTGCTATAGTGTAGTGTTTAGAAATCCCTGGACCCTCACTGTTCTTCTCCAGAGACCTCCTGGCTTAACACAGGAAGAAGCCACCCTGGCCTGGTGACTGACGTGTTTCGAGGGGAGTCCTCTCTTCATCAGAGCCAACTCTGCTCTGATGAAGAGGGGACTCCCCTTGAAATGCGTCAGCCATAATGGACAGGAGTGGCTTCTTCCCATGAAAGAGAATATGAGCAGTGGTTCTGACGTCTTTGGTTTTGGGATTTATCGGTGAGCTTACATACATCTGTAAGTATAACACTTATTTTCATTTTGTTAATAAATGGTTTACAAGGATAATGCACTAGGCTGGTGCGCCCTCTTTTTGTTGGCAGCCAGGGCTGTTTGCGGCATCTTTGCCTCCTGGGTGCCCAAAAATGCCAAGTTGTTTTTTTTCTATGGGCAAAGGCACTTGCATGCATGAGGACTAAGCAAACTTTCCTTCGCTAAAAAGCATGGCAACCGGAAGTTTGTGACAATGGGGGAGATTTACAAAAAACGGGTTCACTCAGAATCTGGTGCAGCTGTGCTTGGTAGCCAATCAGCTGTTACCTTCAGCTTGTTCAATTAAGCTTTGGCAACAGTGGCGGCTGGTGCTCCATTTTTTGTGACGGGGGGGAAAGTTGCCAAACAAACCCCCCCACCAGGTCTGCTCTTACCCCATCCAGGTCGCGGCTTCCACAGCTTCTCCTCCTGGCCAATCCGGTCTTGAGACCTGCTTCCTTTCCTAATTGGCCAGGAGGAGAAGCCGGCAGATGATAGCGAATATTGATTCGCTAATGTCACAAGTGGGTGGGCTTGGGGCGCAGTGCTCTGCGCCCCGAGCCCAACCTTTTTGGAGCCAATTAGAGCCTTGGGCTGTAATCATGTGCTTGAAGAAAAAAAAAACTCAAAGGAATCTATGGGTCTGGTGCCCCGCGTGGGGATTAGGGGGCGGTGCATGGAGATTAGAGGGGCGGCACCCCTTATGAACTGACCGCCACTCTTTGACAATATAGCCTGGAAGCTGATTGGTTGCTACGCAGATTTGCACCAGATTTTGCATTTTAGTAAATAAACCCCAAAGTGTTCCTTTTCCCTCTTTGCCTTTCTCGCTCAGTCTGTCTCATGTCTCTCTCTTCTCCTCCTCTCCTTCCCTCCCTCTCTCTTTCCATCTCTCTGTCTCTGTTTTTTTTTTTTTTTTTTCCTCGGTTGCTTCCCCTCCCCCTCTCTTTCTCATTCTCAGTCTCTCTCGCTCTATCTTGCCAGCTGCGCTTGCCATGCTGAGTGCTCTCTGGCATGTAATTTACTGTGGGTAAAGTTACAATCACTCCGCACTTCAGTCAGATTTGGGCTGATTTCCTTATTTCTTGAAAGTGTTTGGATGGAGGCCAGGTGCGCGGCATCCCAGAAGAGGCGCGTCCCGTGCATCGCGCTGCCTGTGTGTCATTGTGGAAGCTTATGTGTTATGAGATTTTTGCTGCTTTTGCTCTTTTATTTGGAAGTGTCTTTTTTTTTTTTTTTCCTTTTTTTCTTTTTTTTTCTTCTTACGCGACTTCTAAACACGAAACAGGAATGGGTGTTGACTTCACAAAAGAACATGGCTGCTGGCCTTGTGATCTCATTGTTGGCGATTAATAAAAGAAGCGCGCCGGTTTTGATGCTTTTAGTGATCTTTCAGTTATCAACCGGCTGGCTTGGATGGGAAAGACCACATGGGGCTATGGCTGCAACCACTGTACTCAGATGTTAACATAATTCCAGATTTCAAGAGAACAGCTTAATATAAATTGAAATACATGGGCTTGATCTGTTTTAGCTGTCAAAGTATTTGGAGTTCTGTGGAGTCTCGCGATTCAAGCACAGCTAGGTCTAAAGCCGCGCACACACGATCGGACTTTCGATGATCGATGACAGGCTGTTGGCGGAAAATCCGACCGTGTGTACGCTCCATCGGACAAGTGTTGTCGGATTTTCCGCGGACAAATGTTGGATGGCAGGTTTTAAAATTTTCCGCGGACAAAATGTGTGTTGTCGGATTTTCCGAGCGTGTGTACACAAGTCCGTCGGACAAAAGTCCACAGTACAAACACGCATGCTCGGAAGCAGGAGCGGTCAGTCTTGTAAACTAGCGTTCGTAATGGAGAATTAACATTCGTAACGCGGCAAATTATGAAATCTCTAAATGCAGCGCACAATTCTCTTCTTCTTTAATGGGATAATAATGAAGCTGCTTTGCTGGTGATACAGATGGAGTTATGGCAAACACATTTTTTTATTCTAGTGATATCTAGAATAATATTATTATGTTTTTTTTTTTTTTTTAGTTGGGCAAGTTACCACAACACCATTATCCCGTAGTTTTTAAAGTGGTGTTCCGGCCGAAATTATACTTTTTAAATAAAAAAACCCCTATAATACACAAGCTTAATGTATTCTAGTAAAGTTAGTCTGTAAACTAAGGTCTGTTTTGTTAGTTTATAGCAGTAGTTTGTTATTTTATAAACTTACAGCAGGCCGTGGCCATCTTAAGTGTGGGCATCTGAAGCCAGACTGTATTTCTTCCTGGATCTCATCCTTGCAGATCTCGCACATGCTCAGTGCAGCACAAGCAGTGTAATAGGTTTCAGGTCAGGTTTCCATAGTAACGGCAGTTTCAGAGGAAGTTGCCGCCCCTTCCCAGAAGGCATTGCAAACAGGAAATGATGCGATGGGCTGCGGCCAGGGAGGAGGAAGTGAAAAATGAATACAGCAGATATACAGTAAGTGCTGAGAAAAAAAATAAAAAAATATCCAATTTGTTTATAGTGCACAGTTTAGTGAGGGATGGTGAAGAGTTGTAAAAGTGGGTGGAACTCCACTTTAAGATCAAAAACTATGTTTGTGTGCCTTGGTATTTTTACATTGTATTTTTTAAATGCAACCCTCCCAAACTGTCATTTGAAGTAAAACACATAGCCGAGTATTATTCTCCACAATTTTTTTATTGTGCATTAAAAAAAGAAAACAAATAAAATTAGACATGCTATCTGCCAATAGAACTTAACCAAAAAGTGCATTCTATGTTTTCAAAAATATAGAAAATATACCAAATCAAATCATTATTATTCAACCAAAAAATTAATGTCAAAGCAATAACTCCAAGGCCAATACTAAATAACACGTTATCTCCTTCGATTCCGCATCATGGCTGGTTGACAAACGGCCGTTCAGAAACGAACTGAAAAGTGTGACATGAAAAGCGCCAATCAACACTCGCCAAACTTCTACTAACACAAAATTAGCAGAAGGAGCCCAAAGGGTGGCGCTAAAGAGCTGAAAAACAACGTAGTACATCACTACGTTCGCAATTGTTGGCCAACAATTGTGTGGCCGTGTGTATGCAAGACAAGTTTGGGCCAACGCCCTTCGGACAAAAGTCCACGATTTTGTTGGCCAACATTCCGATCGTGTGTACGAGGCTTTAGACCTCGCTTTTTTTCTATGGTAGTTAAACGATTCAGTTTGGTCCAGGACCCGCCCTTGCTTTCTGATTGGACAATGTTTGCCCATCCTGTATGCTTCGGGTGAAGCAGCAGAGCCCTGATTTGCTCAGAGTTCTGCTTTTCAAAGGAAGTTAAGGCTAAAGACATTTGGGTGTTTATATTAGTATTCAAAAAAATGTGCTTTATTAACATATCATTTTTTAACTAATGCATAAAAGTTCTGAATAGTGTGATATCTACATAGATATTACATTTAAAGTGTGCTTGTACCCTTGTTAGCCCATGTGTCTCAAACACATGGAGATCCCTGGGGATGTCTTCCATTATCTCATGGAGCCCCTGAGAGCCCCTATACTCCAAGCGATGCAATATGCAAATTCTGACATTAACTAGGGAGTTGGCACATGCCCCCACCCTCTTACCCACCTCTTTATTGATCATTAAAAGAGATGTATGGGAATTTCCCTGCCGGCTCTAACACTGAGAACTGAGCGATCAAACACCGCTGATCGCTCGGTTCTCAGAGCTTTTCCAGCAGAGAGCTGGTGACTGTCAGTCACCAGCTCTTTGCTCTGCCCCCTCCTTGCTCACTGGAGCGCTGGGCTGTGCAGGGGGCGGGAGCGGCCACCTCAGGCTCTCCATGGCTCACTGTGAGGCCGAGCCGCGTGCCAGTCCAGGTATGTGGGCAGATCACAACTTCATTGTCATGATTTTGCAGCATTGGACCCTGCTGGATCTAACATTGAGAACCAAGCAATCAGACGCCGCTGATCACTTGGTTCTCAGAGCTTCCCAAGCTGAGAGCTGGTGACTATCAGTCACCAGATCTTTGCTCTGCCCCCTCCTCGGTCACTGGAGTGCTGGGCTGTGGAAGGGGTGGGAGCGGCCACCTCAGGCTCTCCGTGGCTCACTGTGAGGCCAAGCCGGGTGCCAATCCAGGTTTGTGGGCAGATCCCAACTTCATTGTCGTGATTTTGCAGCATCGGACCCTGCCGGCTCTAACATTGAGAACTGAGCGATCAAACGCCGCTGATTGCTCGGTTCTCAGAGCTTCCCGAGCAGAGAGCTGGTGACTGTCAGTCACCAGCTCTTTGCTCTGCCCCCTCCTCGCTCACTGATGCGCTGGGCTGTGGAGAGGGTGGGAGCGGCCAGCTCAGGCTCTCCATGGCTCACTGAAAGGCCGAGCCGGATGCTTCCCAAGCAGAGAGCTGTTGACTGTCAGTCATTGACTCCCGCTGCTGTCAATCAAATCCAATGACGCAGGCGCCAGGGGAGCGGGGCCGAGTCATACATTCGTCCGCTATGGACGCCGAATGATGGACTTGGGACCGCGCCCACAAGGTAACCCCTCGGGAGAGTGCTTCTCCTAGAGAGTTATGTGATGTGGAGAGGAGCCGCGAGAGCCGCCGGCGGACCCCAGAAGATGAGGTTCGGGGCCACTCCGTGCAAAGCTAGCTGCACAGTGGAGGTAAGTATGATATGTTTGTTATTTAAAAGAAAAAAAAAAACAAAAAAACAAAAACCCTTACAATCACTTTAAACAAAATGTTCCAGAAAAGGCCTGATCAACAAGTGGCTAGGCTGACAGTGCTGTGTAAATCTCAGGACTGGCTGGACAGAAATACAAACGTGGCTGATGAAATATCTCCCACTTCTATGTATTTAGTTTCCTGTCGTACAGCTTTAAATCAAATTAATTTATGTTTTCCAATGATCCTGCAAGCTGGCATTTGTACACCTGTTTTGTTGGGTAGCACGCAGTTGCAGTGGCTGGCATAATGGAGTGCGCAGTACACCGTTAGTATAGTTGAATATACAGTTTTGCCCTTTTCCCGCGGATTGGCCGGCTCTCGCCATATGTCCAGAGGCCTGTTATTCCTCATTCTGCAGGATCAGCAGCTTGCGTTTAAGCCAAATGAATAAGACGTTGTCATTTGGGTGCAATAAAGCATCCAATCTCATTTCCCTCTCACCTAGACAGTTATTACAGCTCTGTACACGTGCGGCGTCTCATCGTGTCCGTTCGGAGCCACTATATATCTCATCTAGTAGTGGTCAAGGGTGATAAAAGGAAAGGCAGAAAATTCTGTTTTATGGTCGTGAGTTGCAGCGTATCAAATGATTAGCAATTTCAAAATTGAAAGCGTTATACAGTAAAACCTTGGATTGCGAGCAGAATTTGTTCCAGAAACATGCTTGTAATCCAAGGCACTTGTATATCAAAGCGAATTTCCCCATAAGAAATAATGGAAACTCAGATGATTCGTTCCACAACCATTTATTCATAAGTCCTTCAGTTTATAGTCCATATAAAAAGATTATAGCAATGTGATAGGTTGTGTAACCATAAAATGTCCATCCACAAATGGAAGCCTCCACAAGGGGATTAGAAGCAAAATCCAGCAGGAGCTACAGAATATAAAAGAGAAGAGAGGCGCCTCTAAGTGTAGCAATATGGTTACACTTAACCGCTTGCTGACCATCCGCCGCCATTTTACGGCGGTAGGTCGGCACGATCCCACGAGCTGTCGTAGCTATACGGCGGCTCGCGGGATCGGGATAGCTGGCGCACGCGTACACGCGGCAGGGGTGCCAATGGTTGCGATGACCGCCGGCCACGAGCGATCGCGGGCACGAGAGGCGGAACAGGGATGTGTGTGTGTGTGTGTGTGTGTGTGTGTAAACACACAAAACCCTGTATATACATAGAGTATATACTGTACATAAGACTGTCCGGGTGGTCATTTGCAATTCTCCACTAATCTCTACCAAGACGGTGGAAAAAATAGAACGCTGGATAGCCACACTTCAAAAAAAATTCCACCTTTTATTTTAAAAATTAAATATCAAGGCATTACAGGTCAGTACAGACTAACTGCACAGCTACTGGCGCGTTTCACACCGGGTTTGGTGCTTAGTCATGCGTGAAACGCGTCAACAGCTGTGCAGTTAGTCTGTATTGACCTGTGATGCCTTGATATTTTATTTATTTAATGTATTTCAGGTACTTGTATAGTGCCGTCAATTTACGCAACGCTTTACATATACATTATACATTCACATCAGACCCTGCCCTCAAGGAGCTTACAATCTAATGTCCCTAACTCACATTCATACATACTAGGGACAATTTAGACAGAAGCCAATTAACTTACCAGCATGTTTGAAAAATTTGAATCGATTCGAAAACGAATAAACAATACTAATTCCGAAAACGAATTAAACAAATGAAACTAAACGAATTTCTGTAAATAATGAATTGAAACAAAACAAATGTTTGCGAACAGTTATGCCCCGTACACACGATCGGACATTCCGACAACGAAATCCATGGATTTTTTCTGACGGATGTTGGCTCAAACTTGTCTTGCATACACACGGTCACACAAATCTTGTCGGAAATTCGAACGTCAAGAACGCGGTGACGTACAACACATACGAAGAGTCGAGAAAAAGGAAGTTTCTTTTTTTTTTTTTTTTTTTTAGCCAGTGCGGCTCTTCTGCTTGATTCCAAGCATGCGTGGGACTTTGTGCGTCGGAATTGTGTACACACGATCCGGAATTTACGACAATGGGTTTTGTTGTTGGAAAATTTGAGATCCACATCTCAAATTTTGTGTGACGGAAATTCCGAAGGAAAATGTCCGATGGAGCCCACACACGGTCGGAATTTCCGACCACAAGCTCCCATCGAATATTTTCCGTCGGAAAATCCGACCGTGTGTACGGGGCGTTAGACTTTAGGCTTGTCTTCCACTGTTGCCGACCGGCTCCTGCACATAGACGTCGGCAGTTTGAAGATGAACATCTCGGTAAGGGCAGCAGCTGCTGCCACAACCGAGGTATCCATCTTTAGAGCCGGTGGTTCTGTTTACGATAATGGTGGTCTCTGCGGCGGATTCGCCGCAAGATCACCGTTATCGGTGGCAGGAGAGGGGCCACCCCCCTTCTCACTGCTCTCCCGTGCCCTCCGCCGCTTACGGGAGCCGTCAGCAGCGGCAGAGGCAATCGGGACCTGTCACTTCCTTGGTACAGAGACGAGTGAGGGGATGATGGCCCCACCTGTCTCCATACTATAGCAGGGCGGAAGCGATGTCAAAACTTCACTTCCGCCCATACGTCTTAAAGACACATTTTTCTGGTGTCATTTTTTCAAATGACAATTTTTATTTTTTTTTGGAAATAAAGTCCAAATATGAGATCTGAGGACTTTTTGACCCCAGATCTCATATTTAAGAGGACCTGTCATGCTTTTTTTTTCTATTACAAGGGATGTAATAGTTGTAAAAGGAATAAAATTGACCCATTTTTTTTTAAAAAAAAAAACAGTGAAAAAATAAATGAAATCACGTAAAATAAATAAGAAAAAAAATTTTTTCTTTTAAAGCACCCCTGTCCCGACGCGCGAAGCGAACGCATACGCGAGTAGCGCCCGCATATGAAAACGGTGGTCAAACCACACATGTGAGGTATCGCTGCGATCGTTAGAGCGAGAGCAATAATTCTAGCCCTAGACCTCCTCTGTAACTCAAAACATGCAACCTGTAGAATTTTTCTAAACGTCGCCTATGGAGATTTTTTAAGGGTAAAAGTTTGACGCCATTCCACGAGCGGGCGCAATTTTGTAGCGTGACATGTTGGGTATCAATTTACTCGGCGTAACATTATCTTTCACAATATAAAAGAAATTGGGCTAACTTTACTGTTGTCTTATTTTTTTATTTAAAAGGTGCATTTTTAAAAAAAAAAGTGCGCTTCTAAGACCGCTGTGCGAATACGGTGTGACGAAAAGTATTGCAATGACCGCCATTTTATTCTCTAGGGTGTTAGAAAAAAAAATGTATAATGTTTGGGGGCTCTAAGTAATTTTCTAGCAAAAAAACTTGTAAACACCAAAACTGAAAAAGAGGCCCGGTCTTTAAGTGGTTAAGATGTACAGACCCTTATTTGTCATACCGCAGTGTCCCTGCATCGCACATCCCAGATTATGTCCTGTCATCGGACAGCAATCGTTCAATGAAGAAGAAGGGATGGGTTGGAATGGTCACTGCTTAAAGAGGAACTCTGCAAGTAGGAGAAAAAGGTCGCCCTTTGGTGTGGAGTTAATTATACAGAGCCATCAGAAAATAAGAATAAGAAAAATAAGACTGCGAATGCGATGTTCTCTGCCGTGAACCAATTAGGTTCCACCACAGTGCACAGTGCTGCCAGTCTAGCATGTTTCAAAGGCGGCGTGCTGGGAGGAAGTGGTCGGCGCAGTCAATAGCGGTGTCACCCTGCTGGCTGGGCATTGCGGGGTGTGGCGGACAGAGGAGGGCAATCAAAAGGCTGCCTAGGATTCAAGCTGTTTGCTTGGAGTTTTGCAGCAGTGTAGATGAAACAAAGGTTGCAGTACCATTCGTTTTTTAATTTAATGGTGATTATTGCAAATGATCTTCAAAGGAATATAAAAAGCAACAGCAATTCTGCGCTTCACCGGGCAGAAAGGACAACATTCTAAAATCTCCTTCGATTTTGTATATGCAGGTTGACAGATTGGGACCATGTTGTTGCACGCTAGGCAAACCCTAACCGAATGACATTTCGTTTTCAAAAGCATTGTGTACCGGAAAACAATTTCCATTAACGATCGGCTCACGCCGATATATGTCGGCAGAATGGCACAGCTGGGCAAAGTAACATACCTGTACGTTACTTTGAATTTTCCGCCGCGCGCGCGCGCGCCTGCCGCGAGCCCCGTGACCGTGACTCGATGTCCGCCGGGTGCCTGCGATCGTGTCACGGAGCTGAAGAACGGGGAGATGCTGGGTTTACATCGGCATCGGGAGCAGCGATCAGTGTCGTGTCACTGCTAGCCCATGCCCCAGTTTAGAATCACTCCCTAGGACACACTTAACCCCTTCCCCGCCCCCCCTAGTGGTTAACCTCTTCACTGCCAGTGACATTTTTACAGTAATCAATGCAATTTTATAGCACTGATCGCTGTATTAATGCCAATGGTCCGAAAAAAGTGTCAAAATTGTCCGATCTGTCCGCCATAATGTTTACATAGAATGCATGAAGGTAAACAACCTGGAGCCTTTACAACCACTTTAAGGTTTGCTGACTGCAGAGCTTTAGGTCTGACTTGGCACAGGGTGGGCTGGACCTCTGTAGAGAGACTACTGCTTCCTCACAGAGGGAAAAGGTCCTTCTCTGTAGCTGCTGGCAGGACATTGACTTTTTGACTCAGGCTGTGGCTGTTAATAACAGCTGCACGCCTTTTTGTTTTGATACACCTGGAATGTATGTAGCTTTAAACTGAAAGTTGAACAGAAGTCTGACTTAAATTGCATAAACTACATATACTCAAGTGTTTGGTAAAGATCCAGCTACAGTGCCTTGAAATTTTCCACAGTTTGTCATGTTCTAACCAAAAACGTAAATGTTTAAAGCAGAGTTAGGTTATAAAAAAATACCCCAAGCTTTGAACATCTCACGGAGCACTGTTCAATCCATCATCAGAAAATGGAAAGAGTATGGCACAACTGCAAACCTACCAAGACATGGCTGTCCACCTAAACTGACAGGCCGGGCAAGGAGAGCATTCATCAGAGAAGCAGCCAAGAGGCCCATGGTAACTCTGGAGGAGCTGCAGAGATCCACAGCTCAGTGAGTGAATCCGTCCACCAGATAACTATTTTAGTCGTGCTCTCCACAAATCTGGCCTTTATGGAAGAGTGGCAAGAAGAAAGTCATTGATGAAAGAAAGCCATAAGAAGCCCTTTTTACAGTTTGCGAGAATCCATGTGGGGGTCACAGCAAACGTGGAAGAAGGTGCTCTGGTCAGATGAGACCAAACTTGAACTTTTTGGTCTTAAAGCCAAACGCTATGTGTGGCGGAAAACTAACACTGCACATCACCCTAAACACACCATCCCCACCGTGAAACGTGGTGGTGGCAGCATCATGTTGTGGGGATGTATTTCTTCAGCAGGAACAGGGAAGCTGGTCAGTGTTGATAGGAAGATGGATGGAGCCAAATACAGGACAATCTTAGAAGAAAACCTGTTATGCCGCGCACACACAAGCGGAATGTCCGACAGAAAAAGTCCGACAGAAGCTTTTCATCCTATATTCCGATCATTTGTAGGCCTCATCGAACTTTTTTTTTTCGAAAATTCTGACGGACCTAGAAATAGAACATGTTCTAAATATTTCCGAGGGAGCCAAATCCTATCGGGAAAACCGATTGTCTGTATGCTGTCCTGATGCACCAAAAACGACGCATGCTCTGAAGCAAGTACGAGACGGAAGCTATTGGCTACTGGGTATTGAACTTCCTTCTTCTAGTCCTGTTGTATGTGCTGTACATCACCGCGTTCTTGCCGATTGGACTTTGGTGTGATCGTGTGTACGCAAGACTGTTTCAGCAGAATTTCGTCGGAAAAACCTTCAGAGTTTATTCTGACGGGAAAACCGGTCATGTGTACGCGACATTAAGAGTCCGCAAAAGACTTGAGACTGGGGCAGAGGTTCATCTTCCAGCAGGACAACAACCCTAAACATACAGCCAGAGCTACAATAGAATGGTTTAGAACAAAGCATATTTATGTGTTTTATAATGGCCCAGTCAAAGCCCAGACCTAAATCACATTGAGAAGCTTTGGCAAGACTTAAAAATTGCTGTTCACAGACACTCTCCATCCAATCTCACAGAGCTTGAGCTATTTTGCAAAGAATGGGTAAAAATGTCACTTGCATCTGTAATTGCAGTGAAAGGCGGTTCTACAAAGTATTGACTCAGGGGGGCTGAATACAAATGTACCCCACACTTTTCAGATATGTAATTGTAAAAATTGTTTAAAACCATTTATCATTTTTCTTTCACTTCACAATTATGTGCCACTTTGTGTTGGTCCATCACATAAAATCCCAATAAAATACATTTACGTTTTTGGTTGTAACATGACAAAATGTGGAAAATTTCAAGGGGTGTGAATACTTTTTCAAGGCACTGTATAACCATACATACTGTACGTGATCTGGAATGAATATCCTTTCTTTGTTTCAGATGTAATATCTCCTTGTGCCTTTCTCAGCTCTTCTATCTCTGGTCCCCTTCCCCTCCCCACCAACCTCCCCTATCTTTCCCGTTCTTGCTGCCTGCCAAGCAGTGATAAATCTTATGACATTTTTCACTGACCTTTCTAAGTGGCAGCGTTGTGCCCCTCGCCTGTCACTTCCTCACGCCCCCATAGTCAAGCGGGTCACCCCAGCGCCCCCCTCCGCCACCCACTCCCTATACTCCTGATGCTGTCATCTCCATCTAGAATGTCACCCGCCTCCCTAAAGGTCAGCTCCGCTCTATCACCCCTCAAACGCATCTTTGAAGCTTAAAGGTGCAGATGTCCACACTGAAATTGTATTAAAAGGCGAATATCAAAGTCGGGTGACCTGTAAGCCATGAGCTGAGAAAGACTACAAATCCCAGGATGCCTGGATCAGATGGAGCAGTGGTTCTTAACCTCAACAGGCCGTGTTTTAGGAACTTTTCTCAGATAAAAAAAAGCTGTCATAAAGACCAAACCATTGACTTTGATTTGACCTCTTTTTGCCCATGTAGCGCATATGTGCGGGGCAAAGAGGGGGGCAAATTCTGCATATAGACATATTTTACCATATTCTATGGCAAAAGAAGAAGTGTGGACACATGCGCATTAAAGTGTTTGTAAACCCTTACACGCCACTTTTCCCTGCAAGTAAGCCTATAATAAGGCTTACCTGTAGGTACTGGAAATATCTCCTAAACCTGCACTGTTTAGGAGATATTTACCATATACGCTTGTGCCGACATCATTGGCGCATGCACACTGAAGAAAGGGCGTTTCTAAAAGGCCTGTGCCGTGACCGTCAGCTCCCTAATGCATGCGCGGGAGTGATGTCATGTGACTCTGGCCAGTCACAGAGCCAGAGGAAGAGGGGTGAAGATGGACGCGCCCACCAGCAGGAACATTGCGGGCTTCGTTTGCAGGTAAGTGGCACATAATGGGCTAGTGTGCGATGCATACTAGCCCATTATACTTTTACTTTGCAGGAGGGAAAAGAGGAAGTAAAACCCATCAGGGTTTACTTCCTCTTTAAAGAGCATGTGCCCAAACACATTCTTTTGCCATAGAATTTTCTTGGCAGGTTTTTTACTGGGTTGGTCACCGGAACTTTTCCCGCAATCTTATGCATTTGCATGGGCTTGGGGTCAGCATGCAGAATGTGTTCACACATGTGCATAGCTTATTTGGCCACGTATACTAGAGCCACATAACCTACCAGCATGTTTTTGGAGTGTGGGAGGAAACCTCTGCAATCACAGGGAGAACATGCAAACCCCATGCAGGCAGTGTCCTGACCGAGATTCAAACAACTTGTCTGAGCCGTCAGAAAAAATGGGCGGAGGGCTTAAATTACACACTGCAGAGCTCAGTGAGAAGAGCTCTGAGAGCTGATTGGAGAGAAGGAACACCCCCCTTCACAAAGCACTTTGGAACAAAGCTGAAGCTGTCAATAAGCTAGCGATCCAACCCCATTACCATTCTCCTTTGGTGTCAGGAAAACTTGTGTGAAGTGATATGTGGGGATAGCAGAGGAACGAGGCAGCAGACAGAAATGACACTTAGTGCTTTTAACCAAGACAAGTACACACTATAGCGAGAGCCTGCAAATTCCATACAGGTAGTGTCCTGACCGAGACTCAAACACAGGGCCACCAGTGCTGCAAGGCATCAGAGCTAACCGCTAAGCCACTCTGCTGCCAAATTCATCCCTTTAATCACAAACATTTCTGAATGATACCATGTGAGTGCCTAATTGGGGGTATTTAGTGCCAAAATTGCATTCACTCAGCTGCAATACATGCGTAACTTGTATGTGACAGTGATTAAAGGGATGATTTGACATCCCCATCTCTAAATCTCCGCCTACCCCAGCAGGCACTCCAATTTTCCAGGGGAAGAGGAAGAAGAGCATGTGACATCCCTTTCAATGAAGTCATTGAGAATATTTCCCAAGGCTGAAATGGTGATGCAAGCTATTAAATGCCTTTTGGTCTTCTGTAAATGGTGGGAAGGGATCCTTAAAGTGGACCTTTCCTTAAAATTCATACTGCAATCGAAAAGGCCACTTTAGAAGAATAAGCAAATCACATTATCTTAATTGTATAAAACAGGACACAGGCTGGATATTCATAGACCTTGGGTTAAAGGCTGCTACCTTCAGGTGATTGGACACGGACCCGGGGCGTACCCCTGTGACCCTACCCCAGTCCATGGGACCTCTGTTGTTTTGCTAGTGTCCTAAGGTCGTGAATCTCTTTTCTCTTGAGAAGTTTCTGTGCTTCACTAGTTTTTATTTTCTTCGCATTCCTCAATCAACTCTTCACTGCATTCTTCTATGACGGTAGAAGCAGTGCATCCGGATTGGTGCAACCTCTGTGACACCTTGGAAACACTACCCGCACCCCATCCTGTAGAAATGACTTGTAATGTTGCTTCAGGCACTGGATCTGCTTGGGTGGTCACCTTGGCACCATGGGATTCGTACCTGAACCCTATGCTGTGGGGATGCCCTGTAGTATTGCTTCAGGCACTGGATCTGCTTGGGTGGTCACCTTGGTACTTAGTGCAAGGCTTGTAGTAAGCTTTTTTAAAGAGACTGTCACCTTGCCAATTAGATCCATTTCTAGACCACGTTGTACCAGCCTCTCCAGCCCTCCCCCACTACTCCTTCTGCATCCACTTCTGCAAAATGCTTGATGCTTCCAAGTATGAGGGAGCTTATGACCTACTTCCATGACGCACTGTCTTTGGGCCTATCCACCAAATTGATGGCTAATAGAGAGGGTGGTAACACGACCCCATTTTGGCTCCCAGGTATTTTGTTGGTAGCAAGGATGGAATAAAGAGTGTCGGAGTGGCACTGTAGAGGTAAGTATAAAGTGGTCAAGAATTGGGCTTTACAAGGTCTCTTTTGTAAAAAAAAAAAGTACCTCTTTCTTGTCTTGAATTAAACAAAAAACACTGTTCAAAGTGCAGCTTAGCCTAGGTTAGGATCACAGGATCTTTGGCACTGGGAGCATTATTGGTATTTCACGTCAGTAGAGATTGCAGAGAGGCTTTTGTTTTCAGGCAGACCCTGTCTGGAATACCTGCAGTAAGTCAAAAGGGCTGGCGAAGCACAACCATTATGGCTGTCTTGTCTACATGTATAGATGCATTTGTGAAAACAGCCAAGACCTATACAGATACCAGGATTGATTGTGTTAACTCCGAGCTGACATCCCAGTCTAGGAAGCATGGACCTGAAATTCAGTTTGAATTTCCATAGGTTCGATAAGTTGTACATGCAAATATTCAGGAGATTTAAAAAGTGAGGCCTCAGTGATTCTGCTTGATGTAAAGGGGATCATTGGATACAAGCCAAAACCCCTTACACCATTGTCTGAGGGCAGTATTTTTACTAGCAAGTCAGTCACATTTTTGTATGCGATGACATCATAACTGCTGCAGAAGTTTTCATGACCAGCAAATCCCTTCCTCTGATTATTTCTAGAAATCTAAGATCCGCATAAACACCCAATGGCTCAGTGCCTGTATAAACACCAATTGGAGAACAAAGAGGCACAAATTGCAAAGGGACAACACTTTGGGAAACAGACACTTTCTATTCAAGATTTAAATTTGTGAGGCTCACTTGGGTCTCATATATCATATATCTCATTCTCATATATCAAAGTGTCTATCATAGGAACACATTTCTTTTTAACAACCAGTCAGATTTAAAGAAGACCTCTTATGAGCATTAAAGAATAAAATAACAGTCCATATATTCATGACTGAATACCTGTATTAGCTTCTCAAATGGACCACTATTAAAATGTGAAGAAAATCCCTTCTCTATTCCTTGCTTATCGGCTTCTCTGCTCCTCCCCTGATGGAAGCCTTATTTGTGGGCAATACTAAATTCAGGCAGAACTCAGCTGCAACTGTATCCTGCTCAGTTTGTGCACATGGGGGAAGAGGCATGTTAGCTAGAGGGCTCCCATTCAATACCCCTGTTACACCAAATATGTTTTTTTTATTGTTTGTTAGGACACAGGCACCCCCTGCGGATGGCCGATATGAATTGGTCAGTAAGGAAAGCTATTAATATATATATAGATATATATACACACATATAGTGATTTATAATGAATATCATATATCAAATGAGCAATCAAAACCACTTTGAAGTTGGAAAAATTTTGTATTACCCCAAAGTTTGTCCTCTAATGGGGGTTAAATGGTCTAACATAAAGGCATTCCCATGCAAAGACTTCCAAGTTATTCCTGTATGAACAAAATTGTATTGTGACAATGGCACAAGCAAATTCTCACAGGTTTTTTTATATCCCCAATTACTTATATTTTCCTACTCTAGTTCTCCTGAAAGACACAACAGGAAATAGTGCAAGGGGATACATCTACAAAACAAAGGGAAGTTTTACCTTTAATAGTTGTCACCAGTAGCGATGTCCCCATGGGAAGTTATCCCTCCTATAACTGATCTTGTGACAACCATATATTTTGGATTCCCCCTTTCTCCTAAGACACCAATGCTAGTAAAGTGGTCCTAACCCTTTCACACTCCATCTAGAACCATAAAAGAGAGTCTGAAATTCGACATAGCAGAGAGCTCTTGTCAGACAGAATTTGATTAACGAGGCCCATTGTTGCTAGCTAGGCTTATATATTGTTGTGTTTTGATTTTGGCCAGTGCAAGGTTAACTACAAGGCAAGATAGAGGCCCTCTTGAAATTTATAGTAGTAGTAGTTCATTCCGACTGGAAGTTATCCCTTCTATTCCTGATCAGGTGACAACCATATATTTTGAAGTCCCCTTCCTCCTGAGGCATCAATGCTAGTAAAGTGATCCTAACCCTTCCACGCTCCACACATTTAAACCAGAAATAAAAAGTTTTGGCTGAAATTCTACTTTAAGACATAGAGAGTTCTTATCAAACAGACTTTGATTAAGGAGGTCTATTGTTGCTAGCTAGGCTTATATATTATTAATGGGGTTTGATTTTGGCCGCCACAGGGTTAACTACAAGGCAAGATGGAGGCCCCCTTGTCAAGCCAAGGTCAAGTAGTATTCATTATAAATCGAAGTCTAAAGACATAATGGAAAACGGGTTAAGTGGCTATATCTACAAAATGAAGGTTATCAACAAAGACATCCCAAGTTATCCCTTCTATTCCAGATCTAGTGAAAACCATACAGTTTGGACTCCCCCTCTCTTATAGAGCACCAATGTCAGTAATAGGGTTCTAACCTATTCACACTCCATCTAAAACCAGAAAAAAATTGAGTTTGGGCTCAAATTCTACTTTAAGACATAGCAGAGAGCTCTTTCTAAGTAGACTTTGATTAACGCGGCAGCCTCTAGTTGCTAGCTAGGCTTATATATTATTAATGGGTTATGAGCTTGGCATTGCAGGGTTAACTGCGAGGCAAGATGGAGGCCCTCTTGTCAAGTCAAGGTCAAGTAGTCCTTGTTCTAATTGGAAGTCCAGAAACTGTTGCCAGGCTTAGCACTCTGCAATATAATCTGATTCTCTACATTTAATGGGTTGTGTGTATCCAGTAAATCCTGGGTGAGCCTTCCGGTTCAAACCCCTGAAAATGCCAGGCAACATCTGCAGAATGGTGATGAGTAAGTGTTATTTGCTGTCAGCATACCGTGCAGCCAGGCTGCCATCCTCACCCTGGAACATAATTGTCTTTCTCGCAGTTTAGCACAAGACGTATGCAGTCCGGGGTCAGCCTGATCTGTTAATTTGTGCAGGAGGGGCCACCACAGGCTTCAATAACCTTTCTTGCACACCGAAGAGCTAAAAAATGGCAATGGCCTTTTGTCAAGCAATAGTGTTTCCGATTTGTGCTTTTGTGCAGGCAGGCAATCAGACAAAGCTCCACTTGAGTCGTGGACTCGAAAAGGTGTAATCACGGGATGTACAAACTGAATTATATTACATCATCCTTTGTCTCCACAAGGCAGTTGGGAAAAGGGCAAGGGATAAACTGCTTGATTAAAAAAAAAAACTGCCAATTGTGTTGAGAAAAAAATACAATCTTGTCCAGGGCTAGGGATGAGCCCGATGTTTGTTGGACTCGAACATCGGCTGTTTGCTGAACAGCGAACATTATGCAGTGTTCCCGGCAAATTCGAAATCTGCGGAAATCCGTTAAAGTCTATAGGACATTAACATGAAAAACCAAAAGTGCTCATTCTAAAATGATATGCAATTTATTGCCATAAAAAGTGTTTGGGGACTCGGGTTCCCTGCCCCAGGGGGCATTTATCAATGCGAAAAAAAGTTTTAAAAACTGACTTTTTTTGGGAGCAGTGATTTTAATAATGCTTAAAGTGAGACAATAAAAATGAAATATTCCTTTAAATATTGTGCCTGGGGGGTGTCTATAGTATGCCTGTAGTGGCGCAGTTTTCCCGTGTTTAGAACAGTACCACAGCAAAATGACATTTCTAAAGGAAAAAAGTCATTTAAAACTGATCAAGGCTGTAATGAATTGTCAGGTCTCGGCCTTTTATGTAGATAAAACTCATTGAAAAAAATGGCAGTCCATTACCAGGCCCTTTGGGTCTGGTATGAATATTAAGGGGAACCTAGAACCAAAAATGTTAAAAAAAAATTCAGGGGGGGTCCCCCCAAAATCCATACCAGGCCCTTCAGGTCTAAAAAAGTAGGGTTCCCCCCAAGATCCATACCAGATCCTTATCCGAGCACGCAACCTGGCAAGCCGCAGGTAAATGGGGAGAGAGCCCCCCTCCTGAACTGTACCAGGCCACATGCCCTCAACATGGGGAGGGTGCTTTGGAGTAGCCCCCCCAAAGCACCTTGTCCCCATGTTGATGGGGACAAGGGCCTCATCCCCACAACCCTTGCCTGGTGGTTGTGGGGGTCTGCGGGTGGCTTATTGGAATCTGGAAGGCCCCTTTATCAAGGGGACCCCCAGATCCCGGCCTCCCCCATATGTGAATTGGTAACCCCTACCGTTTCACAAATAGTAAAAAAGACAGGAGACACATTGAGATAACTCCTTTATTAAAAAATAAAAATGTCTCGTGATGTAGATCCATCTCACGCCGCCCGACAAGCCGAAAAAGGAAAAAAAAAGCCACAACAGCTCTGCATCCATGGGAAGCTCCCACCGAGTAAAGCTTCTTCTCGGTGACAGCTGTTATATAGCTGAGGCCAGGAGAGCGCCCCCCCCCCCTCTTTTCTTGTGGCCTGCCAGGTTGCATGCTTGGATAAGGGTCTGGTATGGCTTTGGGGGGGACCCCTACACCTTTTCTTTTAAATTTGGCGCAGAGTTCGGGTCTGGTATGGATTTTGAGGGGACCCCCACGCAATTTTTATTTTTACATTTTTGGTTCGGCGGTTTTCCTTAATATTCATATCAGACCCAAAGGGCCTAGTAATGGACTGGGGGGGGACCCATGCCGTTTTTTTCAATGAGTTTTATCTACCGTATATACTCGACTATAAGTCGAATTTTTCAGCACATTTTTTTGTGCTGAAAGTGTACCCCTCGACTTATACTCGAGTCAAGCACTTTTCTGCAGAAAAAAATTTCATTTTCCAAACCGACTTTGGGGCCACGTATCTCAGGGCCACTTGGTGCTAGGAATCCCAAATTTGGTGTGCCAACCCAGTGGAACTGGTACCATAACATATCCAAAGATTGAGTTCCTAGCACTAAGTGGCCCCGAGATACGGGGCCCCAAAATCGGTTTGGAAAATGTCATTCTCTGCTGCAGAAAAGTGCCTGACATTTTCTGAACCAAATTTGGGGCCCCATATCTCGGGGCCACTTAGTGCTAGGAACCCCAAATTTGGTGTGCAAACCCAGTGGAACTGGTATCATAACATATCCAAAGATGGAGTTCTTAGCATCAAGTGGCCCTGAGATACGGGGCCCCAAAGCCGGTTCAGAAAATGTCATTCTCTGCTGCAGAAAAGTGCTTGACATTTTCTGAACTGATATTTGGGGCCCTGTATCTCGGGACCACTTGGTGCTAGAAACCCCAGCTTTGGATATTTTATGGTGCTAGTTCCACTGGGTTTGCACACCAAACTTGGGGTTCTTAGCACTAAGTGGCCCCAAGATACGGGGCCCCAAATTCGGTCAACTGTGTCCATCTGCAGCAATGTCATTTTGGAACCCTTTGGGTTCAGAGACCCCAAATTTTGGCTGCAGCTAGGGGGCATCTAGGAACCCTTAACTACCGAGTTTGAAGTTCGGGGGACCTATGGCTGCAAATGGGCACAGTGAGGCTGCAAATGGGCATTGTTGACCCTCTTTTCCACTTACAGTAGCTGTGCATTTCTCACCTTCGTCTTATACCCGGGTCAATACCTTTTTCCCATTTTTTGTGGTAAATTAGGGCCTCGACTTATACTCGGAACGACTTTTACTCGAGTATATACGGTATATTGCCGAGACCCGACAATTCATTACAGCCGCGATCAGTTTTAAATGACTTTTCTTTTAGAAATGTCATTTTTCTGTGGTACTGTTGTAAACACGGGAAAACTGTGCCACTTTACAGGCATACTATAGACACCCCCCAGGCATTATATTTAAAGGAATATTTCATTTTTATTGTTTCACATTAAGCATTATTAAAATTACTGCTCCTGAAAAAACGTCAGTTTTTAAAACTTTTCCCCAAACACTTTTTTGTGTCCCATAGACTTTAACAGTGTTCGCCCAAATTTTTTGCCTGGTCGCAAGTTCTGGTGCGAACCGAACCGGGGGGGGGGGGGGGGGGTGTTCAGCTCATCCTTATCCAAGGCTATCATGCTCATTGAGATTTTAGCTAGTTTGTTGCCAAGTATTAACCTGCCCCTTTTCCGCAGGTATTGAAAGACCTTTCTAGTGAGTGCCTAGTAGTCATTACTATATATGAAGTTTGGTCTAACATAATTCACATGTTCTTTTATAATAAACTTAGGACCCCCTGTACACCTTTGCAACAGCCTATCTCAAACTTTCTACCACAGAAGAAACCTTGAAATCATTTTCAGGTTTTAGGGAACCACTTCTAATAATAATTGGGGTCAGAGCAAACGCCATCAAAAAATACGTTAAAAAGAAATTCCAGCCATGTATGGCAATTTTTACATGGTTACATTGGTCCAGCTTGGGACAGTGTCAGGTACGTATGTACCTGTAGGGTCCGTAGTGCGTCCCCACTCTATTTAGTGTGTACCGGAAGAACAACAGGCCACACATCAATGACATCACTGAGATGAAATGAACTTTATTGCGATTCAACAACTGAAGTCCCACCTTAAGAACGCCTTGCACTGATGCGTTTTACCCTTATGGGTTTAATTGTAGAAATTGGACTTTTGCAACATTGTTGTTCGGTCGCAATAAACTTTATTTTATCTCAGTGACATCAATAGTTTGCGGTCTGATGTTCTCCCAACAAGTGATGGTTGTCACAAAATTAAACACTACATAGATAAAAAATTTAGGGGAGAGGGGGGGTACAGATGGCATTCCAAGCTTCCGTTGGTTCATTGAGTACAAGTGGTCTTGATGATAAAAGTAGTATGTGCTGTGTAGCAATGTTCGCATCTCGAGGTGATTTGACCCCTAAAGTTGGTGATGCTCTTTCAGTACCACAGTTCTGTTCTGCCCGACAAGAGTACGTTTGCTTGGGTAAAGTGTTATATAAATCACTTGAAAGCCTATGGGAGATAAAGGAGGCCTGGGATGTGTAAGGAGTCCAAAGAGATGGACATGTTGGGGGGAGGAACAAAGAGGCAGAAGGACTGTAAAAAGTAGGGACCACCAGTATGTTGGAGGGTTAGCCTAGAATGCATGAGGAGGTTGAGGAGTGGGTATATCAGGTGGGGAGGGGGAGCTCTGGAGGTTGGGAGTAAGAAGCCTAGGAGGTGGGTGAGGAGTAAAGGGAAAGGCTCTGGAGGTGGCAGGAGCCCGAGCCTAAGCCCTGAATTAATTTTGCTCTAGGTCATAGAGAATAGGGGACTGTAGGTTAATCACCTACACCTGCCAGCTGGTTTTGAAATCATTAGTCAATGGGTACTGGGGTTTTCCAAGGTCCATCACCTACAATGGCATGATGGTGTAGTAGGTAGATGCTTTATGGTGATGGAGCGTCTGTCTGAGTCTATGTATTTGAAGAAATGCTAGCAAAACCAGTGCCCAGGAAGTAGGACATGCTATCTTGAGGAATCAGTTCCTCCATGGTGGCCACCATTTGAGTTGATGTGAGAGTCATTCCTGAATGGTATCTCCAATACTGTTATAGCGATATGGAGACGTTAAAGTAGAACTACAGGCTAAACATGTTTTTTATTTTTGAGTAAAGGAGGGTTATAACCTCTGTATGCTTTATTTTTGCCATCTTTGTCCCATTGGAGAGTTTAACCTTCACTTCCTGTCCCATAGCTAAACAGGAAGTGAAAGGAAATCCCTGCAAATTAAGGGAATCTCTTGGGGACCTCCAGGTCACCAGAACTAGTGTCCCCATTAGATTCCCCCTCTAATACTTTTCTGGGGACAACCCAAATTTTGGGATTTTCTTTTACTTGAATTTTCAATGATAATGGTAAACAGGACAATCAGAGGGTGAATCTTAACGGGGCACAGGCAGCAATAAAAACTGACAGGTATTCCATCACTCCTCTATCAAATACCAAAAAAAAGTTTAGCCTTTAGTTGTACTTTATCTAACTCCCAGCTTTTTTTCCTAAGTTTTCTTGAAGCTACACCACAAATTCTAGAGCTTAGGGAAAATTCAAGTGTTGCCCATAGCAGCCAATCAGAATCTCAATCCCATTATTGGGCACAAAGAAGAAAATGTAAGGGAGCGTCTGATTGGCTGTCCTGGACAGCATCTTCATTTTTCCGTGATCCATGGGCCACTTGGTATTCTAGGAAGAGGTTTAGCTGCAGAACGAGGTTCAGTTTCTGTCAGTTAAAGAGCAATCGCTCTGCGATATTTAAACTCCTACAGAAGCCTAATTTCCATTCCGCCACATGAAGCACTTAAAAAGCATTTAGCTGCCGATCCTGTCATCAGATTGTCAGGAACACAGAACAGCCCCATATTCCCTAGGTCTGCCTATGTCTGCCAATGTGGTAGAGTGGCAAATAAAGAGAATTTAACAAATAGGCCAGTATGAAAATGTGAGATGGAAGCTAATCGGGATGTATACTTAAAAAATGTATCAAGTGAGAGAACGTTGGATCACATACTGAGAGTCAAGATAGGGTCAGTCATCCCAAGTTTTATATTTAAATTGGACCAAGATTGAGATATATTCTTCATGTTAGGTGCATGCATGCCAAGGAATGTATATGTGTAATGCCGCGAACGCACGATCGGAATTTCCATCAGAAAAACCTTGGACGGAATTCTGCTCAAGCTTGCCTTGCATACACACGGTCACACGAAAGTTCTCTGAACTTTCGACCGTCAAGAACGTGGTGACCTACAACACTACGAGGAGCCAAGAAAATGAAGTTCAATGCTTCCGAGCATGCGTCAAATTGTTTCCGAGCATGCGTAGGAATTTTGTGCGTCGGAATTGCTACAGACAATCGGAATTTCCGTCGGAAAATCAGAGAACCAGCTCTCAATCTTTTGCTGGTGGAAATTCCGCCAGCAAAAGTCTGATGGAGCATACACACGGTTGGAACCAAAAGCTCACAACTGACTTTTGCTGGCGGAATTTCCGATCGTGTATACCATGCCATTACACTTTCAGATATTCCAGGCCATCCTTGTTGCTGTTAGCATGTGTTTAAGGAATTATTCCTATAATGGTTACAGGATTCAATTTTAAATTAACTCGTTTTTTTTTTTTTTCAACGATTGTTGCATTTCAGTGCTGCTGATGCAGCCATTGCTTATCTACATGCAATCCAGTGATGGTTGCATGTAATTACTCAGGCAAAGTTTTCCTGATGGCAATAAAGAGGACCATGCCAGTACAATGTGCGTTGAAAAGGTCATTTTTAGATTCCATTGAGAATTACACTATATTACCAAAAGTATTGAGACGCCTGCCTTTACACACACATGACCATTAATGGTATCCCAGTCTTAGTCCGTAGGGTTCAATATTGAGTTGGACCACCCTTTGCAGCTATAACAGCTTCAACTCTTCTGGGAAGGCCGTCCACAAGGTTTAGGAGTGTGTCTATGGAAATGTTTGACCATTCTTCCAGAAGGGCATTTGTGAGGTCAGGCACTGATGATGAATGAGAAGGCCTGGCTCGCAGTCACCGCCAGGGTTGCCAATCGCCAGTGAATTTATGGACAGTTTGTAAAAATCTGTAATTTTTTACAACTGCCAGTAAATATCAGGGGCTGATCATTTCATGCTGTGTTGACTTTTTAAGTGTAAATCAAGAAAATTACTTTGTTGTAGGTATTGTTTCCATCTCAAGTTTATACTGTTCAAATATTCACTGTGTTAGTTTTCAATAGGAGTTGCCAGTAAGAAATGAGCTCCGCCAGTACATTTCCCATGTTTCGTTAATAAAAAATGCTGTGGGAGGTTGGCAACCCTGGTCTCCGTCTAATTCATCCCAAAGGGGTTATATCAGGTTGAGGTCAGGATTTTGTGCAGGTCAGTCAAGTTCCTCCAACCCAAACTCGACTTATCCATGCCTTTATGGACCTTGCTTTGTGCACTGGTCCAAATCATGTGGTGGAGGAGGGGTTATAGTGTGGGGTTGTTTTTCCGGGGTTGGACTTGGCCCCTTAGTTCCAGTGAAGGGAACTCTTAAGGCATCAGCATACCAAGACATATTGGACAATTTCATGCTCCCAACTTTGTGGGAACAGTTTGGGGATGTCCCCTTCCTGTTCCAACATGACTGCTCACCAGTGCACAAAGCAAGGTCCATAAAGACATGGATGAGCGAGTTTGGGGTGGAGGAGCTTGACTGGCCTGCACCAACCTGATGGAACACCTTTGGGATGAATTAGAGTGGAGACTGCGAGCCAGGCCTTCTCTTCCAACATCAGTGCCTAACCTCACCAATGTGCTCCGGGAAGAATGGTCAAACATTCCCATTGGGTGGACAGCCTTCCCAGAAGAGTTGAAGCTGTTATAGATGCAAAGGGTGGGCCAACTCAATATTGAACCCAATGGACTAAGACTGGGATGCCATTAAAGTTCATGTGCTTGTAAAGGCAGGTGTCCCCATACTTGGTAATGTAGTGTATGTGACAAGGTGACAAAGCCGTGGCACAATCTGGAGACGGACAAAGCGTTGTCACCCTTTACCAGGAAGTGCCTAAAAGGGACTATCATGGCAGGATCAACAGGTATTGAAAGTCACAGGTTTAAAAATATTGAAATTACTGTGAAACTGACATTAACACATTAAAGCTGCCATATTGTTTAAGTTTGGTATGTTATGAAAAAGAATTACAAAAAACAAAACAAAAAACTGAATGCTAAATCTTTGCACGGCCTAAGTAAACCGATCTTGACCTTTACCTAGAAAGCCAATGGCTGGTCTGCCCTCTTTTGCCTCCTGCACCCCCCGCTTGGTTCTTAAAAGTGATTGGGCATCCCATTGTTGCAAAATGAGGTGGATCAGCCTACGACTTTCTTAGCAAAAGTCAGAGATGTCTTCATTGGATTCAGTACTCAGTGCTTTTTATTGCTTAAATAAACATGAAATGTAAACAAAGCATATCCCTCTGTTGTGTGCACTTGTCTCAATCCAGAGCACTAAGTGTCATTTCTCTCTGCTGCCTCGTTCCTCTGCTATCTGCATGAGTCACTTCTGAAAGGTTTTCCTGACACCAAGAGCTAGGAGGGAGCTCCAGCACACAGCCTGTGATTGATAGCCTTAGCTCTGTTCCTATGTGAAGTGTGTGTGTGTGTGTGTGTGTGGGGGGGGGGTCCCTTCCCTTCGCTCCAATCAGCTCTGAATGCTCTCCTGACTGAACTCTGCAGTGTATATTATCAGCTCTCTGCACCCTCTTTTCTGACGTCTCAGACAAGCTTTATAAATTCCGCATTTTGAACTGATTTAGAGAAAAGAAGACTGCAGATAAACAGGTACAACTTATGTAGGAGGATTTGTTTCATCTCTGTGTATCACCTGAGACGAGTCACTTCACAGGGTATATGTAAGGGTTTGCAACTACTCAACTACTTTAACCACATGCCGACCAGCACAGGACGATGTACGTCAGCACAATGGCACGGCTGGGCAAATGGGTGTACAGGTATGTCCTCTTTAAATCGCGGCATTGTGGGCGCGCGCCGCCGCATGCTCAGTGCCCGCGGTTCCCGCAGACTCGATGTCGGCCTGTGTCCCGGTGATCTTTTCACGGAGCGGCAGAAAAGGGAGATGTAAACAGGGCATTTCCCTGTTCTGCCTAGTGACATGACAGAGATCTACTGCTCCCTGTCATCGGGAGCAGCGATCGCTGTCATGGTCTAGTGAGCCCATCCCCCCACAGTTAGAATCACTCCCTAGGACACGCTTAACCCCTTAATCGCCCCCTAGTGGTTATCCCCTTCCCTGCCAGTGTCATTTACTGTACACAGTAATCAGTGCATTTTTACTGGTCACTGTATAAATGCCAATGGTCCCAAAATAGTGTCAAAAGTGTCCGATGTGTCCGCCATAATGTCGCAGTTACAATAAAAATTGCAGATCGCCGCCATTGCTAATAAATAAAAAAATTAATAATAAAAATGCCATAAATCTATCCCCTATTTTGTAGACGCTATAACTGTTGCGCAAACCAATCAATAAACGCTTATTAAGATTTTTTTTTTTTTTACAAAAAATATGTAGGAGAATACATATCGGCCTAAACTGAGAAAGAAATTTGTTTTTTAAAATATTTTTGGGAGATATTTATTAAAGCAAAAAAGTAAAAAATATTGCTTTTTTTTTTTTTTTTTCAAAATTGTTGCTCTTTTTTCGTTTATAGCGCAAAAAATAAAAACCGCAGAGGTGATCAAATACCACCGAAAGAAAGCTTTATTTGTGGGGAAAAGACGTCAATTTTGATTGGGTACAACGTCGCACGACGGCGCAATTGTCAGTTAAAGTGACGCAGTGCCGTATCGCAAAAAGTGCTCTGGTCAGGAAGGGGGTAAATCCTTCGGGGGCTGAAGTGGTTAATAAACTGAACGGGTCACTTTGAATTGCCCCCCCCCCTCCCCCGCCATTGCAGCATCACATTTACGTTTTATTTGCTCTTTCAACATTTTCTCTGACACAGAAATTATGCAGTTAATGCCATATCATGTATATCATCAAACAAAATGCGTAATGCCCCGAATGAGTATCGTTTGACCTAGATATTAGCAGGAAAGTGCACAGCGCCCCTCAAATTGTGCCAAGACCCCCCCCCAGTTCTGAGTGCGGAACCAGCAAAAAACACGGGAGACACGGAATATATACCGTTTTATACGCAGATCCTGCAACATTGTATTAAACACTACCTCTAGTCGCCATGGCCTTGCTAAAAAGCTTTCATTTCAAGTTCTCATTTACCGCTAATTGTATTAATTATAATCAGCAGGAGGACTGCCTCTCAATGTAAAATCTGCACCTGACCACCATTTCAAAGGAGGATTCCCTTCCATGGCTTGTTAGACTCATTAAAGTCTTCAGAACTCACAGGGATAAGATAGAAAGGCAACGTCCGCTTTTGTGTTTTTTGTTTTTAATTCCAACCAATTTAAAAGCACTAAGGGGTCTTGTTTGAAGACGTCGATCGGCTGCGGATCGGGAAGCAGGAGAAAAACTCCCCAGTAGGAACACTCGCATCAATAAACGTCTGATAAAGGATCTAATGATTTCCCCTTCTCGCCGAAATGATCAAAATAAATCTCTATGGTGGCAACAGCCAAAGGGTTAAAGTGTATGCAAACCGTATCAATGATCTTCCCTTATTTGCTTGCTTTTGATCTGTTAAATACAGACGTAAAGCAGAACTAAACCCACATCATTAAAAAAAAAAACGATCAGTAAACTTTGTATTCCATGATGTTCTTACTCACTCAGACACTATGAGATTCGATTTCTGTATTCTGCATATATTCTGTATTCTATTCATAGATTAGATGCCACTAATGAGGAGGCACTAATATGCTGCACTTATGGGCGGCACTGGTGGGCACTGATAGGCGGCACTAGTGGGCACTGATAGGCGTCACTGGTGGGCACTGAGCAGCATTGCTGGGCAGCAATGATAGGCGGCACTGGTGGGTACTGAGCAGCATTGATGGGCAGCACTGATAGGCGGCACTGATAGCCAGCACTGACTGGCATCACTAATTGGCACTGAATGTGGCACTTGTGGACACTGATTGCTGGCACTGGTGGCACTGTATTGTAATCAGGGCACTGATGATCAGTGAGTGCCCTGATTACATGTCTGGATGTCCCCTGCGAGGAGATGCCTCTGATAGCCACACTTCTAAAACTCCACCCACTTCTACACGTATCTGCCTGCTCTGGTTTTTTTTATTGAAAGGACACTGAGCTGCACATGCACTGACTGTGCTGGAATGACTGACTGACACATGCATGTGTAGCAACCTCCCTGATGGGCTGCTAGTTAGGTTAGGCAAAATTAGTTCTATGACTCAGCTGTAATGAGCAGAGTAGCATGTGATTGCTTTGATCTGCTCTGGGCTCTACAGATCACAAGTTTGATTGCTTCCCCCTGTCTTTAGGAGGCTTCCAGAATGTCGTGGGTGGGAGAGTCAAACAAGCAGCCTGAATATTTATGCAGTTCCAGCCAATCCCTGGGGGAAGGTGCCCAGATAGTGGCTGGGAAGAGGCATAAATAGCTTGGAGCCTCAGCAAGCAGGGTTCTTCCCCAGAAGGAGAGGTTCCCAGCCAGAAGAACTGCTGCCCTTCCTGGCAGTCCAGTTGAAGATTCTGCTAGTCTCTTGGAGGTCCCAGCTATGAATCGCTGGGGGGCCTATTCTGCTGCAAATTCTTTTGGAGCTAAGAGAGAGAGAGGGGTTCTAATGGGGACACGGCCTGTAAGTTTCACAGAGGAGACTGTCAGAGTCTGGAGGGAAACATCTAAGCCCCAGAGACACTGTAAGTACAGACCTAAGAGAGGGATCCTGGTGACTGTTGCTACTGTTAACCCCCATTGCAAGTTTAAAGTGTAATTAAACCTTCTTTTTGTTTTTTTTAAATTAAAATAACAAACATGTTATACTTACCTGCTTCGGGGGTCCCCCACCAGTGCTCCAGGCCCCTCCTCTGCGGCGAGTACCCCACGGAAATTCCACTTTCCATGGGGGCACCCGTGCATGCTCGTTCTTGAGCCTCCCTGCCTGCGTCGATTGGTACAAAGTGAGTAGCTCAGCCCCACCATCTGCTCCCTCATCACAGCATTTGATTGACAGCAGTGGGAGCCAATGGCTCCCACTGCTATCAATGTGCCCAATGAGGAGGGATACAGCGGCGAGAGTCGCTGCTCTCGTGCACATCGCTGCATCGGATCGGGCTCAGATTAGAAAACTGTGGTGGTGGGGGGGGGGGGGGGCTGGGAGGATCCTGCAGCACAGAAGGTTTTAGAACTACTTTAGGGCTTGCCTGGCCTGGAACATTGCTAAAGGTTCTAATGCTGAAATTGTTAAGAAGGTACTACAAAGGGAAAGTGTCCTCATTTCCTGTTCAGTTTTCTGGAGTATCCCACAGCTCCATGAACCTCATCAAGGTTAATCTGCAATAAAGTTTAAAAAGGTAACCCGTTTTTACTGCCCCTTGTTGTCCATGTCAATGAGACCTAAGCGTTAGTAAGCTGCAATGTATTACATTTTTGATCTTGTGTATACTTTAAATCAACCTATTCATGATGAACAAGCATGCTATACTTTCCCTGTTCTCATAAAACAATCCTGTATCAGGTATATTACCTTCTGTCCATGGGTTGTCTGCAATGCCCTTTAAATCTCATGAAATGAAACAATTTAACAAGGTTTCGTCCAGCCTTTTGTCCCAGTTAGACAAGTCATTAAGTCGTTTTATAATACAGTACATAATGACGTGATTGAAGATTACTCATTGTGAAATCCATACCACCTTGATCTTGGTTTGCCCTGTTCTTCATATTGTTAGGTGGAGGACCACAGGAAGCCAATCTGAAATAGATATGGCTCCTGAATAGAGGCAAGAGAATGAGAAATTGAGGGAATTTGCTTCTGCGGCATTAACATGAAACGCTGGGACGACTTAGTAGGTCAGGTCCTGGAGGGATTAACTTTTGAAGTAAGAGATTCCCCCCGGTATTTGCACAGATGTCGCCTAAACATTGTCAGGAAAATTTACCCACAGGTCTCTCCGCCAGGCCAGCTACTTTTTCAAACCTGGTTATGTATGCAGGAGGTAAAATATCCCAGATTACACGCACAGTTGAGCCTACCTCGGGTTACGCCGTAAGGAAATTTTCTCGAAATATAATTCCAAGGATTCATTATTTTGTGATTAAAGCAAAAAAGGCTATTTGTCTCCTTCTAGTGCCAGGCCATGGTGTGGAACAGAGTTCTGAAATGCTCGTAGTTTGCAAAGGCATCGAAGGATAGGTCAATTTATAATAATACATTTTTTGGTGTTCTGTTCAAGGAATAAACTTTCTGTTAAATCTTTAAAGATTTTCACTAGCCTGACTGTAATGCTGCGTACACACGACCGGACTTTCCGGCAGAAAAGGTCCGATGGAATCATTCCGTCGGACATTCCATTTGTGTGTGGGCTTCATCGGACTTTGTCTTTCTAAAACTCTGACGGACCTAGAAATAGAACATTTTTCAAATCTTTCTGACGGAATCAGTTCCTATCGGAAAAACCGCTCGTCTGTTTGCCATTCCGACGAACCAAAAACGACGCAAGGGCAGCTATTGGCTACTGGCTATTGAACTTCCTTTTTCTAGTCCCGTCGTACGTCATTGCGTTCTAAACAATCAGACTTTGGTGTGATCGTGTGTAGGCAAGTCCCTTTCAGCGGAACTCCGTCGGAAAGAACATTGGAGTCTATTCTGACGGAAAGTCCGGTCGTGTGTACGCGGCATAAGGGTTGTGACTTTACAAAGTGCCATAAAGCAATCTGTAGTCTTCATTTATAGTGTGTTCCCCGTACTTTGGAAGCCTGGTAGCATTGATCTCTTCTCTTGGTCTGTTCTGACATAGTTATGGAAGCAATCATAGATTTAGTCAGTAGCAGATACAGAGAACAGTAGATCTCTTTAATGGCCATAACTGTTGCCTCTAATCCCCATTTGCCAGGGTATTGGCATTGATGTGAAGGTCCACGTTCAAAAAAGTATTACATGCTCAGCTGAGAGGACTCAACTGGTAGCATTGGCCTTCTCTTCGATTCTCCTGGCCTGTCCTGGGATAGTCATGGAAGCATAAGCTGTTATTTAACTAGAGGCCACTTAAAACAGCCACTGCTCAGCTTAGAGGACACCAACTGGTAGCATTGGTCTTCCATTCTCTTTGCCTGTCCTGAGATGGTCATGGTGGCTATCATAGCTTTAGTCAGTGACAGATACAAAGAAGAGTAGACCTTTTTAATGGTCATCATTGTTGCCTCTCATTCTCACTTGCCAGGGTGTTGGCATTGATGTGAGAGTCCATATTTAAAACTTCCAGAGGTCAAGTGGTTAAAACGGCAGGACAAATCACTTCTCAGCTGAGCAGAATACATACAGTATTTGAAGAAGACTCCAAAAATTAGAGGTTATAAAAACAGAAAGAAGGTGGTGACTAGCCCCGGGAGAGAATATTGTAAGTGTGGTAGGGATAAGATTCATCCTGATATAGATAGATTATTCAAAAGAATATTGCGTATAGGAGTACTTACATCTGTAGGGTTACAAAATGCCCTGACAATGGTCAAGCAACCTGTGAAAAGAGCACATGCAGAACAGTAAAGTCTTGGCACAGAGAGTGGTCATGCTCCATGCTGGTCGGGAAGTCTTGTGCTGAAGGGCTCTGGGATCCTGGTGTATATAGTATGTGAGAAGGCTGGACCCACAAAATGTAGTACAGATGTGCAGAGGTTCCGTTGTTGGAGGAAATTCTCAGAGATCTTTGTTGGTTGAAGGAAATTCAGTGTCTTATGCTGGTCACTTCATCAGGAAGGGTTTCTCAACTAGGGTTCCTCTAGAGGTTGCTAGGGGCTCGATGAGCAATTGCTGCCCCTCGGATAAGGTCCCACTGACACCGTTGATCTTTTTAGCTATCTGTAAAGGGGTAATTCTACCCAATGACCACAAGTGTAAGGAGCATTCATTCCACTGACCATAACACGAATGCATCATGACTTGTAGATATAGTATTTTTTAGTAGGGGTTCCCAAAGTTATTTAAAGGGTTCATCTGTATTGAAAAGGTTGAGAAAGGTTGATCTAGGCACATGGAGAGTTGAATTCCACTCATGCATGGGAGTCACATCATCCCACACTGGCCAATGAAGATGACCAAAAACCAGCACCCAGCAGAAGATGCCGGTACCAACGAGAGACAGGGACCGTTGAAGAAAATATAAGTTTAGCTCCACTTTAAAGCCCAACTGAACTCTCACTTTAAATTAGCTAACTACATTCTAGGTGCAACAACAGGTGTCAAAGTCTTTAAGTTCATTTTTAGTCACAGTCACAAGTAGAAAAGCCTGTCCCCTGCCAACATGCTGTAGATAAGGACCCTTGCTCTCTGTCTGGAAGCAGTGGTGTATCTGCAGAGATCTGAGCTATTAGCAAGAAGCACAAGCCTTTAAGGGAAAAGCAGCAGGTTCACTTAGCTTCCCAGCCCACCATACATACTTGCCTTTTACTTTACATTGCTTCCGCTCAGATGGGCCAGTCAGTCTGATGGTAAAAAACAGGTACTTCTGGGTATAGTAGAGCATGTGACTCATCCATGCTTCCTCCCACATAGTTGTTGATTGACCTAGTGCCGTTGTGGGGCATGAAAGAAGGCCCTAAGCCCTATGTGACCCCCCCAAGAGCTTCCTCTACACAGACAAAGCACAGATTTTGCTTTGACAACCTAGTTCACCTTGTTACCGGTAACATCTAGACATTTTGAAAATATCACTTCTATACGCAACAAATTTTATATTGCAAGCGAAGCAAATTTAAAGACGTTTATTTATTTATTACCCCACAAGCTACCCTCTGCAGACGGTTGTTACAGATGTCTCCTGTCGTACATGTTGGCTCGCAGTCTGCACAAAATCTCCCGTCTGCCGTATTTCTGCACCTTGGCTGATTAAGATGTTTTGTGGGCGTCAGGAGGGTTAGAATGAGAGGTTCTAATTCTCTCTAATTATGTATGTGCAAGGTGATCTAGCTGCTGTGCCACGTTCTTAGGCTGCATTATTAACCCCATTGCCGGGTGGCTAGTTTTGGTCACACTTGCGTCGTGGGTGCTCTTTTATAATCCACATCGTATAATAGGATGTGTCAAGCTCGCTGCCTGCCTGTCACTTTTCTTCACTTTTTTTTGAGGGTCGAGCAAAACTTCAGCCTAAATCTCCTGGCTAATGATCTGTGTCAGTGTAAAGACCTTGGTTAACAAGCTCCTTCCATCTGACACTGCTCTGGCAGAAAACTCTCACAAATGTCAAAGAAACTCTTGGCGTTAACGCCTGGTTATTTCGGAAGCTGTATTCTTTATCTGCTGCAGTCACGTCATCTTGTGTCAGTTCTATTCACTGTCATAGTATGTCACCCCCCCACCCTAGACTATTCTTACCCCATGTAGCTTGTCTTACTTCGAGATTTCTTTTTTTTTGTAATGTTTTTTTTTTTTCCTTTCTCTCTGCATAAAGTCATCCATGAGCACCTTGGGCGACAGCTGTTACTTCTGAGAGTTAACAGCAAGACAAACTCTGCAGATCATTTTTGATGGAGGAGCCTTTCGGTCCTGTTAAATAATTTTCAGTTGATTGCTATTGATCATCCCTGTTGTTCAGGACAGGGCTGTCTGGAAACTCTCCTCTAGGACATAGACAATGCATATAAGATGGCCATACACCTTTAGAATTGCATTCAAAAACTTTCATTTTCGGGAACGTTCGATTTTCTAGGTTAAGGAGGTCAAATTGTCGTTTGCTTTCAACGGTAGTGACGAGAGGAGCAGGATGGAAAATTATTCTTGAACAAACAACAAACTAAGTTGCTTCTTATCTTGATTGTTCATGCTGATACTGCTAGCCAGTAATTCTTCCTATCCAGCAATTGGCTTCCCTGCACACATTCACACAGGAAAGACCTATTTTAAATCCATTCAAGGTTCCCATTTTTAGATGAAGCCCTGATGAAGGGGGAAGACCTTGGACCCCCGAAACACGTTGACTCTTTTAGGTCAATACCATTAAATTTAATTGGACTCTCTTATCTTTTGGTTTGGTGCTCCTTCCATATATGCATGTTTTCCTCTGGTAACCTGTTGGGCAGTGTTAATTTTGACATCAAATTTCGATGTAGTTTTAGTTATTTTTTTTTACTAAAATGCTAATTTAGTTTTAGTCATATTTTAATCATCTGAATTGTTTTAGTTTTATTTCATTCAACTAAAATCACCGGTACATCTTAGTCAACTAAAATCGAATGGGTTTAGTTAAATTGTAGTGCATTGTTTGAGCATTTCTCTAGAATTTCCAAACTTATTCTATTCTCCTGGAGTAAAAATCTAACAACATGTTATTTATGGTATTAAGGTTTGAACATGCACTACAGACACAGATTTAGCCATTGTGATATATAACTAATGTTCATTTTGATGTCATATTTCGATTTAGCTTTAGTCTAATGCCCCGTACACACGGTCCGATTTTCCAACGGAAAATATGTGATAGGACCTTGTTGTCGGAAATTCTGACCGTGTGTGGGCTCCATCACACATTTTCCATCGGATTTTCTGACACAAAGTTTGAGAGCTTGCTATAAAATTTTCCGACAGCAAAATCCATTGTCGGAATTTCCGATCGTGTGTACACAAATCCGACGCACAAAGTGCCACGCATGCTCAGAATGAATAAAGAGATGAAAGCTATTGGCTACTGCCCCGTTTATAGTCCCGACGTACGTGTTTTACGTCACCGCGTTCAGAACGATCGGATTTTCTGACAACTTTGTGTGACCGTGTGTATGCAAGACAAGTTTGAGCCAACATCCGTCTGAAAAAATCCTAGGATTTTGTTGTCGGAATGTCCGATCAATGTCCGACCGTGTTTACAGGGCAATAGTCTTTTGACTAAAATACCATTTTAGTTTTAGTCGTATTTTAGTCATTTGAATTGTTTTAGTCGTATATTAGTTGACTAAAATAGCGTTAATTTCGTTGACGGAAATATTTTAGCCGACTAAATGAACACTGCAGCTGAGATACCCACTGGAGCATAGCCTTGTCTGTCGTGAAAAGTCTAACCTGAGCCCGTGGGCTCTTCAAATGTTTTTGCCCTCTCACTACTGTATAAACTCATATCAAAGTCCCAGCGCCTCTTGGATGCCTATTTTTTTCGTTGGAGAGGATTCAAAGGAATGGGATGGAAAATTTCTGTTGGAAAAACTAAATTCTAACCGCAAATGTAGTTTTTCATTTGGAAAAAATCACACCTACTGTATTGAAACCAGTGTAATATGTCTGGGATCCCATTCGAATCACAGGTCTGAACAAAATTTAAAGGGCTTTTGAATGAAATGTGTTTACCCAATGGTGGCAAAAAAGACTGTTCTGATGAATTCTTTTTTTTTTTTTATGAACGTTTGAATAAAAATCTAACCATGGCCAGCTTTAAGTGATCCATGTGTAAATGTTTATGCAGAAACTGTTTGGATCAGGGTTTTCCAACTAGGGCTCCATAGAACTCTAGGGTTCCTCCAGAGATTGCTAGGGGTTCCTTGAGCAATGAATAATTTCTGCCTCTCAGATAAGTTCCCACTGACACCATTGATCTTTTTGGATATCTGTAAGCATGTAATTTTGCCCAATGACTTCAAGTGTAAGGATCGTTCCATCCACTGACCATCACACTAATGTATCACGAGTTGTAGATCTAGTCATTTTTAGCAGGGGTTCCCTGAGACCAGAAACTTTTTTCAAAGGTTCCTCTCTGTTTAAAAGGTTGCGAAAGGCTGTTTTGGATGAAGAATGGTTTTGGTGTTAGATGGAGCCCATGTGTCTAATCGACATCTAATAATTACAGCTAGTGTAAAGAGTTTGGTGTGGAGGAACTCAAGTGTCCTGCACAGAGCCCTGACCTCAAACCTACTGAAAATATTTGGGATAAAGTGTAACACTGGTTACAAGCCAGGACTTCTCACCCAAAATCAGTACTTGACCTCACATGCTCTTTTGGTTGAATGGGCACAAATTCCCAGAGACACACGCCTAAGTTTTGGGAAAAGCCTTCCCAGAAGAGTGGAGGCTGTTTTAGCAGCAAACAGGAGACCCACTCTATATTTATGGTTTATGCTTTAGGTATTAGATATTTAAAAACTGAAATTTAGTGAACTTAAAAAAAAAAAAATAGCAGCAGGGATGGTACTTACCATGAACAAAGAGTGTCCTGTATACTGGTGGCTGCTGTGTTCCATTGAAATCTGAAGTCCTCTTGTGAGCAGGGTGCAGCATGGTGCGTTGGCAACAGAGAATACACAGAGGCCAAGTAATGTGAACTGTATATTGTAGGACTTCACAACCGTTACTTTTCAGGGGTACTGTACTGGAAGAGATGCTGACCGCTTCTGCCACATGGAGCAGGAATGCAACCTGGCTGGTCCAACTCAAATGGGAGGTTTCCTAAATGGAGATAGCAGAGTCCCTGCACTTTCCCTACTGCTCTGGAATCTCTCCCTGCCGCGATACTGTCCCTGACAGATGGAGAACCTGTCCCTACACTAACGACTCACACAACGCACACCAAATCAGGGGACCGAGGGCTTAGATAAGGTCTGCCCTTAGCCAAGATGGACGCAGAGGTTCCAAGGGCACCAGCATCCAATTGGACCATTTTTCTCCTGGTGTCCACAGAAAATCATAGAGGAACCAAGTTTCTCACAATTTCCGTCCCCTACTGTATTACCGCTTAGGTTGAGTACCATCTGTGGTGGGGAGTACAGACTGCACCTGCCAACACACTGCCCCTGGATACCCCCGCAGCATTCAGCATTAAAAGATCATAGATGTGGGGTTAATATGAGCAGCTGTACCTGTGATACGGACTCATCAAGTGCCGACTTCCGTCCCGTGCTCCATTCAAACAAGCTGTATTATCGATTTCCACAATAAAAAACATTGACTGGAAGAAAAGGACCTTGCATTCATCCTCCCGTCCTCCATTCATAGAGAACCTTTCATTGTGGAAACCGATAGTACAGCTTCTATGAATGGAGCATGAGGGCATTAACTGCACTTAGCGAATGCTTGTCAAAAGTGCAGCTGCTCAAAGTACCCCCGCAGCACCCGAGAATTACGCTGCATGGTTATCCGGCGAAAGAGAACTAAGAACAGCAGCCCCCAGTACACAAGACACCCAAACGTTTGGTCCTATATTGTATTTGGATTTGAAGCCAATAACTCTTTTACTCCATCTAGTGTATATGGTTGATCTAAAAAAAAATTGTAATACCTTTAATGGGTATTAGATACTAATAAAACTTCACAAAGCCACAGCTGTACGCTAAATTCCTTTTTTTAAGCGTACAGATCTATATAATAGTCCTTAAAGACCTTAATCATAAATCTGGGCCATTTTGAGTGTTACCTGTGGAGCCATTTATATACGATAAATAATTGGTGGGCTTCTACCTTCACAAATTTAAAGTACAAGAAGACTACCAGATTTGTCCCCTTCTGCGTATAAATTGGCATATTTAAAAAAAAAAAAAGAAAAAGTTGCCTCTTCTACTTTTCTACCATTAAATAAAAATAATAATTACGAGCTGCTCATTGTAACTGAACTTTCCTCGTTTCAGTCATTTCATTTAAAAAAAATAGCCTTTTGGCTTGCTGTAAAGAGTTTAGACTTTTAATGTCTTCGTGAGTTGAATTGCTCCTAATGTGCTGAATATCTTTTTATTTTTATTTTTTTTATGCCTCCCCTTGCATATGCTTTACATGCATCCCACACTATATGCTGGCTTGTGGCACATTCTAATTACAGATTCTGTTTACACAGATGGGATGGTAGGCATCTAAATGTGCTACTTAAAACCCTCACCAAAAAATTTGAGGAATTGGTTTGCACTGCAGTATTGCCTATAGCCAACGCTCTAATGTTACATGGAGCAGATGCTCTATTTTACTCATTGTAAGTAAAAGAGGGTATTAAAATCATACTAGTTCTACAAAATGTGTCATGTGAGCGGAACAACATGAAAAGGCACTCGGGTCTAAGTAAATTCTGAATACCAACTATAATCCTGGATCTCAAAGGTTGTCAGACTCTGTAAGAGGCTGTGACCTAGAAGTGGATAAATTAGTAGACATGCTACCCTGGTATTTATTCCATGCCCTGCTAAAGAGGAACTATTTTTTTTTTAATTCCTCTTCCTATAAAAAAAATCCTTATTTCTACTTGACCCCCTCCCCTCTACTCCACTGGTGGTCCTCTTCAGGCATTCTGTCTTATTTCCTGTGAGCCCAGCCTGTCGTTTAAATGCCCCCTGGGGGTGCCTCAGTACTACATGATGCCCACGTGTCATTACATGAATGACCACCCACCACTGCTGGAGTAAGAAGAGGAAGCTGCCATGATGTCACCAGACCAGCTTGAAGACTGTAGGAAAAAAGTGAGAAAAATACCATGGAGGGGCTTCAGAGTGTTTCAAGGAGGTGGGTAAATCGCGCAGTTCCACTTCCCGAAGGTAAGACACCCGATAAGACACCTCCTCTCTGGGTCAGGTAATAGCCACCCATGGCTTCCAATACCATCTCTATGCTGACAACACCCAAATCTATCCCTCTACCCCTCAGCTCACCCCTTCAGTCTCCTCACGTATCACTAATTTACCAACAGACATATCAGCCTGGATGTCACACCACTTCCTCAAACTCAATCTATTCAAAACTGAGGTTATGATTTTTCCTCCCCCACGTGTCTCTTCCCCTGATCTCTCTGTCAAGATCGATAACACTACTTTCAACCCGTCCCTGCATGCCAAGGTTCTAGATATAATCCTGGGCTCTGAACTATCCTTTCTGCCCCAACGTCCAAACACTGCCCAAATCTTGCCGCCTCAACCTCCGTAACATAACCAAAATACGCCCCTTTCTAACCAATGACACCACAATGCTCCTGGTTCACTCCCTGGTTATCTCTCACCTTGACTACTGCAACTTCCTCCTCACAGGATTACCTTTACATAGGCTATCCCACTTGAGTCCATCATGAATGCTGCTGCTATGCTGATCTATCTTACCAACCGTTCAGTGTCTGCTTACCTCTCTCTGCCAATCCCTCCACTGGCTTCCACTCACCCAGTGAAATAAATTCAAAATTCTACAAACAATTTACAAAGCCATCCACAACTTGGCCCCCAGCTACATCACCAACCTAGTCTCAAAATACCAACCTACTTATTCCTATCGTTCCCACAAGACCTCCTGCTCTCTAGTTCCCTTGACACCACCTCCAGGACTTTTCCTAAACCTCTCCTATCCTATGGAACTCCCTACCCCAATCTATCTGACTATCTCCAAATCTGCTTGCTTTTAGACACTCCCTGAAAACTTTTCTCTTCAGAGAAGCCTATTCTGCCTTCACCTAACAACTGTACTTTTATTTTCTCCATCAGATCATCCCCCATAGTTTTTACCTTTTTGTATCACTTGACCTTCCCTCCTAGATTGTAAGCTCTAATGAGCAGGACCCTCTGATTCCTCCTGTATTGAATTGTATTGTAACTGTACTATCTGCCCTCATGTTGTAAAGTGCTGCACAAACTGTTGGCGCTAGATAAATCCTAATATTATAATAATAAGGCATTCCCCAGGACACAATCAGGGATGCTTTTTGTCTGAGGACAGCCTCCTAAAATCAGGGACTGTCCCCTGTAACCAGAGATGTCTGGTCACTAACCTAAAGCCATAATTATTTTTAGTTTTGGATAGAGTAGGGACTGCACCTCCTATGTACCCCACTCTCTAGGACACAGTCAGGGACACTTTTATTATCTGGGGACAGCCTTCTAAAAGTGGGGACTGCACCTGGTAGCCAAGGATATCTGGTTACTCAAATCTAAATCCATAACTATTTTTAGTTTTGAATAGAGTGTGGACTGTTTCCTCTAGGTATTCCACTCCCCAGGACACAGCAGGGACATTTTTCTATCTGGGGACAGCCTAAATGCGAGGACTGTCCCCCATAATCTGGGACACCTTGCCACCATAATCTAAAGCCATAACTATTTTTAGTCTTGGATAGCATGTGGAGCGCACCTCCTAGGTGGGCCACTCTTCAGGACCTAGTCCGGGACAGCTGGGACATTTTTTCATCTGTGGACAGCCTAAATGCGAGGACTGCCCCCCAAAATCTGGGACACCTTGCCACCATAATCTAAAGCCATAACTATTTTTAGTTTTGGATAGCATGTGGACCGCACCTCCCTAGGTGGGACACTCTTCCAGGACCCAGTCCGGGACACTTTTTATCTGGGGACAGCCTTCTAATTGCAGGGACTGTTCCTGTAATCAGGGATGTCTGGTTACCCTAATCTAAAGCCATAACTATTTTTAGTTTTGGATAGCATGTGGACCGCACCTCCCTAGGTGGGACACTCTTCCAGGACCCAGTCCGGGACACTTTTTATCTGGGGACAGCCTTCTAATAGCAGGGACTGTTCCAGTAATCAGGGATGTCTGGTTACCCTAATCTAAAGCCATAACTATTTAGTTTTGGATAGAATGTAGAACATTTAGGACTTTTGTCAGGTTTTATTAGTGTCCTTGCCTCTGTTGGGGAGATTCATGCTTTCTATTTGTCCTGGTGACCACAGTCGTTGAGCAGAAGGTGATGGGAAATGTAAACTTTTAAAGCTGTCACCAGAACAAGGTTAAATGGGCTATTTTCCAATGAGAACACCTATCCTGGAGACTGCTATCTCAGATTCTCAGTTCTCCTCAATTTTGAAAAGAGAACCTCTCATTTTCTATTGTGTCACAGAGCTGGGGATCGAAGGGAAATCTGTAGTTTTTGTGGGGTGAATTTAAATAAAAACATCAAATTATCTCCCAAATGGTTTTGATTTCCAATAGAATAATATAAAACTGCTGTCCATGTCACAGACGTATGCCACTTTTCTCAAATTGTATAATATAGAAACCCCCCTAAAATGTTTAAAAAGTAATATTGGTGCGTACAGACCAAGTAATCTCTAGTTTACATGTATGTTCAGTAAACACAAGCTATGTATGGGGAACGGGCCTTTTATATATGATTACTTCCTGTGTTCTCCTATCATATCCCCCTGGCATTTCACACAAGAGGTTTCAAGTGATGGGATTTTGCATTCATCTGTTAGTAATACAAATTAAAAAAAGCAAAGCTGCTTACCCCTTGAGATTTCTGAATATAGAGTATATTGAGCTCTTTAAATGTATTAGTGTCAGCCACAAGATAACGCCTTCTATATGCCGTGGTCATATTTATTTATGACGCCTCTAGTGACCACAATCTGTCAATGGTCCTTGGACGCAACCCAAACTGGATTCGTATCCTTTTATACATAGTTTCAACTATTTATTTTTTATTTTAATTTGAATGCGACATAAAACTTATCTTCTGGATGTATACAAAAGTAAGCAGATTTAGTAGCATTGTTATCAGACCTCCCCCTCCCACAAAATACCACTGCATCTCCAGGACAGGAAATAAAGGCAAATGTCCCCCCCCCTCCAAAAAAAAAAAAAACATGGATTTCCTACTGTAAGTAAAAAAAAAAAAAAAAAAAAAATTTGGCTATGCATACATGTTATCTTGCCCATTGGAGCATAATAACTGGCAAGATTGGATTATATTTAACTTCTTTTGATTGGCTGCCATTCATTTGCTAACATACGCAGTACAACATGATTATACAACATCCTTTACATCAAACAATAACTTTGTAGTATTACAGCTCGCCTGCTTGGATACTAATTCAATGAATGGTTTTGGTACATACATACATACACACTGTATATTATACATACTACCTTATATTATACAGTTTTCAGAAATCTAAAGGAGATTATTGTGCAATGATTAGACAAAAGATTGTTTGAGTTATGAGCTAGTTTAAAGGGAACCTGTGCTGAAGAATTATGTGAATTGCTTTGTGTTCTATTGGTGGTAGGGGTGCAACGGATCGTCATCGATCCGTGATCCGATCCGCGGAGGTTGATCCGTACAGGACACCCGCGATCCGCGGAGCGCTCTGTGGCCTCGGCCTCGGCCCAGCTCCGGAGCGGCGGTCATCTTGGTACACCCAGCGGCCGTTTAGCACGTGATCTCTCCGTCAAATGACGGAGCAATCACTTGTAACAAACCGGCGTCATGTCATGATGCTGGTTCCTCTCTCCCCTCTGTGTACTGATCTGTACAGTGGAGGGGAGAGATCGGATGGCAGCAGTGCCAATACTCTGCAATGCCCTGCCAATACTCTGCAATGCTCTGCTGCAATACCCTGCCAATACTCTGCAATGCCCTGCCAATACTCTGCAATGCTCTGCCAATACTCTGCAATGACCTGCCAATACTCTGCAATGCCCTGCCAATACTCTGCAATACCCTGCTGCAATGCCCTGCCAATACTCTGCAATGCCCTGCCAATACTCTGCAATGCCCTGCCAATACTCGCCAATAGTCTGCCAATAGTCTGCCATACTCTGCCAATACTCTGCCAATATACCTGCCAATACCCTGCCAATATACCCGCCAATACCCTGCCAATACCCTGCAATACTCTGCCAATACTCTGCCACACCCTGCCAATAGGGAGATTGTGGATATTACAGTGGGGGAGATTTTTTTTGTTGACCCGAAAATGATCCGAACCGTGACTCCTGATCCGAGGAATGATCCGAACCGTGAGTTTTTTGATCCGTTGCACCCCTAATTGGTGGGCAGTATTAGATCTTGAGTATTGCTTTGTGTTCTATTGGTTAGGCAGTATTGAATCTTGGGCATAGCTTTGTGTTCTATATGTGGGCAGTATTAGATCTTGAGCATTGCTTTGTGTTCTATTGGTTAGGCAGTATTGAATCTTGGACATAGCTCTGTGCTCTATTGGTGGTCAGTATTAGATCTTGAGCATTGCTTTGAGTTCTATTGGTGGGCAGTATTAAATCTTGTGCATTGCTTTGGGTATGTCGCTTAGGAAGTATTAAATTGTGGGCATTGCTTTTGGGTATAGTCATTAGGCAGTATTTGCTTTGTGTTCTACTGGTGGGCAGCAATAAATCCTGAGAATTGCTTTGTGTTCCATTAGTGGGCAGCGTTAAAACTTTGGCATTGCTTTTGGTTCTATTCTTTAAGCAGTATTAAATCTTGAGCATTGCTTTGGGTTCTATCGGTGGGCAGTATTAAATCTGAAATATTGCTTTGTGTTTTATTAGAGGGCAGTATTAAATCTTGAGCATTGCTTTTGATTCTATTTTTTAGACAGTATAAAATCTTGAGAATTTGTTTGGGTTCCATTGGTGGGCAGTATTAAATCTTGAGCATTGCGTTGGTTCTATTCTTTAGGCAGTATTACATTTCAAGCATTGTGTTCAGTTCTACTGGGGGCAGTATTAAAACTTGGGAATTGCTTTTGAGTCTAATCTTTAGCCAGTATTAAATCTCAAGCATTTATTTGGGTTCCATTGGTGGGCAGTATTAAATCTCGATCATTGCTTTGGGTTCTATTGGTTAGGCAGTATTAAACTGCGGGCATTGCTTTAGGTTCTATTGGTGGGCAGTAATAAATCTTGAGCATTACATTGTATTCGATTGGTGGGCAGTATTAAATATTGGGTATTGCTTTGTGTTCTATTAGTGGGCAGTATTATATCTCAAGCATTGCTTTGAGTTCTGTTGGGGGGAGAAATAAATCTTGGGCATTGCTTTTGGGTCTACTTACTAGGTGGTATTAAATCCTGAGCATTGCTTTTGGTTCTATTCTTTAGCAGTAGTATTAAATCTTGAGCATTGCTTTGGGTTCTATTGGTGGCCAGTATTAAATCTTATGCATTGCTTTGGGTCCTATTGGAGGGCATTATTAAATCTTGGACATCGCTTTGGGTTCCATTGGTTTTCAGTATTAGAACTTGGGCATTGCTTTTGAGTTCTATACTTAGTAGTATAAAATCTTGATTTATTGCCTTTGGTTCTGCTCATTAGGCAGTATTAAATCTCGGGCATTGCTTTGGATTCTGTTCATAAGGCAGTAATAAATCTTGCAGTATAGTTTGAAAAATTTGCAACTGTCAGAAGTTTGAAAAAGTTGAAACACTTTATATAACTGTATGGCCAGGGTAGTGTAAGTTATAACTACAGTATTGGTAAAAACATGTAGATGGGCCCATATTTATTATTTTTAGTGTTGGCTGTTTAGTCAGAGAACTGACGAATTACCGAGAGGGCCTCGTTATAATAGATTCTGTAACAAATGAGGACGTGTGGCTAGCCACAGGCTGAATATCAGATTGATTATCTAGAGTGGAATTGCTTTTAAAATTATTTGTTGAGTTTTTGGGTCATTTTTACCTCTGTACTGAGAGTGTTATTAAAGCCTTTAGAGCATGCTGACTCTACAGTAATAGCCGATAGAAATGGATTTCCGTCTGGTGTTTTATTTTTTGTCAGATTTACCCAAGTAATCAGAGGCAGACTTTGTAGGAATTTTTCTTGACTCAAAACTATTCTCCCCCATTTTCATCACCCACAACCTGAGTGGAAAAGCCTGCCAGAATGCTGTAGATGTGGACCCTCTGTGTGGAAGCAGTGGTCTCTCTACAAATGTCTGACACACCCCCTGTTAAATCAGAGCTGGACCACTCCTAATCAGCAGGGAGCATGAAGTTTGCTGATTGCAGAGCTACAGGCTTGGTGTACCAGACCTTTGTGGAGAGACCACTGCTTCCAAACAGAGAACAAGAGTCTACTATATGGCATGCTGGTAGGGAACCAGATTTTCTACTCATGCTATATTTAAATCAAATGAACAGACTTTGCACATCTTTTGTTTTGATGCACCTGGAATGCATTTAGCTGATTTAAACTGAAGGCTGGGTTGGACTTAGCATAAATATTCTAATAATGGGGTGAATTAATCCTTTGAGTCAAGAAGGAGCCCTACAAAATCTAGGCTAGGGTGCATGCATGCCTCAAAGAATATTTGGGATGTAACCTTTGATATGATTCTATATAAAGAGAGCTGGCATAGGGCATACAATGAAATTTGAACTGAAGAGATCCTTGATGATCCCATTGCAGCTCTCAAAGAATCTTTGGGAAGCAACCTTTGATTTAATTCTATATGAAGAGAGCTGGCATAGGGCATACAATAAAATTTGAACTGAAGGGATCCTTGATAATCCGATTGAAGCTCTCAAAGAATCCTTGGGATGCATCCTTTGATCTGATTCTTTATGAAGAGAGCTGACATGGGGCATAGAATAAAATCTGAACTGAAGTGAAGGGATCCTTGATGATCCCATTGCAGCTCTCAAAGGACAGCAAGACAAAGGAAAAAGATAGATTTCCAGAGTTGCTTAAATGGGGCATTTATGATGTAAGTAGAGTTGTTATATATATGAATAACACTATTACCTCTTGTATGATTTTACAGTCAGTTGAGGCTTCTTTAGTTACTAAGTTTAGTGTTCTCATAATACATAACTGTCATTTCTCTTTTTGTTTTGCAGTATTCTGCCAGGAAGTCCAAGCTGAAAACGTCACAGTAGTAGAGGGAGGCACTGCCGAGATTACCTGTAAGTTACACCAGTATGATGGCTCCATCGTGGTGATCCAAAATCCTTCCAGACAAACCCTCTTCTTCAATGGCACACGTGGTGAGTGTTGTCTTGGTGTTCCAGTTAGCCATATTACAATCCATGTATCAGATACATATTTTCCATTTCTGGTAGAGAATGCGGAAGATTTTCTACCCAGTTCCTATGGCCCCAGTAATGTTCTATTTGTACAGAAAAAAAAATATTTTTTTTATTAATGACTAACAAGGAACAGAAAAAAAACAAAGTGTCTGGTTATGGACTTGGCAATTTTCCAGATGTATGAAAAAACCTTCTCTACAGGCTAACGATTCGCAAGAAACCGATGCACAATCATTTATAGTCCAGGACAATTATAACCTTATAGGTATTCTATGTTTTGAAGCATGACCAATGGCTAAAATCATACAAGTCCTATAAAAGCCCAACCGGACTTTCAGTTTAAATCTACTAAATACATTCCTTTTGCATCAAACAAAAAGTGTGCAAAGTTTTTTTTTTTTTTTTTTGGAAAGAAGCAACAGACTAAGCATAAAAGGCTTTCATTTGCCAGTATCATTTAAGGAAAGACCTTTGCTCTCTGTTTGAAAGTGGTGGTCTCCCTGCAAAAGTGGCATGATTCCTTATAAGTCAGACTTTCACTCTATTAGGCTTTCCACAAGATTTTGAAATGTCTAGGGGAGTTTGTGCTGATTCAGCTAAAATGTTGTGAGGTCAAGTACTCATGTTAGGACTTGAAGATCTAGCTCACATCTGCATTTTAATTCATCATCCTAAAGGTGTTCAGTGGGGGTTGAGGTGGGGGTTCTCTGCAGGCCAGTGCAAAATCCGGTGCAGCTATGCATGGTAGCCAGTCAAATTCTAACTTCAGCTTTTTCAATTAAACTTTGACAAAAAAAAAAAAAGCTTGAAGCTGATTGGTTTCTATGTAGAGCTGGACCAGATTTTGCACTCTCCAGTTTTAGTAAATCCCCCTCCATGTTGTTATGGAGCTGGCTTTGTGCAAATGGGCACAGTCATACTACAAAAGAAAAGGAACTTCCCAAAACTTGTCTAAAATGTCTCGTTATGCTGTTGCATTTGTAGCCACCCTGCCTTAAGCAGGAGTGTCTATTTAAATTAAGTCATTGCTAGGTTGTAGACAGCCTGAGCTGGATTAATCAGCTTTTTCTGGGTCTCTGCCTGAGGCTGGAGATCTTTAGGAGGTTTATTGCCTGTGGAGGGTATAGATTTTCAGGAGTGCCTTTGGAAGGCAGTCTTCCCAAGGGATGTAGATGGCTGCTGAATCCTCTAAGGCCTGCTGCCTGAGAAGGGTGACTATGTGCTTGAATAGAGGCCTAGGTTTAAGGCTAGCATGCTGAACAAGGGCCTTGAAGTACCTTGGAGGAACTTCAGCCTAATTGGGGAACCTGAGAAGCTGGGTGGAAGCTTGGTTCTGATGTTTGGTGAGAATGTCAACTAGTGTCTTACAGTCAGGAACTCAGAATGCTGAGATGGCATGAAGGCCCTTTGCGAAGACTGTAGTACTTTTTGTTCTTCATCTAGAGTCTGCAAAGTCCATTGCTATCCTGCTACCCTAACCCTCTCAGGAATGTTGATTGAGAGTCAATAAACTTCCATTTCTTGAATCGAAAAAGTGACCAACATCCTTCTGTTTGCATTGCTCTGCTATTGCCAAGGAGTAGACCCTGGTGAGAAATGCTAACCCACCCTGCCTCTAAGGTACCTCACATGGTTTAGGTGTCAAGTAGGTTGCAACAAATTAACAGTACTCTTCACTAGAAACACCTGAACCCAATAATTTGGATTGGTGGCCATATAGTATAGATGTGAAGGTAAGGTGTCCACAGATATTTGCCGATATAATGTAACTTTGATTTGAGAAGAGGAATTTGGTAAGATCTAACTAATATTAATCTGTCATTAACTGCAGTGCTAAGTGGTGCAATTTGCTATAGCGTAGCAAAACAGACCAACTGCTGTAGTTGGATATCAGAGAAACCCGCCTTGCAGCAAGTTGGTGGCACTTACAGAGTATTAATTGTCTGCTTAAATGGCTTTAAAGCTTTATGCATTGTTATAAAATAAGCTTGCAGGAGGTATGTGTCACTGGGACACAACAATTCAAACACTCCTTCTTCTATGTGTGTACCTTTTGTGACAAGGCTTCATCTACCTCGCTCATTAAAGATTTTATAACTGAAGGAAAAAGGAAGAGAAGATGATGGGGAGAGGAGACTGGGGGAAGTTAAACGTTCCAGTTAAACATAATGATACCACCTCCCTCGTGCGATTCAGGCGCTTCGTTCCACTTCTAATTTTAACCAGACATCTGCAGTTTCAATTCAAAGGCAGCAAAGGAGGGAAGGAAGGTCTCACTTACGAAGGAAAGCTTCCTCTCTCTATATGATCATTATTAGTCATTATCGCTTTCATAGACTGGAGATGGCATGGGGAATTTGGATTGTGTACACATGCATATAATTTTTCCTCAGACAATCCACCACCTTATTTTCCCTTACTACACTGTTGCGCTGATGTTTTCATCTATGAAGATTGGAAAATGGAAGGAAGTCAACATTTCTAGAAGTTATTTGCAAACGGGTTCCTGTTTGTTGAAGGGAAGTTGTGTAGAGAAGGAAAAATGTGGACAAGGAATTTTAAACAGGAACTTCAGTTGGCCCCTGCTTTTTTGGTCCCACCTCTTAACTGGATTATCTTAAGTTCACCAGGACAGAAACTAGCCTGTCTGATGTGAGGGTGCAGTAAAAAATGTCAGGGGGATAAGGATGGAAGGTCAGCAGGGTGATGTGGGGGGATGCAACTGAAATTTGGGGGGGTGCAGCCCACCCCAGCATCCCCCTGGATCCAGCAATGCAATTCACATTCTCCCCTTCCCAGTAGATCCAGTTTTGTCCTGCTGTGATCTGCTGTGCTGCTGCCACAGTCCAAGTCCCATTTCTCTATCTTTACTCCTGACATCATCGTGTACCGGGCGCCATTTCCTGGTTCAGGCTACCTGGCCCCCTGGTAACAGTCACCAGGCTTGCTCTCCTTTGGCTGCTGTGAATAAAAAGTGAAGAATCCTGGGATATGTGATGTACATGTCCTTGGAGGCTTTACAGTGCTGGGGACGTCAGGGTTCAGGCAGCCTAACCCCCAAATGACGCATTTCAGACCTGCTTTCCTCTGGCAACTGTTAATGCAAGTGAAGCATCCTGTGATATCTCTGGTAGCTTCAAAGTGCTGGAAAAGTCAGGATTCAGGCAGTCTGGCACCCTGATGATGCGCACAAAGCCCATCCTGCTCTGGCTGTTGTGAATGGAAATGGAGCCTCTTGTGATGTACATATCCCTGGAGGTGTCGAAGGGCTGGGGGATATCATTGTCGCTTAAGAATAGCAGGATGGGGTGGGGTGTAGCGGGAAGAAGAAAATAGCCATTTTTTGTAAGGGGGGGGAGAAACGCATGGATTCCCAGTCTATGCAGTGAATAAAGGTCCACTTAAAGGTGTTTTTTCTTGGGGAGGTACACAAATTAATGCAGTTTTGTATACATAGATCAGGATTCAAATAATGACAGGATTCCATAAGGGGAGAGGTGTTTGAGGGTGGGGGGGCTGCAGATTGGACCAAGTTTCATGTTACACCCCTAAAAATGGGTGAACACATGGTCAGAAAAATGGATTTCCCTGTTCAGTACCTACAATTTACTTTGTATCAGTCTCAGAGTGGGGGAAAGAGAATCAATTCTGCTGCAGTTCAAAAACTAGCTGATAGAAAGAGAGAGCAAAGTGACAGAGAGATGAGCTCATCAGTTTGCTGCTTCTCCTTTTACAGTCCAGTCACAGATCAACTGCAGCAGAGACAAATCAGGTCTTCTCCTCTACCTGACAATGCTGTATGGTGTGGCTGCGTAAATTTCAGATCTGCATTTATAGAAATACAAAATCTTTGGCAAGTAAAACTGCTGCCATACATTTATTTAATTTGTATATTAGGCTGTTTTCTTGGTATTTAGCTTTAAACTCTTGTATTTAATCAAAAAGTGGGTGTTAAAGTGTATCTTTCTTCAAATTTTTTTTATTATTATTTTTTTTAGTCTTGGATAAAAAAAGGATGAGTCAGAACCCCTATTAGGTTTTTTATTGCTTTCTGTGACTCCCACTGCTGAGATTCACTCTCTAAATGTCTTGTGGACCATTTTACCTGAGACAGAAAATGATTAGAACTGCAAAATTTTACGATTGTCACCAGAACTGGGGAGATCTTTCAGTAAGGACTTCTGTTTTGGTGGCAAAACCCCTCGTTTTAGAGAGACTTCAGCCCCATACACACTATCAGTTTTTCTGCTGAGTTAGTCCTTCAGATTTACCAAAACCATATAATATGAGGTCAAACCTTAGGAGTTTCAATGTGTATGCAATCAGGCAGGCCCTTGCACTACATGGTTTTGGTAAATCTGAAGGACTAAGTCAGCAGAAAAACTGATAGTGTGTATGGGGCTTTCCTCTCGGTTTCTGCTGTGTTTCTAGGAGAGGAAGTGAGGGGGGAAATCCATACCCAGCAGGACTCAATCAACAAAAACCTGATGGGTTTCAACTCTTTTATGCTGTTTGAAATCAAAAAGGTTTTAGATAGAGGTAGGCTTTAAAGGATTTATAGGCTTCATACCTTTAACTTGCACTATACATATAGAACTACCAACTATGGCCTCTATACCTCTAAGATGGTTTTTAGCAGTGGTCTCCAAACTGCGACACTGGGGCCCTTTGCTTGCCTTTATCCATCCCACGGGGCGCTATTTCTCCAGCTGACACCAATTATTGGGCACTATTTCTCCCACTTAAACCAATAATGGGGCATTTTCTACTTCCACTGGCCACAATCTGCCCCCCTAAATTCTGAAAGACAGTAAGCTGGCCCTTAGTTTACAAAGTTTGGAGAACCCTGGTTTTGAGGATGGATATTTTTTAAATGTTTTGCTTTCATGGCTAAAAAAATAGCATGTTGGTAGTCGTCTGCAAGCCTTGACAAGTGGCATTGGCCATTTAAATGGGGGCATGGATTTTTTGTTCAGTAGATTTTGACATCCAGCGAATCCTCAGTGGAACTAGTCAATCAACCAAGCACCAGTGAATTTATTTTTTTAAATTATTATTTTAGTATAATATTAAATATTATTTGTAATGAAATATTTATTTTAATATTAAGCTCAAACTCACATGATTGATCCACCAAAGGTCGTGTGGATCGTTTTGTCTATGTATTATAGCACCCTATGTTTTCCATGACCTTATGTATGCATTTGCTGAATCTGCACACTCAAGTTGATTTTCTCAATTGCCTGTATAATATTAGTTTTGCAAATCTGCTAATGATTTGACAAGTTGCAAATTGATTTTCCTCATTTATAGTCATTGCCATCCATGGAGAATGCCAAATGGGATCAACTCATATATCCAGTGCCCAAGCAATGTTCTTTTGCTAACAGTTAATGTCTGAATGTGTTTGTATTGGTTTCTAGTTTGCAGCACGTCTCACATCATTGCTAGGTTTAATCTAAAGTCTGCCTGCTAATCTGTACGTGTATGAGCGCTGGTAGGAGTGATGGATTTAAGACTCTGGCCAAGTTTCTTATTGGATAAACTCCATGGGCATCCACGCAGGAGTCTGATAAAATATTATAATAGCAACACTTACATTATCTCTTGCTCTCTTTATCCATCGTTTTTTTTCTTTTCTTGTCACCTCTCTGCAGCTTTGAGAGATGAACGGTTTCAGCTTGTGGATTTCACGCCAAAACTGGTCAAGATCCATTTGTCCAATGCCAAGTTGGAGGACGAAGGTGGCTATTTCTGCCAGTTGTATACAGAGGACACGCATCACCAGATTGCCACTCTCACTGTGCTCGGTAAGATCTTAAACTGTTCTCTGGACTTTCCCTGCCATGAGGCAAGGTAAGAACTTTGCCTCAGGTAATGCAACCCAGGGATAGGGTTCAACCAATAAAAGAAAAATATATATATATACCGTATATACGTGAGTATAAGTCGTTCCGAGTATAAGTCGAGGCCCTAATTTACCACAAAAAAATGGGAAAAACTTATTGACCCGAGTATAAAACGAGGGTGAGAAATGCACAGCTACTGTAAGTGGAAAAGAGGGTCAACAATGCCCATTTGCAGCCTCACTGTGCCCCTTTGCATGCCTCACTGTGCCCATTTGCAGCCATAGGTCCCCCGAACTTCAAACTCGGTAGTTAAGGGTTCCTAGATGCCCCCTAGCTGCAGCCAAAATTTGGGGTCTCTGTACCCAAAGGGTCCCAAAATGACATTGCTGCAGATGGACACAGTTGACCGAATTTGGGGCCCCGTATCTTGGGGCCACTTAGTGCTAAGAACCCCAAATTTGGTGTGCAAACCCAGTGGAACCATACAATATCCAAAGCTGGGGTTTCTAGCACCAAGTTGCCCCGAGATACAGGGCCCCAAAAACCGGTTCAGAAAATGTCAAGCACTTTTCTGTAGCAGAGAATGACATTTTCTGAACCGGCTTTGGGGCCCCGTATCTCCCTAAAAAGAGATCAAGACAGCTGGTAAGCGGCAGTAGCTTCTCAGGTGAAAGAACCTTCCTATCCCAAACTTATCACTATTTAATCAGTGAACTGAGAATACCCTATGCAAGTGGGAATACCACTTGAGTGTGGAATCTGCTTTTCAAGAACTTTCTGTTGATGTGAATTTCCCAGAGGACTCTCAGTCTTGATATATTATAGTGTAATTCATTTGTTTTCATCCAATTTTTATACTTATGTTCAATTATTTTATTCATATGGTTATATTTTGAAACCACGTACTTTGGTGTATCCTACCATCTGATTGGGAGTGATTATATCCTCAATCTGATATAGACATTGAGTATATGTGGACATATATTACCATATCTTTATTGTCTCACTTAGTGCAGCTTACCATTTTTGTATCTACTGTGACCTACTGAAGCAGAGCATGATTCCCTCCCTTCAGAGACTGGGCCGCAGGGCAGTATTCCAACATAACGACCCAAATACACCTCCAAGATGACCACTGCCTTGCTAAAGTAGCTGAGGGTACAGGTGATGGACTGGCTAAGCATGTCTCCAGACCTAAACCCTATTGAGCATCTGTGGGGCATCCTCAGATGGAAGGTGGAGGAGCACAAGGTCTCTAACACTCACCAGCTCCGTGTTGTCATCATGGAGTAGTGGAAGAGGACTCCAGTGGCAACCTGTGAAGCTCTGGTGAAATCCATGTCCAAGAGGGTTAAGGCAGTGCTGGAAAATAATGGTGGCCACACAAAATATTGACACTTTGGGCCCAGTTTGGACATTTTCACTTATGGGGTGTACTCACTTTTGTTGCCAACGGCTTAGACATTAATGGCTATGTGTTGAGTTATTTTGAAGGGACAGGAAAAAAAAAAATAGCCGCCATACAGGTAGCAGAGCAGAGTGGGCAGGGGGCACTTTCTATGTTAGGCTGAAGGAGTTATTTCTTTGAGGAATAATTGTGACCTTTGCAAAACAAGAGTTAAAAAGGTCCTGTTCGGTAAAGCACACACTTTTGGAGTACAAAGTAATTAGCATGGTATGTAGCGGCCCTGTCAGTGATTTAAACACCACAGATCATCAAATTAGTCAAGTGGATCTACTGTCCATCGATCCTCCTGTGTATCTTGAGCTGGGGAGAGATCCATACCTGCTAACTGCTTCCAATTTGCACATTTAATCTCCCTAAAGACAAACTGATGACATAAACTGAAGGTCTTCTGAGTGGTTCCCGCTGTTATTTTTGTGTGACTGGTACTCTTTCAGTGCCAGGTCTTTTTTAATGAGCCTCTGATATAAACAGTTATTCTTGTTTGTCACAGTTCCTCCGGAAAACCCAGTAGTAGAAGTAAAAGAGCAAGCAGTGGAAGGGGGCCAGATGGAGCTTATCTGCTCAGCGCCCAGAACGAAACCAGAAGCCACATTACGCTGGTACCGAGACCGCAGGGAGCTCAAAGGTGAGAGAATTGCCTTATGTTTTTTATTATTTCCATTTTCACATAGCCTTTTGTTTTTGTTTAAAAGTCTAAAACTACCAGCCACCAAAAGGCATTGATGGTAATCTGAATATCCACTCACAGTGATTAGTAATTTGCTTATATTCTCTTCCTGACCAAGCAGAAGCATAAGGTTGCAATGCTGACTTATCTCCAGTTGGAGGTCAAAAACTTGAAAGAACAATTAAATGACAGTTTTACAGCAGCTTATAGTGTCACTTATGGGCACTGAGCTTAGGCAGAAGGCAGACCAGATACTGCTTTGACCGGGGAAAAAAATGCAACAAAATAACAATACAAATGATCATCCCTGACAACAACCTAAAAATAGAGATTCCGATTTTTACAAATACCCATTCCTGACTGGCTGAAGCTGAAATGCATTAAGAAAGTAATTTCAAGGTTAATGTGCCATCAGAATAACAGGCACAAAAACAGCTTGATGTTACCTGAAAAAGTTTAAAAGGCTGGGAACATGTGACATTTCCACAAGCCCAGTATTGTTCACCTGTGGCATACCTATAACCTAAAGCATATATAATATGTGGCAAAAAGTTCATAGATAGAGGACCATCACACCTACATGAGCTTTTTGGACTCTGCAATCTAACACCATGGCTATTAAAATAGAGGTGCCCCCCTCCCCCTATGACTATAATAGACTCGTCATGTCTAGGAAGGCTTTCCACAAGATTTGAGTCTCCCTGTTGGACCTGTTCAGCCAAAAACTTGTGTTGGGCAGGAAGACCTGGATCACAGTCAGGGTTCCAATTAATCCCAAATCTGTTCAGTAGGGTTGAGGTCAGGGCTCTGTGCTGGTCACTTGAGTTACTCCTCACCAAACTCATCAAACCATGTCTTTATGGAGCTGGATTTGTGCACGAGGGCACAGTCATACTTGAACTGAAAAGAACCTTTCCCAAACCGTTCGCACACATATAGAAAAATTTGTCTTCAATGTCTTTGTTTTCTGTAGTTACACGTCTGGAAGTCAGTGTCTAAAATGTCTTTGTTTGCTGTTGCTTTAACGGTGCACTTCACCGTTAAAGCAACGGTATTGGCGGCCAGGCTATCTCTTCCTAACTCTACAGCATGCTTTGGGTCTGGACACACCTTTCCCCAGGCTACACCCTCATAAGTCAGTGGCATCTAACTCATTGGACCTTGTCAGCCCGCGCGTGGCCCCTAAGCATTTATCGTGGGTCATATTCATTGCACAAGACTCAAAATTACGAAAGCAGGTTGTCATATCCTATAAACAAAAAAGTTGATGTTGTTTAACTTTTATTTGCAAGTTTTACTTACAAATCTTGACAGTCCTTCCAGGGTATGATGTCTATCAACTTGTGTATTGGTGTATTGTAGTAGTTACTTACCTCGAATGCCTATTGCTTTGAGTTATGGGAATTTATTGTTTGTGCCGTGAAAGCGGGACTTTCTTCGTCCTGGAAATGTTACTTCATGCTGCTGCAAAAAAAAGGGGGGGGGGGCTAGGATTATACTAAAGTTACAGCGACTTGCTTTGAACTTGCTTGGAACTGTATTTCTTCAAAAGGGCCACGTGAGGATTGTTTGAGGGGAAGACAAACTAATAAGTGAAGTGATTTCTCCTGTTTCTGGGACTTTTGCTTGGCAGCCATTTTGTACTTCTAAGAAGGATCTCTCCCTCAGGTAGAAGTAAGAATTTGTTGAAGTTGCACGGAGAGGAGTACAAGCTCTCTTCTTATGATAAGAATTGTATCCAGAACTCATTGTGGCTGCAGGGTGATTGAAATGGCGGAGAGATGCAGAGAGAAATATAAAGAGTTCCAGCAGATAAGAAGGTGGCAGTGATGTGTAGAGAACGGCTAAATGCGGCTATAAATAGGGAGATATACAGGGAGTCTGTGCCGCTGTGATATGGAGGGAGATAATGAAGGAGTAGATGGAGGAGAGAGATACTGACAGAGCTGCAAGCCACAATCTCTACATTACCAAACACATGGAATGTTCTATGCCAGATCCGAGCCATCAGGAACCTTCCAGAACCAATGCTAATCCTCAAGAAAAAAGAAATGCAGCAAAAATCAGCCTTTAAAGTTTAATTTCCTTAAAGTGATGCTTACTTTCAAAAGACTTTTGGTTTATTAAATGTGGCCTAGATCTGATCATATTAAAAACCAAGTCTGTTCAAATTCAATCAGGACATTTACATAATAGGGTCAGAGTAAGAACAATGATATCCAAAAAAAAAAAAAAAAAAGCGTAAATGTAATTGCTACAATATTTCTAACTACACCATTTGGCCAAAAAGTATGTTGACACTGCTCCAAATTATTGAGTTTGGTTGTTTCCAGTGAAGGGCGCAGTTAATGCTACACCATACAAAGACATCTTGGATGAATGTGCTCTTCCAATTTTGTGGTAACAGTTTGGGGAAGATCCATATCTGTTCCAACATAACTGTGCCAGCTTCATAAAGACATGGTCTTGACTAGTCTGGTGTGGAAAAACTTAAGGGGGCCTGCCTCAACCCTACTGAACATTTTTGGGATGACCAGCCAAATCTTCTCATTCAAGATCAGTACCTGACCTCACATATACCTTGGGCTGAATGGTCTCTAATTCCCACAAAGACACTCCAAATATTGTAGAAAGCCATCCCAGAAGGGTGGAGGCTGTTATAGACTCAAAAGTTGAGGGACTCCTTATTAATGGCCATGGTTTTGCAATGGAATGTCCAGCCAGCCCATATAGATGAGATGGTTAGGTACCCATAAAATTTGGGTCCTATAGTCTATTTATCTATCTATGTACAAATAACTTGCAATCTTCATTCTGAACGACAGTCTTACCTTAAAGAAAACTTGTCTTGAAAGACATAATGGGACTACCATTGTGGACATCTGGCTGTCATCCTAACCTTCTGTCTTCATTACTTTGGGTTATTGGCCTGGTACAAGTATGCAGATGGAGAAAGTAAAAAGAAACCCAGAACTCCCTGTCTGTATACTATGCCTATGCTACTCCATACTCGGAGAAAGCAAAAGAATTGTCAAAGGATCTGCAGGAAAAGGTAGTTGAACTGTATAAAACGGGAAAGGGATATAAAAAGATATTCAAGGAATTGAGAATGCCAATCAGCTGTGTTCAAACTCTAATCAATAAGTGGAAAATGAGGGGTTCTGTTGAAACCAAACCACGATCAGGTAGACCAACTAAAATTTCAGCCACAACTGTCAGGAAAATTGTTCGGGATGCAAAGAAAAACCCACAAATAACTTCAGGTAATATACAGGACTCTCTGAAAACATGTGGTGTGGCTGTTTCAAGATGCACAATAAGGAGGCACTTGAAGAAAGATGGGCTGCATGGTTGAATCGCCAGAAGAGAGCCAATACTACGCAAATGCAACAAAGTATCCCACTTACAATACGCCAAACAGCACAGAGACAAGCCTCAAACCTTCTGGCACAAAGTCATTTGGAGTAATGAGACCAAAATTGAGCTTTTTGGCCACAACCATAAACGCTACATTTGAAGTCAACAAGGCCTTTGATGAAAGGTACAGAGGTGGATCGCTGAAGTTTCGGGGATGTGTGAGCTACAAAGGCACAGAAAATTTGGTCAAAATTGTTGGCAAGGTGAATGCAGTATGTTATCAAAAAATACTGGAGGAACATTTGCATTAATCAGCCAGGAAGCTGCGCATGGGACCTACTTGGACATTCCAACATGACAATGGTCCAAAACACAAGGCCAAGTCGACCTGTCATTGGCTACAGCACAATAAAGTGAAGATTCTGGAGTGGCCATCTCAGTCTCCTGACCTCAGTATCATTGAGCCACTCTGGGGAGATCTCAAACGTGCAGTTCATGCAACACAGCCCAAGAACTGACAGGAACTGGAGGCTTTTTACCAAGAGGAATGGGCAGCTTTACCATCTGGGAAGATAAAGAGCCTCATCCACAAATACCACAAAAGACTTCAAGCTGTCATTGATGTTAAAGGGGGCAATACACGGTATTAAGAACTGGGGTATGTAAACTTTTCATCAGGGTCATTTGGGTAGTTTTTGTTGTGATTATGATTTAAAAAGAGTAAACACAGCTGATTTGGTAATAAATGGCTTCAGCCAAACACCAACCATGAGTGAAAGAAAAGTTTTTGTGTTATCATTCATGTTCTCTGAAAAATGGCCAAGAAATCATAAATTCTACCAGGGTATGTAAACTTATGAGCACAACTGTAGATGCTCCATACCATTAAGGCAGAACTAAACCTATCGATTTAAAGTGGAACTTAACTCTTTATCAACATTGACTATTTTTTATTCATACATCCCAGTAGTCTTAAGAAGGGGAGGGGAGGAGAGTTATTCTCAGCTAAGCACACCCTGTCTGCATGCCTGAGCTAAGGGCAGATGGAATCCATGAACTAAATCATCTGCCCATATTCAAGATGGCCACGGCTATAAATGCTAGGGGGATGTTTTTCAAATTGAATTCTCAGCAAAATAAAGCATGGAAACATGGATGGGTGGGTTTACTTGGAATATTAAAAATGAATGACATAACATTTTTGGCATGTGGTGCTCAGATGCAGTGTAGTTCTACTTTAAATGTTTCCTAAGGGCTCTTAAGGGGGGGGATAAAACACATGGTTGAGCTTCAGGTTTAGCTGCCACCCAATTGTTCCTCCTTAAAGTGGAGTTCCACCCACTTTTACAACTCTTCAGCATCCCTCACTAAACTGTGCACTGTAAACAAATTGGATATTTTTTAATTTTTTTTGTCAGCACCTACTGTATATCTGCTGTATTCATTTTTCACTTCCTCCTCCCTGGCCGCGGCCCATCGCATCATTTCCTGTTTGCAATGCCTTCTGGGAAGGGGCGGCAACTTCCACTGACACTGTGGTTGCTATGGAAACCTGACCTGAAACCTATTACACTGCTTGTGCTGCACTGAACATGTGCGAGATCTGCAAGGATGAGATCTAGGAAGAAATACAGTCTGGCTTCAGATGCCCACACTTAAGATGGCCACGGCCTGCTGAAAGTTTATAAAATAACAAACTACTGCTATAAACTAACAAAACAGACCTTAGTTTACAGACTAACTTTACTAGAATACATTAAGCTTGTGTATTATAGGGGTATTTTTATTTAAAAAGTGTAATTTCGGCCGGAACACCACTTTAAGCTGCAAAGGCAGTGGCCATGGGTTTATTAATCAAACAACCGTGATGCTCTGTTTCATGGTTGTAGCTGGAATTCAACCTCCTGCTACATTTGCCACCCTCTCATGGCTCTCGTGTGCTGGCACCGGCCTTTCATGGTAAGAAAAAGCAGCAGTGAAGCCTTTCAGCTTCACAGCCGCTTCCCTACTGCACATGCGCAAAGCGCGCTGCACCTTCTAAGTGATCCGGTGGCGAAGGAAAGAGGACCTGGCCGCATCTTGCTGCAGCCAGGTCTCCCGGAAGTGGGGACAGGTACCTGTCAAAAACAGGTACCCGCCCCCCCCCCTCCCGAAAGGTAACAAATGTGGCACCAGAGAGGGGAGGAGGAATCAAACAAGCTGAGCTTCCCCTTTTTGGTGGAGCTCCCCTTTAACGAGCCCTAAAACAGTTACATTCAAAGTGGTTGTAAACCCACTTTTGGACCTCCTACCTATAGGTAAGCCTAGAATAAGGCTTAACTATAGGTAGTGGAAATATCTCCTAAACGTGCGCCGTTTAGGAGATATTTCACTTGAAATCCGCTGAAAATTCCAATGGCACATGCGCGGGGAAGAAACAAAACGAAGTGCCGTTTCCTCCCTAGCCTGTGCTGTTAATCGCGGCTCGCGTGCGCATGCGCAGGAGTGACGTCACGCGGCGAATCACAGTGCTGGAGTCTGTGGCTCGGAAGGAAGAGGGGCCAGAAGATGGACGCTGCCTACACAGGGGACATCGCTGGATTCTTTTGCAGGTAAGTGGCACATAATGGGCTAGTATGCGATGCATACTAGCCCATTATGCTTTTCATTTGCAGGCTTTGCAGCGAGCAAAAGAGGAAGTAAAGCCCATCAGGGTTTACTTCCTCTTCAAGACATGCCCTGGATGATAACTGTCAGAACTATCAAGCCATGAAATGGCTGGCGTCATAACCAGGGGCGACCTGTCCATTAGGGGCACACGGGCGCCGCCCTCCCCATCCATGTGTCCAGCCCCCATGCAGGACGCCAGATGTATGGATTCCAATGGGGGTTTTTCTTCTTCTTTTTTTTTTTTTTTTTAAGTACGTGATTAGAGTCAGAGGCTCTAATAGACTTCAAAATAGGGTGGGCTCGGGGTGCAGAGCACTGAGAACCGAGCCCACCCAGTTGTGTGATAATAGCGAATGAATATTCGCTATTTTCACACTGATTCTCCTCCCCGCCAATCAGGAAGCTTGTCTGAGATCTGCTTCCTGACTGGCCGAAAGTAAAAGCGTTCCGATTGGCTGCTGGGGAGGAGGAAGGAGGAGATGGAATTTACTGTGATGCCCACGGAGGAGAGAAGCAGAGGGCGCCTGTGATGCCCGCCGCCTCTCGCCCAGGTGAAGTGCTGCCCGCCATAGATGGGGTAAGTGATTCGGATGACCTGATCGACCGGACCGGAGGGGGAGGGTGCCTTTGGGTGCAATGTTTGCCGCCACTGGTCATAACTGATCACATGTGTAGCATCGTGACAACTGCAGATCAAACAGAGGCTAGGATGGCAGCTTCCTTTGCTGTAAAGAATAGGAGGGTTTAGTTCCGCTTTAAATCGTTAAAGTATTTTTATTTTTTTAATAGAAAGGTCTGCATGGGTTGTGAAACCACTGGAGTCACATTAAGCCAAGATGTCTTTGATATGAGAAAGTGAGCAATGTTTCTCTTTAAAACCTTTTATCCCGTCTTAGCTGCGTGTTTTCACTTTGAAAGCGCTTTTGTTGCGGGGTGCGGTGTTTTCGATCGATGCAAAGTTCCATTGCCGTTTTGTCCAGGAGAGGGTCACCACTGCTTTAAGTTAAAGCCACTCGGAGGCACTGAAATCAAAACTGGAAAAAGCCGGTCTCACTCAGCGCCTTGTTGGATGTAGCTCCACATAAATAGCATAATATAAAAACAGAAAGAAAAAAAAAAGAGAGAAATATGAGCGTTCTCAGCTTCTGGGCAACAAAAAGGTCATGTATACAGGCAAACGAATGTTAATAATTAATCTCCCCATGTAAGATGGCTGCTTCCTGTGGAGATGACTGGGCGCTCATGTTTATGCAAAATGCATCTGTTTATTTCGGTGGAAATCCTAAATTTAACCCAGTAGTAGGAGTGAGATTTGACCTGTCTGACTGGATTAATTATTTCTTGTCAAAAGAAAATTAAGATTTGTGCCAAGATGTGTTCAGGCAGCCTGGATGTGGGCCAATCCCAAGGTCACCGCACCTTTCTGACTGGAAATTGCTCGCCGGAATGTGCGATATAAATACCTCAGTACGAGATTGGCTTTTTGTTTATGTATGTGGGGGAAAATGAGTGATAACTGTTTATTTTATGCCGCAATAAACTATCTAGGGTGACTCACGTACTCCATGCCGGTAGGCCTTATCAGAAGGGCAGAGCATGGTAGCCCATAGCAACCAGACTGCTATAGTCATATAAGGGAAGGAGGGTTTGTGATTGGTTGCTATGGGTTACTGTCATTAACATGGTGATCTTCACCTTGACCTCTTAGCCTTTTCAAGGTTAAAATCAGCCTCTTGCAGTCCCTGTATAGCAGGGCTGGGGTGTGAGAGGAAGAAGCAACAAAAAAGCCAATCCGTTAATGTGCTGATAGGAGAAGAGTGACAGAAAGATTAGCTCATTACTGTGCTGCTTCTCCCTTCCCTGTCCAGTCACAGACTGGGGTGAGTCCATGAAGGGGTTGAATGATACTGGCAATCAGACAAAAAATAAACTCAGCGCTCGTTTGAGGAGAGACCCTGGAGGTGTACACAGATCAAATAAATGTGATTAAAAGAGTCTCTCAATAGGAGGGACAAAGCCCATAGCAACAGTCTCTAAGATGAAGAGGGAGAGGAATCAATGTACCAGCACTAAGGGCAGCCAGTGCGAACAGCTAGAAGAAGTCTCTGCAATACAACAAAGGAAAAGAAACACAGCACCTCTAAGTGCTGTAATTGTAAACCATTTAATGATAAGTCAAAAGTGAAACTACTCACAAAGGGAGCATAAACACAAGCATGATAGTAATCCTGCAGCAAAATCCGGGGGGTTCCTCTATAGAGTCAGAGTGCCACCTTAGTGGATCATGTGACTGGGCGGGTTTATCTCCCCAGCACACATATACCACAACAAAGATGGCGTTTTGTATGGCCTGAGGAAGGAGCAAGCATGCTCCAAACGCGACGCCACCTTCTCTCACCCTGCACCCGGAAGTGACGTCATCTCCGATCGTCCCGTGTTCTCTGCTGTTCTCATAGGCTGCGAATGTTGGAATCCACCTGCACGAGCTGTCAGCTGCACTTCAGAGACACGGACGTCTAGGGGAAAACCATCCCGGATTTTGCTGCAGTATTACTATCATGCTTAAGTTTATGCTCCCTTTGTGAGTAGTTTCACTTTTGACTTATCATTAAATGGTTTACCTATACTGCACTTAGAGGCACTGTGTTTCTTTTCCTTTGATACTGGCTATTGGGCTGAAGAGATCCAAATACTGTGGGGGGGAAATACCCTGATTGAAGGTAAACATAGCAGCACAATTTGGTTTTGTAAATTAATCTTTATATAAGCTATTAATTTTTTTATAGTACTTTTGGCTGGAGTTCTGTTTTTGTGAGCCTGGACTCTGCAGTGGCCCATAACCAAATGTTGCAGGTCTTACAGTAATTTAGATTGGTTGGCATGAGTTGCTGCCCTCCAATGCCAATTCTCTTCAGAGCTGCAACCAATGGATTGCTGCCCTCCAATGCCTTTTCTCTTCAAAGCTCCGGCCAATGGGTTGCTGTCCCCCAATGCCTCTTTTCTTCAGAACTTAGGCAAACGGTTGCACTTTGACATCACTATGTACAATACAAGACCAGCAGTGCTGCATTGTATGTCAGGATGGTGAGGGAGGTCTGAGAGAAGAGGAGAGCTCCAGAAGACTGTTAGAGTCAGGAATATGGTAAGTACTTTGGAGTCAGGAATATGGTAAGTACTTCAGAGCTAACATTGCTAACCCTTTAGTGCAGGGTTGGGGGGCCCCACTGCAAGGGTATTTTTTTTACAAAAATCCTAGAGTTCAGGTTTAAAGGGTCAATCTTCCCAAAGCTAATATTTGAGTTTTTGGTAGATGTTGAAATATTAATCCGCTTTGAGTTTCTTCTATCTCTAAGGAATTCTATTGGTGAGCTTTCTGCATTTCAGTTTCTGGTGAGAAGCTCTGTTGTGTCTATTATAGTGTTTCATAGATAGTATAGGGTTTCATAGAACCATAGGGTTCTTCAAAAGGTTGCTAGGGGTTCCTTGAGCAATGAGCAACTTCTGCCTCTAAGATGAGTAAACCACTGTAAACAACAATCTTTTTGTCTATCTGTAAGGGGAGATCTTCACAATGACCACAAATGTAAGGACCATCTGTCTCAGTGACCATCACACTAATTTACTGTGAACATTTGATATAGTAAATATTATTAGAGGTTCCCTGAGCCTGCAAAGTTTTCAAGGGTTCCCCTACGTTAAAAAGGTTGAGAGAAGCTGGTATACAGAATGTACCAGGAATAGCTTGAACATACTAAACTAGGTGGGAACACCCAAAACTCCCAGGTGGAGATATAGTAACTGCAAAGGGATCTTGCTGTTGAAATATCCAAGACCTGTATGAAGCCTGGGACTCAATCCACAGGTTCCAACTACAGCTAAAATATAACTTTTGGATGAAGTGGCCCAGGTTTAATTCTGATGTCCTCCAAACAGGAAGTGAGGGAAAATTTCCTCTAGTGTATTCAGGTCTCAGCTGTTGGGCAAAAATTCTTCAACTCTACAGGAGCAGGCACACACTGGGGAAAGCTAATACAGCTCAGGTGCCAGATCCACCACAAATTCCAGAATTCTACCACCCTCAAGAGCTCTGAAGAAAGGGGGGTATTTTATTCTTCTGAAACGTATTGGCTGTACTTTAATTGACTAACAAACAAACATGGATCACATCACGTTCTATCACTCTTTACAAAAAGAATAAATAAATTAAATGCATTCAAACAGATTCTGACCCCTTTTCTGAATGTAAAAATTGTCCATCATGAACTTTTGAGTGTATTTGGTATAGCTTATCTAATGTGGAAGTGGAATGTTACTGAAAGTAGCCAATTAGCTTGCATCTGCCATTTTTTTTTTGTGTTTGTTTTTTCGGAAAAGTTGAAAAATGAAAGAAAACAACTCAAATCTACATATTGACTTTTATAGGTGTCACCAGCAAACAGGAGAACATAAAGACTTTCAGCATCACAAACACGATCACGTTCTCCGTGGAGAGGCGGGACAATGGCGAGATCATTACCTGTGAGGCGTCGCATCCAGCTCTTAAAGGGCAGAAAAAGCAGACGCAGTATGTCCTAGATGTTCAGTGTAAGTAGAATTAATGACTATATTGTTCTGAGCTAGACTCCGAGGCACAAAACCAACTTCCAAAAGGAAAAGAGAAACTTTAATATTTATGTTCAGATCACCCAAACATGCTTGTTTACATCTATAGACGGGTAGATTCCAGCAGCAGCCTAATCCCATGGAAACTTTGGTAGTAAACAACTCCATGGCAGACTTTTTTTCAAATGTGGTAAAAATGTTGCTTGTAGGACTTTTATATAGCAAACTGAAACATACTAGATACACTACATGGCCAACATGTTATGGACATCTGACCACAACACATATAAGAGCTTGTTGGACATACTATCCCATATCCATGGGCATTCAGATGGGATAGAAACCCATTTTTGACTGTAAGAGCCTGGACTCTTCTTGGAAGGCTTTCCACAAGATTTTGTATCGTGTCTATGGAAATGTTAAAGAATAACGAAAACAGATATTTGCCCTGGGACTTTATGGAGGTGAACACTTTGGCCCCACAGTGTTCACCTCCATAAAGTCCCAGGGCAAATATCTGTTATTGTTTTGTTTGATTTAGGGATGGAGGTGTATCTAGTAGCACTAGACCCATTCTTTCCATTCAGCCGCAAGAGTGTTTGTGAGGTCAGGTACTAATGTTGGATAGGAAAACCAATCATTGTTTCAATTTATCCCAAAGTAGAAGGTATTGACATCAGGGTTCTGTGCAGGCAACTTGAGTTCCTCCATACCAAATTGGTCAAACCATGTCCGCAACTCCTTACATGCTCAAAAATCTTTAAATGTATTGGTTCTCCATAAGACACAATGTCATTACAGCAGATGTCAATGCATTTCAGCCATGTCAGCCTTGTTCACAACAAAAATTAATTATGCAAAAAGCAAAACAATATAGAGTGAGCAAAACCCCACCTAACAACAAAGGCATTCGGTTAACTCATTAATACATTAACAGAGGTCATGTTTCTGGAGAACCAATACATTTGAAGACTGTTAAGAACATGATTGAAGTTTTGGATCGTCTTTCTCTACCAGTTGTGTTTTTAGCTGTGCAACTGCTTATTCTGCACCCAACAGCTCTTAAGGACTTTTTCACCTTTTAGGGTTATAGCACCTTACTCTTCATGTCTTCATAGAGCTGGATTTGTGCACAGTGTTATAGACATACTGAAACAGAAAAGGCCTTCCCCAAACTGTTTGCACACATTTAGAAAAATAGTCCTCAATGTCTTTGTTTTCTGTAGCATTAACAGCACCCTTCACTGGAAACACCCAAACCCAATACATTGGAGGGGACCATATAGTGTAGCTAGAGTGGGTTCTTCTGGGCCATGCTAGGTACTTTGTACAGGGTCACTGGTTTACACGTGGGGTACCAAGCAGGTGGGTTACACTCCCCCTATGTTCCTCTCCTAGTTGGGTGCCAAGCAAGGGTCACATGAGAGGCCTATGCCGGAGTAGGTTCTTTTGAACTACGCTAGGCCCTTTGTACAGGGTCACTGCTTTACACTTGGGGTACCTTTACTTGAGCCACGCTCACAACCCGGACAGATGATTAAACATGAACCAACTCCAGTATACTCTCTTGATGTATTTTTAATCACTACAGTCACTTGTGCATTTAGGAGGGACACGCAGAGCCAATGCCCTTTCCACCTGTCCAGCGTATCACTGCTACCTCACTATCGGTAATGGTATGGTGTCCTGCCATGCACCTAGCGCGGACTCCAGGCATGCACATCACTTTACTCTTTGTCTTCCGTACCTGTGTACAGGATGAGGGCCTCGTCGATGCACATCTGCTCCCGTTGCTAATGGAGATGGATCGCTGCCAACAACATGTATACGCTTAGGACAGGCTGCTAAAGAAACCTTTGTTACCCTTGGTAACCACTTGTATCTTCACACTGCATTAACTCTTGTACCATTATCTCATACCTCAGTGTACTTAGTGACCCGAGCTGTAGACTGCATGTGCCGGTTACTTGCATTACGCCCCTTTAGTAACCAGAGCAGGCAAAGGCAAAGTTGTAAACATTTTGCTAGAAGAATAAGTTAACATGATGACAGCAATCGACAGTCAAGGACAAAATGCAGACATTCAATTAGATAAATATATAAATACACAATTATAAATATATAAATATATATAAAGTGTCTCTTCAGTATTGCAGCAGCGCTGTGCAACCCAATTAAACAGGGTCTCTTTCTTAATCTATTTCAGAAAGTTCAAACACGGATCTGATAGCCAGAGTCCCACCAATAAATAATCAAGATGTATTCTGTGAGGGTAGTAATCCTTTCACCAAGCGATACACCACGTGCTGGGGTCCCCAATGAAAACTCACTCACCAGAAATCGGATCAATAAAAGCCTTGATTAATAGTAGTAAATCTGCATCAATATCCAAAGCGACCACCAGATGTCAGTATTATTCCCAGTAGTTCCAATAGGATATGTAGAAGAAACAAAAATGCTCACATAGCGTGATAATGCTAAACATCTTTATTTGAACCATCCAAACATCCCCTTAAAACCATGCGTACCAAAATTTAATAAACATTGAGCAAAGATAACAAAGTGCACTGTGCCTGATTGCGTCCTGCAGTCGTGAAAACCTGTCAGGAGCGCTCCCTGTGTGTAACCACAGTCACACGCTTCCTGGTTCCTCGGTTGGTGGAGCACATGCGTCACTTCCTGCGCGACACGTCCCTAACGTTTCGTCACTTCCTGGACTTCTTCTGAGGGCGCCCTCAGAAGAAGTCCAGGAAGTGACGAAACGTTAGGGACGTGTCGCACAGGAAGTGACGCATGTGCTCCACCAACCGAGGAACCAGGAAGCGTGTGACTGTGGTTACACACAGGGAGCGCTCCTGACAGGTTTTCACGACTGCAGGACGCAATCAGGCACAGTGCACTTTGTTATCTTTGCTCAATGTTTATTAAATTTTGGTACGCATGGTTTTAAGGGGATGTTTGGATGGTTCAAATAAAGATGTTTAGCAGTATCACGCTATGTGAGCATTTTTGTTTCTTCTACATATTCTATTGGAACTACTGGGAATAATACTGACATCTGGTGGTCACTTTGGATATTGATGCAGATTTACTACTATTAATCAAGGCTTTTATTGATCCGATTTCTGGTGAGTGAGTTTTCATTGGGGACCCCAGCACGTGGTGTATCGCTTGGTGAAAGGATTACTACCCTCACAGAATACATCTTGATTATTTATTGGTGGGACTCTGGCTATCAGATCCATGTTTGAACTTTCTGAAATAGATTAAGAAAGAGACCCTGTTTAATTGGGGTGCACAGCGCTGCTGCAATACTGAAGAGACACTTTATATATTTATAATTGTGTATTTATATATTTATCTAATTGAATTGATTCATTATTGCCTATATACATGTTCTACTGTTTAAGCAGCTGCTACTAGTCATATAATTATTTATGTGCCACACATACACCGTTAGAATATTGTACTAAGCGCAGAGCATTGTTGTTTTTTTGGGACGGGCATATACAACATACATTCAAAATGCAGACATTCCCTAACATCCCTAGTCCCTAACTACAGGCTTGTGACTGCCCCAGCATACCTGTTTAAGCAACAGTCCAATACTGGTTGAGTCCATGTCTGGAGCTTAGCTCCGGCTTCAGCGGGGCACAGGCCATCCAGACCCTGGCAACAGCATCAAGCAGAACATCTCTGTGTTTGTGTGAACATTTGCTTTTATAAGCATTTTTTTCCCAAAACATTCCCCTGTACTAATTTTTCACTATAATCAATGTACACTTGAAAATGCTGAATGCTTCTAAACACCACGTTTAGGAGCATTCAGCGTTTTTTTTGCCCCTTCACTTGTGATGTTTTGTTTTTTCAGCCTGCAAATCCCCCTTTGCAAATATGCCTGTAAACACCCAATTGTGCACAGGCACATAGGCTACCATAGGATTGCTTGCACAGGCTGAAGAAAAAACACCAAAAGCCTGTAAAAGCAGCATTTTTTTATGCCCACTGTGCATGAGTCCTTAAAAGGGTTAAACCCCAATGAACTGAATTTAGTGTTGCTGTGCAACAAAAAACAAAATGATATTAATGGGTGCTTTCTGCCAAAGACCCAATTCTAATATCATAAATACTGTAGAGAATGTAGGGCACGTCTTAGTAAAACTTAACTTTAATATCTCACTTTGAACATCTTTTGGAATATGAATAAATTGTTAACAAAAATGTTCCATAGCAGTATCAAAATAAGAACAGGCAATACTAAAAGTGGACCTGTACTGTTGTGCTCCCAAAAAAGTTACATAGTCGGTAAGGTTGAAAAAAGTCCATCAAGTCCAACCTATGTGTGTGCTTTTATGTCAGTATTACATTGTATATCCCTGTATGTTGTGGTTGATTAGGTCCCTATCTAATAGTTTTTTTAAACTATTGATGCTCCCTGCTGAAACCACAGCTTGTGAAAGAAAATTCCACATTCTTACTGTAAAGAACCCTCTACACTGTTTCCGGTTAAATCGATTTTCCTGTAATTTTAGTGAATGGCCCAGAGTCTTTTTAAATGCCCTTTTGCTGAAAAGTTTTATCCCTATTGTGGGGTCACCAGTATGGTATTTGTACATTGAAATCATATCCCCTCTCAAGCGTCTCTTCTCCAGAGAGAATAAGTTCAGTGCTTGTAATCTTTCCTCATAATTAAGATCCTCCAGTCCCTTTATTCGTTTTGGTGCCCTCCTTTGTACTCCATTTCCAGTACATCCTTTCTGAGGACTTGTGCCCAGAACTGGACAGAGCATACTCCAGAGTCTTGTAGTGCGGGAGAATTATCATTTTATCTCTGGAGTAAATTCCCTTTTTAATGCATGCCAATATTCTATTGGCTTTGCTTGCAGCAGCTTGGCATTCATCTACAGCCTATCATCTACTAGGACCCCCAGGGCCTTTTCCATCCTAGATTCCCCCAGAGGTTCTCCCCCCAGTGTATAGATTGCATTCATATTTTTGCCACCCAAATGCATTATTTTACATTTTTCTACATTAAACCTCATTTGCCATGTAGTTGCCCACCCCAATAATTTGTTCAGATCTTCTTGCAAAGTTTAAACATCCTGCGGAGAAGCTATTGCCCTGCTTAGAGTAGTATCATCTGCAAATACTGAAATTGAGCTGTTTATCCCATCCTCCAGGTCATTTATGAATAAATTGAATAGGATTGTTCCCAGGACAGAGCCCTGAGGGACCCCACTTCCCACATTGGACCATTCTGAGTACTCCCCATTTCTCACTACCCTCTGAACTCGACCTTGTAGCCAGTAATCAATCTAGATACTCACACTTTGGTCCATGCCAACAGACCTTAGCTTGTATAGTAAATGTTTGTGGGGAACTGTATCAAATTCCTTTGCAAAATTCAGATACACCACGTCTACAGGCCTTCCTTCATTTAGATGGCAGCTCACCTCCTCATAGAAGGTTAGTAGATTTGTTTGGCAAGAACGATAATTCATGAAGCCATGCTGATTACTGATAATGATACGGTTCTCATTATTAAAATCTTGTATAGAGTCCCTTCCAAGAGTTTACATATTATTGATGTTAGGCTAACTGGTCTGTAATTCCCAGGGATGTATTTTGGGCCCTTTTTAAATATTGGTGCTACATTGACTTTTCTCCAATCAGCTGTGGCGATTCCAGTCAGTAGACTGTCAGTGTCCTGCACTGTGTATATGTGTGGAGGTGACCATCTTACTGGTGGATCAGAGCTTTGCATCTTTCTGTCAGAGCTGCCCCGTTGATGACTGGTGGGGTAATGATCAAGAAGCAGCAGGATAAGTGGAGAAAGCACCAAATAAATTAAACAAAAGCATGGTTGTCTTTGCACTGCAGATCCACAGGTACAACTTCCTCTCCAGCAAGGAGAACAGTGAGTAGCACAGAAGTGACATCACCAAATCTCACAAAACCAGCAGTCATGGGCAGCAAAATTCTATATGGTCTCATGCTGCAGATATATAGCTTTTAGGCTACTACACAGGAACTAGATTCTTACTTTTCAGAAGGATTGCCAGGCAATGGTACATATTTCAGTGTATTACTTAAGAACAATTACATTTGTAGGTATTCCCTAAAACAGTCATCACTAAATGGTGGACTGCAGTCCGGACCTGGACCGAATGACAGTCCTATCTGGACCACGGCTCTGCCATATAGCAGCCTGGGTGTCCTCTCCTGGTTGATATCCTCCTTCTCTGCCACCGTCTCAGCTTTTATCCTTACACAGCAGTTGGTAGGCAGAAGGCATGGCATGTGTGGATAGAGGGCCGGACTGCTCAATATTTAACGTTTACAAGTTGGTGATTTGTTGCTAGGATGGGGGCGGTCCTAGCAACCAATCACCTGCCTGTTAACAGGAAAACTTGGGCAGTCCTGCGCTCTGTCCACACAAGCCACACCTTCTGCCTACCAACTACTGGGTACGGTAGGATTGGAAAGGATGGAGGAGGACTATGATTGGAAGGGGGAAATGTGATGTAAAGGAGGGGCTTTCGTGTAAAGAGGACTGGGGATGTAAGGAAGGGAGGGGGCTGTGAAAGGGACTGGTATACAAGAAATGAGGGGAGTGGGCTGTGAAGGGGACTGGGGTGCATGGAACGTTGGGCAGGCCTGCCCTCTTTCCACACAGGTCAGGTATGCTGCCTACAAACTACTGTGTAAGGTAGGATTGGAAAGGTTGGAGAAGGACTATGATTGGAAGGGGGAAATGTGATGTAAGTGAGGAAGCTTTCATATAAAGAGGACTGAGGGCTGTGAAAGGGACAGGTATACAAGAAATGAAGGGAGGGGGGCTGTGAAGGGGACTGGTGTATAAGTAAGGGGGGAATGGGATACAAAAAAAGGGGGGGGCTGTGAAGGGGACTGGGTTAAAAGAAAATGGGGGCTGTGAAGGGGACTGCGATGCATGGAAAGGGGGGGCTGTATTATAAAGGAGGTTCTGTAATGTAAAGGGGTGCTGTGAACAAGGCTTATCGCCGAAACTAGTCTGCTGTTGACTGTACTCACTGTGAAGGCTTTAAACTAAATACGCTTGATGTTATGGCATTGCCGGGTGCTACTTTTTCTTGACCGTTTGTCTATTGGTGTGTGGGAGGAAACCTTGGCTTGGACACCCAGAGTAAGATTTTTTTTCCCACTGTTTTGAACCATACAACCTTTGATCGAATCAATGTAAAGGGAAATGCTGTGATGTAAAGCAGGTGCTGTATTGCAAAGTGGGGCTTTGATGTGATGGGGATGCTGTAATGTAAAAGGGGGCTGTATTGTGAAGGCGATTGGGATACAAAAAAGAGGGGACTGGGATGCATGCAAAAGGGGGGGGGTGATCTATAGGGGGTTCTGTATAGTAAAGGGGAGTGCTGTGATGTGAAGAGGGGGCTGTGAAGTGAAGAGGGGGCTGTGAAGTGAAGAGGGAGCTGTGAAGTAAAGAGGGGGCTGTGATGTAAAGGGAAGTGCTGTGATGTAAGGGGAGGGCTGTGATGTAAAGAGGGGGCTGTGAAGTGAAGAGGGGGCTGTGAAGTGAAGAGGGGGCTGTGAAGTGAAGAGGGGGCTGTGAAGTGAAGAGGGGGCTGTGAAGTGAAGAGGGGGCTGTGAAGTGAAGAGGGGGCTGTGAAGTGAAGAGGGGGCTGTGATGTGAAGAGGGGTCTGTGATGTGAAGAGGGGGTCTGTGATGTGAAGAGGGGGTCTGTGATGTGAAGAGGGGGTCTGTGATGTGAAGAGGGGGTCTGTGATGTGAAGAGGGGGTCTGTGATGTGAAGAGGGGGTCTGTGATGTGAAGAGGGGGTCTGTGATGTGAAGAGGGGGTCTGTGAAGTGAAGAGGGGGCTGTGAAGTGAAGAGGGGGCTGTGAAGTGAAGAGGGAGCTGTGAAGTAAAGAGGGGGCTGTGATGTAAAGGGAAGTGCTGTGATGTAAGGGGAGGGCTGTGATGTAAAGAGGGGGCTGTGAAGTGAAGAGGGGGCTGTGAAGTGAAGAGGGGGCTGTGAAGTGAAGAGGGGGCTGTGAAGTGAAGAGGGGGCTGTGAAGTGAAGAGGGGGCTGTGAAGTGAAGAGGGGGCTGTGAAGTGAAGAGGGGGCTGTGAAGTGAAGAGGGGGCTGTGAAGTGAAGAGGGGGCTGTGAAGTGAAGAGGGGTCTGTGAAGTGAAGAGGGGGCTGTGAAGTGAAGAGGGGGCTGTGAAGTGAAGAGGGAGCTGTGAAGTAAAGAGGGGGCTGTGATGTAAAGGGAAGTGCTGTGATGTAAGGGGAGGGCTGTGATGTAAAGAGGGGGCTGTGAAGTGAAGAGGGGGCTGTGAAGTGAAGAGGGGGCTGTGAAGTGAAGAGGGGTCTGTGATGTGAAGAGGGGTCTGTGAAGTGAAGAGGGGTCTGTGAAGTGAAGAGGGGTCTGTGAAGTGAAGAGGGGGCCGTGAAGTGAAGAGGGGGCCGTGAAGTGAAGAGGGGGCCGTGAAGTAAAGAGGGGGCTGTGAAGTGAAGAGGGGGCCGTGAAGTGAAGAGGGGGCTGTGAAGTGAAGAGGGGGCTGTGAAGTGAAGAGGGGGCTGTGAAGTGAAAAGGGGGCTGTGAAGTGAAAAGGGGTCTGTGAAGTGAAGAGGGGTCTGTGAAGTGAAGAGGGGTCTGTGATGTGAAGAGGGGTCTGTGAAGTGAAGAGGGGTCTGTGAAGTGAAGAGGGGTCTGTGAAGTGAAGAGGGGGCCGTGAAGTGAAGAGGGGGCCGTGAAGTGAAGAGGGGGCCGTGAAGTGAAGAGGGGGCTGTGAAATGAGGAGGGGGCTGTGAAATGAGGAGGGGGCTGTGAAGTGAAGAGGGGGCTGTGAAGTGAAGAGGGGGCTGTGAAGTGAAGAGGGGGCTGTGAAGTGAAGAGGGGGCTGTGAAGTAAAGCGGGGTCTGTGATGTGAAGAGGGGGTCTGTGATGTGAAGAGGGGGTCTGTGATGTGAAGAGGGGGTCTGTGATGTGAAGAGGGGGTCTGTGATGTGAAGAGGGGGTCTGTGATGTGAAGAGGGGGTCTGTGATGTGAAGAGGGGGCTGTGAAGTAAAGAGGGGGCTGTGAAGTGAAGAGGGGGCCGTGAAGTGAAGAGGGGGCCGTGAAGTGAAGAGGGGGCTGTGAAGTGAAGAGGGGGCTGTGAAGTGAAAAGGGGTCTGTGAAGTGAAGAGGGGTCTGTGAAGTGAAGAGGGGGCTGTGAAGTGAAGAGGGGTCTGTGATGTGAAGAGGGGTCTGTGAAGTGAAGAGGGGTCTGTGAAGTGAAGAGGGGTCTGTGAAGTGAAGAGGGGGCCGTGAAGTGAAGAGGGGGCCGTGAAGTGAAGAGGGGGCCGTGAAGTGAAGAGGGGGCTGTGAAATGAGGAGGGGGCTGTGAAGTGAAGAGGGGGCTGTGAAGTGAAGAGGGGGCTGTGAAGTGAAGAGGGGGCTGTGAAGTGAAGAGGGGGCTGTGAAGTAAAGCGGGGTCTGTGATGTGAAGAGGGGGTCTGTGATGTGAAGAGGGGGTCTGTGATGTGAAGAGGGGGTCTGTGATGTGAAGAGGGGGTCTGTGATGTGAAGAGGGGGTCTGTGATGTGAAGAGGGGGCTGTGAAGTAAAGAGGGGGCTGTGAAGTGAAGAGGGGGCTGTGAAGTGAAGAGGGGGCTGTGAAGTGAAGAGGGGGCTGTGAAGTGAAGAGGGGGCTGTGAAGTGAAGAGGGGGCTGTGAAGTGAAGAGGGGGCTGTGAAGTGAAGAGGGGGCTGTGAAGTGAAGAGGGGGCTGTGAAGTGAAGAGGGGGCTGTGAAGTGAAGAGGGGGCTGTGAAGTGAAGAGGGGGCTGTGAAGTGAAGAGGGGGCTGTGAAGTGAAGAGGGGGCTGTGAAGTAAAGCGGGGTCTGTGATGTGAAGAGGGGGTCTGTGATGTGAAGAGGGGGTCTGTGATGTGAAGAGGGGGTCTGTGATGTGAAGAGGGGGTCTGTGATGTGAAGAGGGGGTCTGTGATGTGAAGAGGGGGTCTGTGATGTGAAGAGGGGGTCTGTGATGTGAAGAGGGGGTCTGTGATGTGAAGAGGGGGTCTGTGATGTGAAGAGGGGGTCTGTGATGTGAAGAGGGGGTTTGTGATGTGAAGAGGGGGTCTGTGAAGTGAAGAGGGGGCTGTGAAGTGAAGAGGGGGCTGTGAAATGAGGAGGGGGCTGTGAAGTGAAGAGGGGGCTGTGAAGTGAAGAGGGGGCTGTGAAGTGAAGAGGGGGCTGTGAAGTGAAGAGGGGGCTGTGAAGTGAAGAGGGGGCTGTGAAGTAAAGCGGGGTCTGTGATGTGAAGAGGGGGTCTGTGATGTGAAGAGGGGGTCTGTGATGTGAAGAGGGGGTCTGTGATGTGAAGAGGGGGTCTGTGATGTGAAGAGGGGGTCTGTGATGTGAAGAGGGGGTCTGTGATGTGAAGAGGGGGTCTGTGATGTGAAGAGGGGGTCTGTGATGTGAAGAGGGGGCTGTGAAGTAAAGAGGGGGCTGTGAAGTGAAGAGGGGGCCGTGAAGTGAAGAGGGGGCTGTGAAGTGAAGAGGGGGCTGTGAAGTGAAGAGGGGGCTGTGAAGTGAAAAGGGGTCTGTGAAGTGAAGAGGGGTCTGTGAAGTGAAGAGGGGGCTGTGAAGTGAAGAGGGGTCTGTGATGTGAAGAGGGGTCTGTGAAGTGAAGAGGGGTCTGTGAAGTGAAGAGGGGTCTGTGAAGTGAAGAGGGGGCCGTGAAGTGAAGAGGGGGCCGTGAAGTGAAGAGGGGGCCGTGAAGTAAAGAGGGGGCTGTGAAGTGAAGAGGGGGCCGTGAAGTGAAGAGGGGGCTGTGAAGTGAAGAGGGGGCTGTGAAGTGAAGAGGGGGCTGTGAAGTGAAAAGGGGGCTGTGAAGTGAAAAGGGGTCTGTGAAGTGAAGAGGGGTCTGTGAAGTGAAGAGGGGTCTGTGATGTGAAGAGGGGTCTGTGAAGTGAAGAGGGGTCTGTGAAGTGAAGAGGGGTCTGTGAAGTGAAGAGGGGGCCGTGAAGTGAAGAGGGGGCCGTGAAGTGAAGAGGGGGCCGTGAAGTGAAGAGGGGGCTGTGAAATGAGGAGGGGGCTGTGAAATGAGGAGGGGGCTGTGAAGTGAAGAGGGGGCTGTGAAGTGAAGAGGGGGCTGTGAAGTGAAGAGGGGGCTGTGAAGTGAAGAGGGGGCTGTGAAGTAAAGCGGGGTCTGTGATGTGAAGAGGGGGTCTGTGATGTGAAGAGGGGGTCTGTGATGTGAAGAGGGGGTCTGTGATGTGAAGAGGGGGTCTGTGATGTGAAGAGGGGGTCTGTGATGTGAAGAGGGGGTCTGTGATGTGAAGAGGGGGCTGTGAAGTAAAGAGGGGGCTGTGAAGTGAAGAGGGGGCCGTGAAGTGAAGAGGGGGCCGTGAAGTGAAGAGGGGGCTGTGAAGTGAAGAGGGGGCTGTGAAGTGAAAAGGGGTCTGTGAAGTGAAGAGGGGTCTGTGAAGTGAAGAGGGGGCTGTGAAGTGAAGAGGGGTCTGTGATGTGAAGAGGGGTCTGTGAAGTGAAGAGGGGTCTGTGAAGTGAAGAGGGGTCTGTGAAGTGAAGAGGGGGCCGTGAAGTGAAGAGGGGGCCGTGAAGTGAAGAGGGGGCCGTGAAGTGAAGAGGGGGCTGTGAAATGAGGAGGGGGCTGTGAAGTGAAGAGGGGGCTGTGAAGTGAAGAGGGGGCTGTGAAGTGAAGAGGGGGCTGTGAAGTGAAGAGGGGGCTGTGAAGTAAAGCGGGGTCTGTGATGTGAAGAGGGGGTCTGTGATGTGAAGAGGGGGTCTGTGATGTGAAGAGGGGGTCTGTGATGTGAAGAGGGGGTCTGTGATGTGAAGAGGGGGTCTGTGATGTGAAGAGGGGGCTGTGAAGTAAAGAGGGGGCTGTGAAGTGAAGAGGGGGCTGTGAAGTGAAGAGGGGGCTGTGAAGTGAAGAGGGGGCTGTGAAGTGAAGAGGGGGCTGTGAAGTGAAGAGGGGGCTGTGAAGTGAAGAGGGGGCTGTGAAGTGAAAAGGGGTCTGTGAAGTGAAGAGGGGTCTGTGAAGTGAAGAGGGGGCTGTGAAGTGAAGAGGGGTCTGTGATGTGAAGAGGGGTCTGTGAAGTGAAGAGGGGTCTGTGAAGTGAAGAGGGGTCTGTGAAGTGAAGAGGGGGCCGTGAAGTGAAGAGGGGGCCGTGAAGTGAAGAGGGGGCCGTGAAGTGAAGAGGGGGCCGTGAAGTGAAGAGGGGGCCGTGAAGTGAAGAGGGGTCTGTGAAGTGAAGAGGGGGCTGTGAAGTGAAGAGGGGTCTGTGATGTGAAGAGGGGGCTGTGAAGTAAAGAGGGGTCTGTGATGTGAAGAGGGGTCTGTGATGTGAAGAGGGGTCTGTGATGTGAAGAGGGGGTCTGTGATGTGAAGAGGGGGTCTGTGATGTGAAGAGGGGGTCTGTGATGTGAAGAGGGGGTCTGTGATGTGAAGAGGGGGTCTGTGATGTGAAGAGGGGTCTGAGATGTAAAGGGGAGGACTGATGTAAAGTGGAAACTGCAATGTACGGGTGGGGAGGGGCTGTGATATGAAAGATCTGAGTCGTAGCACAAATACAAGACTCAGACCCCTGCTGGGAGAAAATTTTCTTAATTACCTACGTGAATTTTAATTCCATGCCCCTGCCTTAAAAGATAGCTAATCCTTATCTTTTTAGTTCAGGTTGACTCTACTGCCAAACTCTACTTTACCTTTTTAACTTGATGCTGCTGCTGCGGTCCGATGTTTGGAGGCGGTTAGTATAAGGTTTGTACGTGATCTGCCCTTGAGGCTCTTGGATCATATGAAGTACATTCCTTAAAAATTGATTTTCGTATAAATTTTTCAGTATTTGTATAGTTGGTCCCATGACATGCATTGTAAGTTATCTTTTGGTATAGAATTGAGGAGTAGTACCAAGTCAGCCTTGGAATGGATCAAAGTTATGTTTTTGAATGTCAAAGTAACACAAGTAACTAATGGCACGGATGGTAGTATCATTGCTTACCAAGGCCCTGCGGACATTTGCATTTTTCATTTCTAGCTTGTTGAAGCTAGTCTCTAGAACATCAGTTCAATGGGCATTTTCAAATAGGTTTAAAACATTTAAAGAGTCTATCAGCTTTCTTGACATCTTTAAGACCCCTTTCACACTGAGGCGGTCTTCAGGTGCTTTAGCGCTGGAAATAGCCTCTGCTAAGCGCCTAAGTGTGACTTTTCACACTCGGGCGGTGCGCTTACGGGACGTTCTGAAAAGTCCCGCAAGCAGCATCTTTGGGGCGGGTTGGGATTGCTGTATTTAGCACTCCCAAAACACCCTACCAATTAAAATTAATGGAAGCGCCGCAACACAGGAGTTTTTAACCCCTTTGGAGTCAAAAGCGCACCGCTAGCGGGCAAAAAGCACCACTTTAACAGCGATAAAGTGCCATGCTGTGAAAGGGGTCTCAAGCAAAATTTTCAACCTCTCTGACCCAGTGAGTTTGATTTGAAAACAAGTGGTGGTTGGCGCTTCCAACTTCTAAAGCCATTGGTGCACAGCGACCTGTGTTCCTTTAGTATGCAGATTCTGGCTTTGAGAAATGTTGGTGTTTAGGTGTGCCCCCTCTGTGTCCCACTTTTCAATGTAGAGCCCCCCCCCAGTAGGCTGCTGATTGCACCTGCACAGTCAATCCCCAAGGAAGTTTTATGGGCCTCCTGACTGCATTTTGCCCATAGAAGGGAATTTACTGCACAGGTGCAACTGGTGCAGAGAGGATTTTACAAAGGGCTCTCAAAACTGCATCAAGCTTTTCCTCACAATTTGATGGAAATTGGGAAATTTCTGTGAAACTTCACAATTTTGGTAAAATGCATTGGAATCAATTAGGCGACATTAAAGTGATTTTCTGTGGCTTTTAAGGGTGCAACAAGCTTTAAATGACTCTTGAGGGTTGTGAACGCTCCTTCTGGACCTGTTCATGTGACAAAAAAATAGTCCCTCATCATTTTTACACCTTAACCCTTTCATGCCTAAGTCTATTTCTGACATTCGTTGCTTACAAGTTACATAGTAAGTCAGGTTGCAAAAAGACATAAGTCCATCTAGTTCAACCATAATAAATAAATAAATAAAATAAAAAATATCATACAATCCCATATACACCCAATTCTATACCCACAGTTGATCCAGAGGAAGGCGAAAAAAACCCCAGCAAAGCATGATCCAATTTGCTACAGTAGGGGAAAAAATTACTTCTTTATCCCAGAGAGGCAATCAGATTTTCCCTGGATCAACTTTACCTATAAATGTTAGTACCCAGTTATATTATGTACATTTAGGAAAGAATCCAGGCCTTTTTTTAAAGCAATCTACTGAGCTGGCCAGAACCACCTCTGGCGGGAGTCTATTCCACATTTTCACAGCTCTTACTGTGAAGAAACCTTTCCGTATTTGGAGATGAAATCTCTTTTCCTCTAGGCATAAAGAGTGCCCCCTTGTCCTCTGTGATGACCTTAGAGTGAATAACTCAACACTAGGTTCCCTATATGGACCCCTTATATATTTGTACACGTCTATCATATCCCCCCTTTATCTCCTCTTCTCAAGAGTGAATAAATTCAGTTCCTCTAATCTTTCCTCATAGCTGAGCTCCTCCGTGCCTCTTATCAGTTTGGTTGCCCTTCTCTGCACTTTCTCCAGTTCCCTGATATCCTTTTTGAGAACTGGTGCCCAAAACTGAACTGCATTCTCCAGTTAAAATCAGAATTTTAGAAAATTACTTAGAACCCCCAAACATTATATATATATATATATATATATATATATATATATATATATAACATAATATATTATTTTTTTTTAGCAGAGACCCTAGAGAATAAAATGGTGATTGTTGCAATATTTTATGTAACACGGTATTTGCGCAGCAGTCTTTCAAATGCATTTTTTGGGGAAAAAAAGACACTTTCATGAAATAAAAAAAAAAAACTAAACAGTAAAGGTCGCAAATTTCTTTTGTATAATGTAAAAGATGTTACGCCGAGTAAATAGATACCTCACATGTCAAGCTATGGTACCTAAAAATCTCCCTAGGTGATGCTTTAAAAAACATTTGCGTTTACCAGGTGAGAGTGAGACGAGGTTTTTTCTAGAATTATTTTTCTCACTCTGACGATCGCAGCGATACCTCACGTGTGTGATTTGAACACCATTTACATTTGCGAGCGTGACTTTCATATGTTTCATATGCGTTTTCTTTGTTGTGTGAGCATGCGGGGACAGGGCGCTTTAAAAAAAAAAAAAATCTAAAAAAAAAAGAATAAAAGAAAAAACCCACAAATACAAAGAACACTAAATTAAATAAATTTAAAGTGAACCTTCACTCAAAAGTGAAAGTGCCACTTATTCAACTCCCTATCCCTGTCCCTAACACTTTTTTGGTGTGTTTTATATATTTATTTTTAAGGGGAGTACTTTTACAGGTACCCAATCCCACTTTCCTAATTTCTGTCTAGGCCAAAACGATGTGCACATAGTCACGCCCTCTGCCCGCAGCCTACTGGGACATGTAACACGTCCCAGGAGACTGCAGACCAAGTCCCAAAGCGATGCGGGATCTTGCACATGCGCGGTGGGGAGCTGGTCGTGATTCCTCAGGAAGTCACAGTTGGCTTCTGTATCAAAAATGGCAGCAGTGAGGCCCCACGATGGTAAGAAGAACCCGCTGGAAGATCGCGCTGGACCCTCAGGCACAGGTAAATACCTTATTTTTATACGTAGCTACTGCCTGCCAAATCGCGTACCTGGAACGTCATTTGACTTCAAGTGGTTGTACGCGGGTTGTTATTACAAGCAGCGGGAGAGGACATTGGCGCCTTTCGCAGCTTTCGTGCGCTCCCATCCCACTGTGAGACCCGAGCTTATAGCCGATATGTCCACCAGCTAGTTGGAGAGCCAAAGAAAGCCTGGATCGTCTTTGATCAGGCCTCTGCTACAGCACCCTGGAATTGATGACAAGACATGGATTACAGGCATCTTAACGGCCGCGGTGTCATTTTTTGAACAATCGAAAGTATTCAAAAATGACAATCTTGGCGTTTTTAATGCTTTCAAGTGCAAAGAAGGGATTTGGAGTCTTATAGACCCCAGATCCCTCCATAAAGGGTAACTGTCACGTGCCTATTGATATCACAAGGATGTTCACATTCCTTTTGATAGCAATAACAGTGATCAAAAGAAAAAATTTAAAAAATTGAACGCAACAGTGTACAAATAAAATAAATAGTTGAAAAAAAAATAAAAAATTAAAGTGCCCCTGTCCCCCCCTGTGCTAATGCGCAAAGGCAAACGCGTTCGTTGGTGTGTGTGTATATATATATATATATATATATATATATATATATATATATATATATATATATATATATATATATATATATATATATATATATATATATATATATAATGTTTGGGGGTTCTAACTAATTTTCTAGCAAAAAAAAAAGATTTTCACGTGTAAGCAAAAAGTGCTAGAAAATGCCTGGTCTTCAGGTGGTTAAATTAAACAAAAAAAGACTGAGATCCCCCATAAAAAGAAGGAAACAAAATGACTAAAATAAATAAATAAAATAAAGAACACTAAATTTAAATTAAACTACTCTAAATACACACACAAAAAAATCTAAATTAAAAAGATCTATTTTTTTTTTTTTTTTTAAGCAAACCTCAACAAAAGCAATTCAGTTGAAAATGTCTGCATGTTGCTGCAAATTAAATTATGGCAGATTTTCAAAGCACATCCTGCGTAATTGAATAGTGGATCTTATAACAGTTTGAAGTTTACCATGTAGCCAGAAAAGTACACTTATCCTTTAATTCTTATTAAATGCCAAATGGCAAGCATCATAACATCAAGCCACAAACCTCTAACGACCTTTAAATGTTTCAATATAAGTCAAAGTAAGTCATAATCACTAACTGAACATCTGTTGACAGTTGGTGGATCCAATTATCTCAGGTCAAAGGCCTCTGTCTTCTTTTAATACTCCATAACTTTGACCCCTAACAACTCCTAGTTCTCAAAACTATGACAGTTACCCCCCATCCCACCCCATTGACTGCTGGTAATCCTTCATAATCTGTGTACAGACCCTTATATACTCTGTGTAAAGCTTCATAATTCCAGCTGACCTCTTCTCACCTACTCCACGACCTTCACCGCTATTGACATCTTTGAGATTTATGTCATCCCATGAGAATCTGGGTTTGTTAAATATACAAATCAGGCATCTTGTAATAAGTGTCTTTTATTCATTCATGAGACACTGACAGTATTGTGAGTCTTTGTTCTAAAGGGATAGCAATTTAATGAACTTGTTACAACATCCTTATAGTTTATAGGTTTTTGCTGTGCGTGCTGGGTGTGACAAGTGTGTTTACTACCATTCAGAAGGGCTGTGCTTGTTGCGTAAAAATTACAGAGAAATACATTTAAAGGGCACTGGGATTTTAATGCTTGATCAAAATGCTAAAAGGTTTGATCAGGTCAGTTCTATAACATCACCATGACCTGCAACGCTTGGGATCCTTTATTACATAAACCAACCCCTGACCCTTGCAAGCAACCAGAGAAAGGTGGTGGAGTTTGTGTTCCTGGTGGCCCGGCAGATATTTGCCAACAACCATTTCTAAATTTTGCTGGAGTCCAACAGTGGCTCATGGGGACTAGGGTCCATGAGAAGCTTACTTCCATTCTTGAGGAGACTCATGCTAAATTCTTAAAGGTCTGGGCCCCTGGCTAACTTATAACCCCGACCTGAACATAGATCGCACTCTCGACCTCCCACGTTTGCGATGTCCAGCTGGTGGCCCACACTGCACTAACCCCTACTCTTTTCACCCCCCCCCAGTCAATTTCAGGCAAGTATCCTTTTCAGTTTACCTCTTCATCCCTGGTTCTTCTTTCTATTCTTCTTTTGTTGTCTATGTCCAGATCTATCCTTCCTCCCACTCTAGAGCTCTTTCTCTGAGCTGATTGGCATCCCCTCTCTCATCTCCCACAGAAGCGTTCTTACGCGTTGACGTGGAGCACATCCCATTGGCATAACCCGTACCCCCACCCCCAGTGCCGGTCATGGAGCTCCTGGTGCCTTGCAGTTTTCAGTACCTTTCCTCTGCCTACAATTATCTCACCTCTGCTTACCCCTTCTTTTTCTACTCTACCTTAATGTATTTTGTAAAATTCGAAAAGTCAATAAACCTTTTGAGATGCAAAATACAAAAAGGTTTGCAAGTAAGCTGACTGTTTCTGGTAAGGCAGCTCTCAGAAAGGCCTCCCTAGATGGGTACCTCTATACTGCTGCTGCAAACACAACAAACACAGTTACTTCCGATCCTAGTATCACAGACACCCTCAATTGGGATCCTTCCCAATATACCATCAACAAATAGCAGCAGCCCTGATGAAAGGTTCAATTGTTTTTTTCCCCGAAACGCATTGGCTTGATCACTTGTTGCCATGTTCCGTATACGACTACATATCCACTTCTTGACTTGCATTCCATTGGATATTGGGTGCTCCCTATCTTTCTACCTCTACCAGTGCACGCAGTAACGTTCACACGGCCGTACCCATGGGCAGCAGCCCAAGCTCCCAAAAAGGGCTTACTACCTCCCTCCGGTGTAGCTGGACAGAACACATCGGAAGAGAACCCTTTCAATCCGCCCCCACCACCACCTAAACATTGACTCACAACTGACTGAGTCAGTCCTGCTTGCACGATCTCCAACCCTACAAATGCTAGATGGGAACCTGGAAGCGACTCAGCTTATAAACATAATGGGTGCCAAACCAAAAGGTAAAAGATTGCAAAGAAGCTTTGAATTATAAATAATGTAATTAAACAAACACAACCATGTGTTACAAGGAAAGCACACCTTCATTGGGGCTTAGAATGGGTGAAGGACTTGTTTGGTCTCAGAAGATGCTATAACCAAATGGATCTATACATGATTTGGTATCAACTCTCCTTTAGGACTTGAATTGTAACTATGTACTCAGCAGTAACATGTTCTCATCCCATTCTAAGCCTGATGAAGGGGGAATTTTGTTGCCCCTTAAACATGTTAGATGTTTTTGTTTGGTCAAATGAATAATTAAAGACATATTTGGACTCTTATATAGCATGATGGCTTTCTCTTCTAAACTCTTGACATATTCAATAAAGACTCACTGGACTCGCATTAGATTTGTGTCACTCTTATTCCTTCTACACTCTTCAGACCACTCTAGGGACCCCAAAGATAACCAGATGGATAGAGAGCTGCCTCTGAAATTCAGTCTTCAAGTCCAGTTTTTTTTCTACTTTTGGGTCCAACACTCTACAGTATCAACATGTGTTCTGTAAAACTTTTTTGGAGGATAAAATAGGGAATAAGTGAAAGCGGTATTAAACCCAAAGACAAAAATGTGTTAAGTTGCAGCTTGCCAATTCTTAGATGTGGTGGCTGCATTCGTTTTTATTTTTAAGCGGTTTTCTTTTGTTTTTCCCTGGTGATCCAGCCAGTAAAACCATTATTTTTCAGCTTCACTTACCAGACCAAGATGTCCTTGAAAAAGTGGCAGTTAGAGGGTTGAGCCAAACTGTTTACCACTGATAGGGGTGATTACATTGATCAGCTTTTTTATTTATGTAAAACCTTGATCCCAAAAGGAACAAAACTGTTGCTGTAACTGCTTAAAAAGCGTCAGCTGGAGTTCAGCTTTAATTTGTTAGTCAGGTCCAATCTAAATCGAAAGCCTCGTACACACGGTACTATTGTTGGCCAACCGAGTGTCTGATTTTTGTCAAAAGAGCGTGTGCCAGGATTTTGCCTTGCACTCTAACGTTAAACAATTGTTGTGCCACAAACACGAACGTAGTGATGTACTACGAGGAATTTCAGCTCTTGAGCGCCACCCTTTGGTCCTCTTCTGCTAATTTCATGTTTGGTGAGCATTGATTCCGAGCATGCGTGTTTGTACTTTCGACTTTTTTGTGACGGATTTGTGTACTGACCATATAAAAACTGACATCAAACCGTTATCCGCCGAAAATTTACTAGCCTGCCATCCAACATTTGTTGGCCGAAAGTTGGACAACAATTGTCAAAAGGAGCATTCTAACGGTAAGATTTTAGGACAACAGTCTGTCAACAGACAACCCCCTTCCAACAATTGTACCGTGTGTACGAGGCTTTACACTAACCTCTCCTCAGACTGACAGTTCTGCTGTTCAAAGGTGGCTCCATTGCTCTACCATCCAAAGTGGAGACACCCTAAGATGGGAAGCGTGTTACTGGCTGGATCACCAGGGCAAATAAAGGAAAAAAAAAACGCCTAAAAGAGAAAACGAATGCGGCCACCACTGGTAAGCTGCAATATATCACATTTTGTTTATGGGTTCAATACTGCTTAAAACCCCTTTTATGTATTTATTTATATTGTCTGTGTCCCTTTTAACAGACTACAGAGAATACTACTTTTAGAATAGACCAGTTTAAATTTTTTTTGCTCTAACAATACTAATAGTCGCAGTCTCTTGCCACGCCCATGACTGTGCCACCATTTCCATAAATTAGGCCATGCGTTCCATTAAAGTTGGTGGCTGATTGCAGCCCCCGCTCTTGTCAATAAATTATTCAAAGGCAGTATGTTCTCCATCTGGAGCTATATAGCACTGTATGTTTATACATGTGGGAAAAATGTGATTCCCTCTAATAAATGGTAACCTTGTGCAAAATGACATTGTACATATAATGTATTCAACATGAAGAGGAGAATTGTAGAAGATGCTTTTGATAGTGAACTGGGAATATCCAAGAACAAATGGAAATCCATGATTTGATTTAGACCTCTCATGCCTATAATGAGTGTAGCCCCCCCCCCCCCACCACAGCCCCCTAGTAAACAACGGGATGTTGGTTTTTCTTTGAAGCACTTGGAGAAGACCGGCTACAAAATTACAGTCATTCTCACGTTGTACTGCTATACCAAATTTCACCAACTGGTGGCACTGCAGATGCCATATTTTTAAAAGCTAAACTCTTGGCAGAAATAATGCACACAAATAATGCAGATCTGTTATCATTAAAGGCTGCCAAAGTGGAGATTCTCCGTTTCACTCACTGAGCTTCTTAGGTGAAATTTGTTAGAAACACATTACATGCGTTGGTGTGATGTGGTGCTATTCATTCTGAATGGCACCTCAGCCCACTTTTCCAAAATACCAGTATTGCTGTGCAAACCGCAAATACAAGATGTGTGTACCATTTTTGTTGTGCTGTGGTGCATTGGCAGCTCATTCATGGCATAATGTGCACTGCAATGGTGTGAATGAACTCTTATGCCCCGTACACACGGTCGGACATTGATCGGACATTCCGACAACAAAATCCTAGGACTTTTTCCGACGGATGTTGGCTCAAACTTGTCTTGCATACACACGGTCACACAAAGTTGTCGGAAAATCCGATCATTCTGAACGCGGTGATGTAAAACATGTACGTCGGGACTATAAACGGGGCACTAGCCAATAGCTTTCATCTCTTTATTTATTCTGAGCATGCGTGGCACTTTGTGCATCGGATTTGTGTACACACGATCGGAAATTCCAACAACAGATTTTGTTGTCGGAAAATTTTATAGCAAGCTCTCAAACTTTGTGTGTCGGAAAATCCGATGGAAAATGTGTGATGGAGCCCACACACGGTCGGAATTTCCAACAACAAGGTCCTATCACACATTTTCCGTCGGAAAATCCGACTGTGTGTACGGGGCATTAGTGTTCTTTGTATTATCCTTTTATTTTTTTTATGTGTTTAGTTGAGTTCCATTTTTATTTTTCCTTCCTATGTTGTCTGTTTTTTAATTTCCTTGAAAAGTTAGGTTAAAAAATTAAAAAAAAAAAGGTACAAAAAAAGATCTTCTGTGACTTTAAGGAGACCTTAAAAGCCCAGTGAACCTTTAAAACCCAACTCTGGGAAGTTTAGACATTTTTATACTTGCAGCGGGGCTGTGCCGATGCTGCAAGGTTTAATTGCTCGTTTGGTCTAGGGGAAAGTTTTTGCATTTTAAATTTCCTGATCCCCCACTTCCCTGGTCTTGATGATGTCAAGATCTTAGACCACCAGAGAATGAGGGAGAAGAAGCTGTGTGGACCAGTCTAGCAGTGTGCAGGATCTGATAAGTAGATCTTCTCTTCTATGCCACTCAAACCCAAACAAGCAATGATCCCCAAAGGGCGGGTACAGCCCCACTGCTAGGCATCATTATTACTTTTTCCAGAGTTGGTCTTTAAAGCGAAAACACCTTTATTTTGCCTTCCCACATTGACGGTGAAAAAATTTGCCAAATTTTTTTGCCAAGGGTTCACTGTCAGTAGCCGTTCCTCCCCTGCTTGTACATGTAGTGTTCTTCATGTCATTTATGGTTTTATACAAATAAAGGCATTTTTGGATCTCCCCCATTGACAGTCAAAAAATTAGCAAAAATTTTTTCGCAATTGTTCACTGCTCGTTTAGTCTAGGATAAAGTTTTTGCACCTTAACTTACCTGATACCCTGCTTCCCTGGTCTTGATAATGTCAGGACCTTAGACTGCTGGAGCATGGGGAAGAAGAAGCTGTATTGACTGGTCTAGCAGCTTGCAGGATCGGGTAAGTAGTTTATCTTTTCTATATCCCCTAGACCGAAATGAGCTATGAACCCCTGAAATGTGGGCACAGCCACACTGCTAGGGATCATTTTTATGTTTTCCAGAGTTGGGCTTTTAAAAACCACCCTTGTTTTGCCTTCTGCATTGATGGCAAAAAATTTGGCCAAAATCTTACCAGGACATGAAATCGCTCAATTTTGCTCATCCCTTAATCCATACTAACAATTATAAATGATTCTACTGATTTAATAATTCTTATTATTGGAAGAGCTGTCATTTTATCCAATGAATGCTCTGCCATTCGACTTTTACGATTGCCCAAAAAATATCTTTGTACATCGTCTGCATCCCTTCAGCACTGACAGGAGGGGCAAATCGTCTCCCCGGTGGCTGAGATTGCTAAAAATGCACCAGACATAGCTCTATGTGATCGAGAGACGTGCCTGGACTTCCGATCCGCGCTGTATACAATTAGCATTATGTAAATACAGGAGAATGGTTCCTGAGAGACTCACAGGGGTGGTTATACATTACAATATATCTGTCTGCCGCTGTGTGTATGTATTAAACCTTCCCCCTCCTGACCACTCAGTGCTTTCCGCTCGCAGAGCAGGCTGAGATAAGGCGCAGTATTTCTAGTGACCATTTTCGTGGAGAGTTTTCATCATATACCGCTAATTAAATTAACATATTGCACATAACGGGCTCCATTTAGAAGAAGGGGTATTGCCAGTTTTGCCGTTTCCATAGCAACAGCAATGTCACATCTAGAAAAGGATGAGGTTCACTGGGCTGCACTATTAAACCGGACAGGTCATATATTTTTTGGGATCCGGTGACATTATTCAGTCTTGGCTCTATGCCATCTGTAAGGTTCTATGGAAGCACTAGGAGGATTGATTGTGAGAGTGTTGGGGGCAATGTGCCTATTGGCAGAGTTTGGAGGACAGGATCCCACTTTAGGTATTTGTAAAGCCACCGAAGAAGATGTGGAAAGTGGTAGTCAGTTTTCAACACAACTGTAGGCAAGAGCTGGTCCTAGTTGTGGAAAGGCCCAATTCGGGGGGCATCCAAGCCCAGTCTGCCCCTGTACAGACTGAACTGTTACTCGGCATCCCCAGACAAGCATAAAGATTACAACTTAAGAACTTCTGATTTGCAGAAAAGATTCAGATCAGTAACTTAGAAACTGTTGAAATTAGGAATAAGGGCACAGATAGCAGTAAGCACCTGAAAGAGCAGCTTTTCCTCTCTATCATCTCCAAAACTAGAAAAAAGTTCCAAAAGGACTTTATTAGGATCTATTCAAATTCAGCTTAACACAACATCTTTTCATCTTTTGCCGCCGCAAAGCAGATGGAAGCACTATATGGCGAAACGTGTGTATACACCTGACCATTACTCCTTTAGGAGCTTGTTGGACATTCCATTCCAAAATCATGGGCATTCATGTGGAATTGCCCCATCCTGTGACTTTAACAGCCTTAAGTCTTCTGGGAAGGCTTTTCACAATTTTTAGCTTGTTTATGGGAATTTGTTCCCAGTCAGACAGAAGAGAATTTGTGAGGTCAGGTTGGATTAGAAGACCTGTCCCGTAATCAGCACTAATTTATCCCAAAGGTGTTTAGTAGGGTTGAGGTCAGGACTCTATGTACAACCCCCATTTCAAAAAAGTTCAGATGCTGTGTAAAATCTACAGAATACAGGCATGCCCTACTTTTAAGTACACAATGGGACCAGAGCATGTATGTAAAACGAAAATGTACCTAAAGTGAAGCAATACCTTTTTTCACTTCTAGGCTGTAGTGGCGGTGTCAGGGAGTGTGTTTCCATGTAGCGGGGAATCTGAACTATCCATGCACTGGTTACTCAGCTGCAGGTTTAGCTTGAGAGCCACTTTACATACACTCGTGGGTATGTCCGTACTTGCGAGTGTACGTAAAGTGAGTGTGCTTAAAATTATATATATATATATCTATATATATATATATAGATATATATATATATATATATATAGATATTTTTCAGCAGGAACTGGGGGGAACTCAGTTCCACTCAGGTTCAGGCTCAGGTCTTCTGCTCCCTGCTCACCACTATCACTTGGTAACACTGAAGTCCAGCTTCTGCATTACGCTTAATGATAGCTTATCTTCCAGTAGCTCCCACAGGTCAGAACTCCTGCGCAGATCCCACTGAGTTCCGGACAGGGACAAGGGAGATACAGAACAGGTGCCCAGGGTTCAGTGCAGTCATGGGCAGGAGAGGGTGCGTGGTAGGCTGCACCCTCTGTGGTCTCCATTTTTTCCCTGGTGACCAGTTGTTGATGCTCCTACTGCATAATCTCCCTTGCAAGTGACTGTAGTATAGTATAGTATGCTGGGAGGTACTACAGCCGGATGGGTGTTTCAGCTTAATATTGCAACAAAGGTAAGATATATGACAGATAGTGGAGCTTTTAAGGAGGGGGGAGAAAATGAGGGCAGTGGAGGGAAGGGGTAAGTATGCAGAGGGAAGAGCTACTATTTTATGCCATTTGGCAGGTATGTGAGTGTGGCGGGTATGGTTGAGTTCCTGCACCTATTCTCTGAGGAAAAATATATATATATATTCACAATAGAAAATAGAAAACCTATCAAATGTATATAAACCGAAAATTTACCATCTTAAGAAAAATAATTAAGGTCTTTCTGAAATTGATGGCAGCAACACATATCAAAAAAGAGACGAGACAACAAAATGCTAGCATCCCACCTTTTTTGGAAAGGGGGTTGTACATAGAGTCCCTGACCTCAACCCTACTGAATGCCTTTGGGATGTGTTCTGGTGCTGATTACAGCACCAGGTCTTCTCATCCAACCTGACCTCACAAATACTTGTTGTAAGCCACTTGAGTTGCTCCACACCAAATTCATCATTCCCTGTCTTTATATAGTTGGCTTTGTGCACAGGGTGCAGTCATGGTGGAGCAGAAAAGGGCCTTCCCTAAACTTATCACAACGTTGGAAGTACACAATTGCCTAAAATGTCTTTGTATGCTGTAGCATTAACAGTACCCTTCACTGCAAGATCTAAACTCAGTAACATAAAGGGATGTCCACATACGTTTCGTCACACGGTAGGTGTGAAAGGTTGGGTATCGCAAACCTTTGGCCATATAGTGTACCTCTATATTTAAGAAAACTGGCCACATCCTTGGGCTGGAGTGGTGATTTTCAGATCTGATGCTTTTATCTGCCATATAGTATTTGATCTGAGCTAAGAAAGAGTTTGACCATAGAGTTTAATGCCCAGTCCTCACCTTCATCCCAATATATGCATCCATTAATGGGAGATACAGTATATGCAAACATTAATGGGAGATACAACAAGGGAAGTGAAATAAAACACTGCTGCAGCCCCAAACAGTGTAAATTCTGTATTTCTTCACTTCACCTGCTTCTATATATTGTTCAGCTGCAGAAGCCTGGAGCAATGGAGAGGTCAATGCTCATTTTTATCTTAAAAAGTGTTCTTACCCGTTTCATGATTTTTTTTTTATTAGTATCTAGGTTTTGGTGATATTGACCTTGGTAGGTTTTCTGTGAATGCATAAAAAGTTTCTTTTGCAAATGAGATATTGATGTTCTGTCTATTTTTACCTCGAAGCGACTTTATCACAGAATAAGATGATCTTTTAAAGCTAAAGCTTCTGCACCTTTAGGGCTTATTATACCAACTGCAGGTTCCCCCTCTTCTCCCCATTGACAGTCTTATTAAATGTGAATTATGTCCAATGGTTTAGTAAGGGCTTATCCTTTGCCTAAAAAGTTGGGGGTGCTAAAAGACTCCCCTCCGGCTCCACCTTCCTGTCTCAGAAAGACAAAAAGTACTATCTGCTCATCTCATTTTTTGATGTAATGATTGTCTTTTTTGTTACAGTTTCCCCGACAGCCAGAATTCAGCCCTCTCAAAGCCTGGTCAGAGAAGGAGACTTGCTAAACCTGAAGTGTGAAGTCACTGGAAATCCCAGGTAAGGTTCTTCAACCAATCTAAATATCCACTTTAAAACCAGGCCTTTTCTGACACTTTTGTTTACAAGTAAAAATCTGTATTTTTTTGCTAGAAAATTACTTAGAACCCCCAAACATATCTTTTTTTTTTTTTGTTTTGTTTTTAGCAGAGACCCTAGAGAATAAAATGTCAGTGGTTTAAATTTTTATGTCACACTGTGTGTGCGCTGAGGTTTTTCAAATGCGATTTTTTTTCAAAAAATACACTTTAATGAATTTTAATGCAAAAAAACACAATATATAACCCAATTTGTGATAAGTTATTAAATATGATATTACGTAAATAATATAAATAATAGAGTAAATAGATACCACGCTGCAAAATTGCACATACTCGTGGAATGGCGACAAAATATAATACTTAAAAATATCCATAGGTGGCGCTTTTAAAATTTGTATAGGTTGCTAGTTTAGAGTTATGCCCCGTACACACGGTCGGATTTTCCGATGGAATATGTGCGATCGGAGCGTGTTGTCGGAAATTCCGACCGTGTGTGGGCTCCATCGGACATATTCCATCGAATTTTCCGACACACAAAGTTTGAGAGCAGGATATAAAATTTTCCGACAACAAAATCCGTTGTCGGAAAATCTGATCGTGTGTACACAAATCCGACAGACAAAGTGCCACGCATGCTCAGAATAAATAAAGAGATGAAAGCTATTGGCCACTGCCCCGTTTCTAGTCCCAACGTACGTGTTATACGTCACCGCGTTTAGAACGATCGGATTTTCCGACAACTTTGTGTGACCGTGTGTATGCAAGACAAGTTTGAGCCAACATCCGTCGGAAAAAATCCTAGGATTTTGTTGTCGGAATGTCCGAACAAAGTCCGACCGTGTGTACGGGGCATAACAGAGGAGGTCTAGCGTTAGAATGATTGCTCTCACTCTAACATTCGCGGCCATACCTCACATATGTAGTACGAATTATATATGAGTGTCCGAGTCCGACCTACGTAGGTGTCCACTGCTGCGTGTGAGCATGGGGGGACAGGGGTGCTTAAAAAAAAAAAATTTAATTATTTATTTTATTAAAAAGGTTTTCTTTTTACACTGTTCTATTTTTCGTCTCTTTAAAGAAAAAAAAATTTGTTGCTGTCGCAAGAAATGTAAACATCCCTTGTAATAACAACAAAGCATGACCGGTCCTCTTTATGAAGACATCTAGAAGACCCCAGATCTCTCCTCTACCCTTGAAAGCATAAAAAAAATAAAATAAAAAAAAAACATTGATCTGATGCTTTCCAAAAAAAAAAATTGTTTGCATCTGCCCTAAATCGGATGTTGCGTCCGGTCTCCTAGATCATAGAGGTGCACAGAGACAATCTGGTCTCTGTTCACTTCTATGGCCAACCGTGCAAACCACAGCAGCGAGAGACTCCGTAAATCGATTCAAAGCCGCAACATGTATATACAGATTGCGTTCTTGAAGTGAATACGGCAATTGTATTGACCTAAATTTGGTTGCATCTCAGATATGTAGACCCTTGACATGTTCTCCAAAAAACACCAGCGATAACTTGACTTGTATCCAAAATCCTGGCTGTCAGGATGCTGATGCTTAAACAAAGTATGGAAACTGCTACTGGCACATCTTTTTTACTACAATCTAGATAACAGCATAGAAAAATTCACAGCTCAGCGGCAATTGGGACAAGAGAGCATAGCCTACAAAGCCTATAAGTTTGCTAGGTATATACATTGTGAAGAGCAACTGTGAAGCATCTCAGGAATGCAGCGCCAGCTTAATGAGTATCTATAGTCCCTTTTGAAGTTTGTTTTTAGATGTGCATGTCCTCCTTAGGCTCTTTATTTCGTTACTTTTCTCCCGCTGTAATGTTGCTATTTCACAGCTGGTTCGTATGCAAAATTTTCGTAAAAATTGAATACCCAACCAAATGGCTGCCACCAGGAGCCATCAGAAAGAACGTTTTCACTTCCTTGCTTATTGCTGTTCCTTTACTGCGGAGAAGCACAGGCATCCCAAAATAACACACACACACACACACACACACACACACACACACACACACACACACACACACACACACACACATATTTCACCCAAAGGTAAGCCCTTTCCAAAACGACACCAAGGCTACTTGTTTTGGAACAGTGCTGATTACTTGGATACCTGTCTAGCATTTGTGATCCACAATGGTCTGTTGCCTAGGTAGGCTAATTAGGTGCTTACAGTTTATCTGTGCCTGACACAAAGCTATTATCAAATGCAGTTATTATCAATGCAAACCATACTAACGCGTTTCAGGGGTTTGGACATTCCATCTTTATCAGGCCTACAATACAAGTAAGAAAATATTAAAGTTCATTTAGAATATTTTGTTATACTTTTATAGTTCACCTGTATTGCAGCCCTGATAAAGGTGGGGTGTGCAAACCCCCCAAAAGCATTGGATTTCTTTTTACTAATCATTTAGAAACATCCACGGTTTGGACTCTTTGACCGTTAGTGTGGTGCTCCTTCTGCCTCTTGTATAGTCTGACTTTGACCTTCATTTGGGGGTGATCTTTTATATGTGTGCAGCCTCACAGAAGTAAAGTAGCTCAACTAATGAGATGGTCCTTGATAACACTGGATAGCAATACCTGAATATTTAGTGCCTCTCTTTGTATGGAAATAAAAACCTGACATGGCTTCCAACCCTTCCCTACACTTTTAAAAAAATGCCTTTAAATAAACTTTAAGTCACGCTTCCTTTATTAATTAGGTCTTACCTTCCTACCATTAACACCCTACCACCTTGTATTTCCTGTAGAGAGGTTAGACTGTGAAAGAGCTTAGTCATGTTCTGAGCTTCTCATTGATGGTGGCAGACTGTCAAAGTCTATGAAAGTATTAAAAAGAAAAAAAATCACTTAGCGCATCACAATGAAAAAATCTGCACAGTTAGTTCAAATTTATATAGGTGGTATTTGGTCCTTGATATGGTGGATGTTATCCATGCCAACTTAAGCATATTAAAGAATGTTCAGGTACCAGCCAACCCCAGAGCGTATCCGGAAACTCTGTGAGTAATGCAAGAAAGGAAAAGAGGGAGGCGCACCTAAGTGTAGTATTAAATGTATATTTTAATTGCGCAAAGTAATGGACTTACACATTAGTAGAAAGCATATCTGTAGTACGGAAGGTCCTCCTCAAGGCTACGAGCTCGGAGCATGCAGCTCCTTCTACTGGCCAGTAGAAGGAGCTGTATGCTCTGGGCGCGAAGCCTCGAGGAGGACCTTCCGTACTACAGATATGCTTTTGACTTCTACTAATGTGTAGGTGCATTACTTTGCGCAATTAAAATATACATTTAATACTACACTTAGACTTACACGTTACATTTAATACTACACTTAGGTGCGCCTCCTTTCTTTCCTCTCTTGCAAAGTCCATGAAAGGCTGACAGCTGCTGTTGCTGGAAGGGGCTGGACGGTGCACCTAGAAGTAATAACATTTAGTATTCATTCAGGGGCGAATGTCCGTAATTCAGATTGCTTGCGTTCTGGGTATTCGACCCTGGGTGCATACTGCCCTGAACTTTAGTACCGCTAGGTGCACTGTGCAGCCCCGATGGTGGCAGCCTATCAAAGGCTATGAGAGGCTGACAGCTGCTGCGGTTGGACGGGGCTGGATGGTGCATCTAGAGCAGGGGTCTTAAACTGGCGTCCCTCCAGCTGTTGCAAAACTACAAGTCCCATGAGGCATTGCAAGGCTTACAGTTACAAGCATGACTCCCACAGGCAGAGGCATGATGGGACTTGTAGTTTCGCAACAGCTGGAGGGCCGCAGGTTTGAGACCCTTGATCTAGAGGCAATATTGTTTGGTATGCACCCAGGGACAAACACCCAGAATCCAGATTGCTAGTATTCTGGGTATGCATTCTGCCCTGAACTTTAGTACTGCTAGATCCAGCCACAGCAGCTGTCAGTCTCTGCTGCTGCAGATAGATGCTGTCAGCTTCTGCTGATGCAACTGGATGTTGCACCCAGTGGTACTAATGTTTAGGGCAGTATGCGTCTGGGACGAACGCCTTGAACATAGGCAAACTGCATTTTGAATGTTTGTCCCTGGGCACATTCTAAATATTAATACGGCTAGGTGCATCATCCAGCCCCGATTGTGCCAGCTTGTCAAAGGCTATGAGAGGCTGACAGCTGCTGCGATTGGACGGGGCTAGATGGTGACCCTAGAGGGAAGTAATGCTTAGTATGCACTCAGGAACAAATGCCCGGGTGCATACGGCTCTAAACATTAGTACCCCTATGTGAACCGTCCAGCCGCAGCAGCTGTCAGCCTCTGCTGCTGCGGATTAATGTTGTCAGCTTCTACTGCTGCAACTGGATGGTGCACCCAGCAGTAATATTGTATAGGGCAGTATGCGCCACGGGGTGAATGCCTGCAAAGCAAGCAGTCTGCATTTCAGATGTTCATCCCTGGGCACATACTGAATATTAGTACTGCTAGGTGCATCATCCAGCCCTGATGGTGGCAGCCTGTCAAAGTCTATAAGAGGCTGACAGCTGCTGTGGCTGGATGGTGCACCTAGAAGTAATAATGTTTAATATGCACCCAAGGACAAACACCCAGAATTCAGATTGCCTTCTGGGTATCCATCCCTGGGTGCATACTGCTCTAAACATTACTACCCCTATGTGAACCATCCAGCTGCAGCAGCTGTCAGCCTCTGCTGCTGCAACTGGATTCTGTCAGCTAATGTTTAGAGTAGTATGTGCCTGGGACAAATGCCTGGAACACAGCAGTCTGCATTCTGGATGTTCACCCCTGGGCACATACTAAATATTAGTACTGCTAGGCACACCATCCAGCTCCAGCAGCTGTCAGCCTCTCATAGACTTTGACAGGCTGCCCCCATCAGGGTTGGACGATGCACCTGTACCCTTCACCCGCACCTAAATATCGAAGCCTCATGCACCAGTGAATGTTAAATGTCCAGTGTGCCTGAGGTGTTATAGATCTAGTCAATGGGAACCTCAGAATATAAGCTCTTAAAGTCAATGAGAGGCTGACAGCTGTTGCAGCTGGAGGGGGCTGAACGGTGGAACTAGATGCTGTCAGGTGGTGCACCTAGCGGTACTAAAGTCTAGTATGCACCCAGAAACGAATGCTTTGAATACAGACTACTTGCATTCTGGCCTTTCGCACCAGGGGGGTGCATACTGCCATAGATGTTAGCACCACTAGGTGCACTGCCCAGCCGCATGAGCGGAGGCTGACACCTGCTGTGGTTGGGCGCTGAATGTAGCGGTACTACTGCAAGCAGTCTGCATTCCGGCGTTCGTTCCTGGGTGCATACTAAACATTAATATCGCTAGGTGCACCATCCATTTGCAATAGCAGAGGCTTGTATCATCCAGTCGCACCTTTCAGCCTCCTCCAGCCACAGCAGCTTTCAGCCTCTCCGGCAGCGCGGTTGGACGGTGCACCCGTACCCTCCAACCCGCTCCTAAACCCCTGGAGCCTCATGCACCCAGACCGAACACCCATTGTGCATGAGGCCTTACTCTCCTTTTAACCCATTCCGCCAGCGTTGCCATGGTAACAGCCAAACGGCACGCAAGCATAAAGGACTAGCACAGGCCTTGAACATAACCCTTCAAAAGAAAAAAAAAACACATTCAAAACCTTCGCCACTGGGCGGATCAATACGGCATCTATTTCCCCGACTCCCGACTTCACAGCATTATAGTCACCATTCTAATTCACTGCAGTATTAATTCCTAGGGGAATGATAAGCCGCGATCTAGTAAATATAGAGCGCAGGATGGTTGCGCGTCGGCGGACGGACGCTCTTAAAGAGAAAAAATAAAATTTTCTCTCCAACTTCCCCGACTTTCGGCAATAAGACATTAAAGGAGTTTTTTCGATTCTTTCCAAAGCGGCAGCAACTCTCCTGGTGACACGTCGGTGTAAAAACGTTCCTGGGAAAAAATGCACATTGAAATACACGCGGCGTGGTAGCGGCGGTGCGCCGGTCGGGTGGGGGAATTGAGGAAATAATACTTTTTTTTTTCTTTGCTGTGGAAGTGCAGAGCCTGGGCTTTTTTTTTTAAAATAAATGGTCCCCGCAGTTTCTCTGCAGCCTGTGCAACGGATATATAAACCCCACAGACATCCCGATGACGTGCCGGCAGAACATAAAACGTGTTTTAATACGACCTGCACACCCCATATATCTCCGACTGCAGCGGCAGCCACGGGAAAGGAGCAGACGTACAGCCTCCCACTGCAGCCCTAAACACCAGCAGGAATCCTAATCAGCTCCGTCCGCCGGAAAACCCCATTCAGCACAGAAACAACAATAAAGAGGAGCGGGCTGACACTATAAAATGGCGGCTAATCTGTAACGCAGATCTAGACGCAATCGCGTCAATCTTATGTTTGTTTTAATTTGTCAATGCAATGTAGTTTTCAATTTATTTTAAATCTTCAGCTTTCATTGAGGGCTCATTCACACCAGGAGGTGCGTCCAAGCACGCGTACTTTTTTTTGCGCGTTCCTGTGCGTCACATTTTAGGACAGCCAATTCATTTAAGTGGGATGCCCTATGCAAGTGAAAAAAAAAAAGGGGGCAGGTGCAAATTTACAAATGATAATGGTACTGGAAATAGCTTAGTCTGATTTCACTGCACACTGTGAGCTTCTCAAAATGTGCATTAGAAGCTGCAGCAGGTCGGATAGAGACCACATCATTTCCTGGCTGCAGGACGGCCAGCATCCCAAAGCTCGAGGGTCTCCAAACTCCCTAAACAAAGGGCCAGTTTACTGTCCTTCAGACAGGGGGACAGACTGTCGGGAGTAGATGTCCCAGCATCAGTTTGAGTAAACCGTGCCCCATCTTTGGTGTCCGTGAAAAGAATTGTGCCCCATCATTGGTGTCGTTGAGAGGAGTTGTGCCCCATAGTTTGTGTCATTGAGATTAATCGTGCTCCATCATTGGTGTCATTTGGCCCCATTGTTTGTGTCACTGGGAGGAATTGTGCCTTCATTGGTGTCTTTGGTAGGAATTGTGCCCCATCACTAGTGTCATTTAGCCCCATTGTTGGTGTCATTGAGAGGAATTTTTCCCCATCACTGGTGTCATTGGGCCCCATTGTTGGGAATTGTGCCATATCATTGGTGTCATTGGGCCCTATTGTTGGTGCCATTGAGAGGAATTGTGCCCCATCATTGGTGCCATTGAGAGGAATTATGCCACATCATTGGTGTCATTGGGCCCCATTGTTGGTGTCATTGAGAGAAATTGTGCCCCATCACTGGTGTCATTGGGCCGATTGTTGGGAATTGTGCCACATCATTGGTGTCATTGAGAGGAATTTTTCCCCCATCACTGGTGTCATTGGGCCCCATTGTTGGGAATTGTGCCACATCATTGGTGTCATTGGGCTCTATTGTTGATGTCATTGAGAGGAATTGTGCCCCATCACTGGTGTCATTGGGCCCCATTGTTGGTGCCATGGAGAGGAATTGTGCCCCATCACTGGTGTCATTGGGCCCCATTGTTGGTGCCATGGAGAGGAATTGTGCCCCATCACTGGTGTCATTGGGCCCCATTGTTGGTGTCATTGAGAGGAATTGTGCCCCATCACTGGTGTCATTGGGCCCCATTGTTGATGCCATGGAGAGGAATTGTGCCCCATCATTGGTACCATTAAGAGGAATTGTGCCACATCATTGATGTAATTGGGCCCCATTGTTGGTATCATTGAGAGAAATTGTGCCACATCATTGGTGTCATTGGCCCCATTGTTGGTGCCATGGAGAGGAATTGTGCCCCATCACTGGTGTCATTGGGCCCCATTGTTGGTGCCATGGAGAGGAATTGTGCCCCATCACTGGTGTCATTGGGCCCCATTGTTGGTGTCATTGAGAGGAATTGTGCCCCATCACTGGTGTCATTGGGCCCCATTGTTGGTGTCATTGAGAGGAATTGTGCCCCATCACTGGTGTCATTGGGCCCCATTGTTGGTGTCATTGAGAGGAATTGTGCCCCATCACTGGTGTCATTGGGCCCCATTGTTGGTGTCATTGAGAGGAATTGTGCCCCATCACTGGTGTCATTGGGCCCCATTGTTGGTGTCATTGAGAGGAATTGTGCCCCATCACTGGTGTCATTGGGCCCCATTGTTGGTGCCATTGTGAGGAACTGTGCCCTTTCATTGGTGTCAGTGAATTAAACAATGCCCCACGGTGCAGATAAAAGCAAGCAAAGTGCTGCATCCGGCCCCTAGGACGCAATTTGGAGACCACTGGTCTAGCTCTTTTTTTTTCCAACCTGACTGTCCCTGGCCCACCTCTTTCATTCATTCATTGGATTTCTATTCCTTCAGTTGTATAGGTTCAGCATCACATGTGGGTGTTACCTATAGATGTCTGTATGCAACTGAATGCCCTCTTCTCAAGACTGACACCCACATATCAATCAAGGCGTTAACTGGGCCCAGTGATCTCATCACTAGGTCCCTGTGCTTCTCTATGTATTGCAGTCAGATTATGGCTGGGGGGGAGTTTTATTCAGCATTACACATGGTTGTTACCTAGAGCAGTCTGAATAGGAGCCCGATGAGATTTCACCAGTGTGTTGGGGACATCTCATCATTTTACTTTGGTTTGTGCGGTGCCACCCGCTACAGTCACTACGAGCCCCCATCTATAACCAAGGTCATTGGCTGAAAGGAGTGCAGTCCTCCTCTTCTGACTTACACCCACCCATCAAGGCTTTTTATTATTTGTAGAACTCCTCCCAAGAGCCAGCCCACTGCTTGCATCAGGACTGAGGGCTCTTGGGAGGAGTGCGGGGGCGGGGGGGGGGGGGGGGCTGTGATGTGTTCAGACTCTATGTACAGCACTCTGCTGGCCCCTCCCATAAGCCATGATCTCCCTGCATTGCCCAGAGAAGCACAGAGACCCAGTGATGACATCACTGGGTCTAAAATAAGAGAAAGTAACAAAACCGTTTTGTTTTTTAATTAAATTAATGTCATTTCTATGTTGATAAGAGGTGAGAGGAGGAACCAGGGAAAGCAAAATAGAAGCAGAATAAACGTCAGCTTTATTGAACTGCTTTAATACTGGACAATTTTACCCCCTTCCTGCCCAGGCCAATTTTCAGCTTTCAGCGCTGTCACACTTTGAATGACAATTGCGCGGTCATACAACACTGTACCCAAATTAAACTTTTATCATTTTCTTCCCACAATTAGAGCTTTCTTCTGATGATATTTAATCACTGCCAGGTTTTTTTTTGCTAAAAAAGCAAAAAAATTACCAAAACTTTTTTTGGTATTTGGTATTAATAGCAAAAACGTTTTTGCGAAAAAAGCAAAAAAAAAAAAAATACCAAAAACTATGAAAAAAAATAAATAAAAGTTTTTCTTTAGACATGTGCAGAACAAAAAAATGTATTTAGTTTTGATTCGTTCTTTACATAAATTTGTTTAGTTAAATTTGTTTCATTCGTTTAATCCGTATTCAGAATTCGTTTTGTTTATTATTTCTCAAACCGATTCAAATTTTCCTAATTCGGATCGATTCAAAACAATTTCGAATCAATTTTGAATAGTTTTTGAATCCTAATAGTTTTCTAATTTGAAACATTTTCTAATTCGAAAAGTTTTGAATTCGAATGATTTTAGAATTCGAATAGTTTTCCAATTTCCAAAGAGAATAAGATAGAATAGAAAAAAAATCATTTCTGTTCTATTCCTTTATTTTCTGTTCTATTTTATTCTCTTTGGAAATTGAAAAATTATTCGAAAACAATTCGAATTTGAATTTTGTCTGAATTTTCGTTATTTGGGACTCATTTAAATTCAGTACTCTGCTGTTTCTGCACCCGCAACTGCCCACAGCCAAAACGAGATGCTCTTTACAGACGCGCGGGGCTGCCAGTCATTCTTAATGGGACCCCCACATCTCTAAAAACACAGCGCACTTTCAGGTTCGGGAACCGCCAGGAAATGGCATGGTGCAAAAGCACCGTGTGATTTTACGCCCGCTGTGGTTCAAAAATGGTGCAAGAACCTTTTTCATGCATGAAACGCAGATTCAAATGAATAGGCTGCCGCGCCTGAGCATATGTGGCCCAAGACCATTCTTCTTCCTCCAATGTGGCCCAGGAAGGTCAAAAGGGTTGGACACCCCTGTAATAGAGGACATGAGGGAGAGTGTAGGCGTCAGACAGGAGTCAGAGAGGGAGGTATGCTGCAGAAGACAATACGAAAATGGGAACATGCATATTTGCCAAATTCTCAAAATATTTTTAGGGGCACTTTTTTTTCTGTAGGCAAAGTATTATTGTAATTGGGGGCCGGGCATTGGGTCTAGTAGGAGCGAAAAAATACGTTTACGGGGTTTAAATTACGCTAAATATTGGGTGTGGTTAAAGATTCTGAGATGAAAGAGGGATGGAGGGAGAGAGAAAGAGGGATGGAGGAAGAGAGAAAGAGGGATGGAGGGAGAGAGGGAGAGAGAAAGAGGGATGGAGGAAGAGAGAAAGAGGGATGGAGGGAGAGAGGGAGAGAGAAAGAGGGATGGAGGAAGAGAGAAAGAGGGATGGAGGAAGAGAGAAAGAGGGATGGAGGAAGAGAGAAAGAGGGATGCAGGGAGAGAGAGAGAGAGAGAAAGAGGGATGGAGGAAGAGAGAGAGAAAGAGGGATGGAGGAAGAGAGAAAGAAAAAGAGAAGGATGGAAGGAGGGAGAGAGAAAGAAAGAGGGAGGGAGAGAGAAAGAAAGAGGGAGGGAGAGAGAAAGAAAGAGGGAGGGAGAGAGAAAGAAAGAGGGAGGGAGAGAGAAAGAAAGAGGGAGAGAGAGAGAAAGATGGAGAGAGAAAGAAAGAGGGAGAGAGAAAGAAAGAGGGAGAGAGAAAGAAAGAGGGAGAGAGAGAGAAAGATGGAGAGAGAAAGAAAGATGGAGGGAGAGAGAAAGAAAGATGGAGGGAGAGAGAAAGAAAGATGGAGGGAGAGAGAGAGAAAGATGGAGGGAGAGAGAAAGAAAGATGGAGGGAGAGAGAAAGAAAGATGGAGAGAGAGAGAAAGATGGAGGGAGAGAGAGAGAGAAAGATGGAGGGAGAGAGAAAGAAAGATGGAGGGAGAGAGAAAGAAAGATGGAGGGAGAGAGAAAGAAAGAGGGATGGAGGGAGAGAGAAAGAAAAAGAAGAATGGAGGGAGAGAAGAAGAGAGAGAGAAAGAAACAGGAAGTGAGAGAGAAAGAACGAGAAAGAAAGATGGAGGGAGAGATAGAGAAAGAAAGATGGAGGGAGAGAGAGAGAGAGAGATGGAGGGAGAGAGAAAGAAAGATGGAGGGAGAGAGAAAGAAAGATGGAGGGAGAGAGAAAGAAAGATGGAGGGAGAGAGAAAGGAAGATGGAGGGAGAGAGAAAGGAAGATGGAGGGAGAGAAGGAGGGGGGAGAAAGAAAGAGAGAAAGAAAGAGGAAGAAAGATGGAGGGAGCGAGAACGAGGGAGGGATTGAGAAAGAAATAAAGAGGAAGAAAGATGGAGGGAGAGAGAAAGAAAGAGGAAGAAAGATGGGGGGAGAGAAGGAGGGAGAGAGCAAGAAAGAACGAGGGAGAGAGAAAGAAAGAGGAAGGGAGAGAAAAAGAAAGATGGAGGGAGAGAAGGAGAGAGAAAGAAAGGGATGGAGGGAGAGAGAAAGAAAGAGAAAGAAGGCTAGAGGGAGAGGAGAGAAAGAAAGAGGGATGAGAGAGAGAGAGAGAGAAGGATGGAAGGAGAGAGAGAGAGAGAGAGAGAAAGAGGGATTGAGGGAGAGAGAAAGGAGAGAGTCTCAGCCATATTATACTTCCTCACCTCAATTACTAACACAGTTGACTTCACAGCTCCATGCCACAACACGGGCAGTAATGAACAGCGCACCAATTGGTTGGGCCGCAGTACAGCCCACCTCCTGCCACCACCTCAGCCAGTAGCTGGCTGAAGTTTTCTGTGACATCCCTCCATCACCCAGTCCCGACTACCAGCCCATCCAGCTTACTATGTGAGCAGCCCAGGATGACACATTTGTCGACCACGCTCACGTCGCACTGGGTGCAGCTTTTTTTTATGAGGGATCAGACCCCCTGGCCCAGTCTGCCCCTGCCTGGGACAAAGAATATTTTCCGGGATTCTGCCCGAGACACGCTCAGACCGGAACATGGGTCTGAATTCTATGAACTGGGACTGTTGGCAACTATGGAACATGTTACATGGGTCACAGGGTTCCCACTACAGACTGCTGAAATCCGAGGCCTGCACATCATTTACCAAAGGGCCACATGCAGCCCTCAGACCACAGGTTGGGCACCAGGGGTCCAGAGCCTACATCCTTCCTTGAGGGAAGATTCGCTCATAAAAGGCCTACTTATAAGCCCATGTTCAGGAGGCATAAAAGCCAAATGTTGCCCGTCTGACATATTTGATTTAGTAAGGCAGGCAGGGTGGGAAAATAATTAACCTTGTAAATTGGTATTTATTATCCGCACTGTTTTGTTTGGCTTGTACGGGCTTTTGAAGTATGAACTGTGTCCACACTGATATGGGGGGCTGTCGGCTGATGAGTAATGAGCATGCAAATTGCCTGCCTCTGCCGAATGTTATTTGAAGGGATGCTACATATGAATCCCATCCCTTACATAAACTGGTTTTATAAAGAAGGTTCAATAATCCCCCTGTGTATTTACATAGCAGTCCCGGGGAAACAAAGGCGGCCAAGCAAGGAGCCATGGGTGACTTCCTAATCCTATTTTCTGAAATTCATCCATGCACATCCACTACTTAAAGTGATTGTAAAGGTAATTTTTAAATAACAAATATGTCTATACTTACCTGCTTTGTGCATAGAGAAGCCTTGAACCTCCTTCTCTCAAGGTTCCCCGATGGCTCTCCGGGCCCCTCCTCTTTGTCCAATGTCCCCATAGGAAGGGGCTTCAGGTTCATTGGGCACTGGTGCATGCTCGCTCTTGGGCCCCCCCTGTGCTCCCTTGTCACCGACTTAGATTGACTCCCAGTGCCCCAGCAAAGCCAGTGAGACCCGGAAGTGAGGGGAGAGAAGAGCTGCAGACGTGCACAGCGCTGGATCGAATAAAGGCTCAGGTAAGTAAAAGCGGGGTGGGGGATGCTGATGCCTAAACATTTTTTACTTTAATGGCACTGTAATCTATTTCTTATGAAAGTGTTTTTTACTGTGATTTTCTGCCCCTGTGAGCTCCTGAACCTCTCCTCCCCACCCCACCCTCACTTCCGTATGTTAGGAAAGAGCTGTGCTCATAAGTTGCTGCCCCTCTCTGCCAATCCCCTCACTGGTTTTCACCCACCGTATAAAATTCAAAATGCTAACCACAACATACAAGGCCATCCACAACATCGCCCCTAGCTACATCACCAACCTCATCTGCAGATATCGCCCAAATCGTCCCCTCCGCTCCTCCCAGGACCTCCTGCTTTCTAGCTCCCTTGTTACCTCCTTTCATGCTCGCCTTCAGGACTTCTGCAGAGCCTCTCCCATCCTCTGGAACTCTCTGCCCCTGTATATACGATCATCCCCCACCCTGTCCACCTTTTAGGAGATCTCTGAAAACTCACTTATTCAGGGAAGCCTATTCCACACCCACCTAACAACTGTCCCCGAGCCACCCCCATTAAATCATGCCCCGCATCTATTTTCTTTTGTACCACCACCCCCTCCCTTTAGAATGTAAGCTCTATGAGCCGGGCCCTCCTGTCCCTTCTGTATTAAGCTGTACTGTAATTGTGCTGTCCCCCCTCTACATTGTAAAGCGCTGCGCAAACTGTTGGCGCTATATAAATCATGTATTATTATTATAATAATAATAATAATTTGCACTGCTCTATACACACTGCAAATCCCATAGTCCATCTCAGGAGGGAGCAAGAGAGGACGGGTACATTCCTACATATAGTGGGACCATGGAGAACGAATGTAGCCACCCTCGAACAGATCACAGCAGGGAACAAAAAAAAAAGAAATTTGAAGGCTGGAATGGATTTTTTTGGGGGGCACTGACTGCTAGAGAGGAAATCAGAGATCCAAACCTCTCTCTATCCAGAAAACCCCATCACCCCTGCTGGTACTGTCCTTCCGCTCTCTGGCTGCCATATTTTTGCCTTAATGTTGGTGGCTCTTGGGAGCTACATGTCCTTCTCTTCACCCCATGTATATACCAGACCCTGTACCACCATGCAACCCTTTGCAGTAACTTCAGACCAGGCATGAAACCATTAATAAACTTTACTGAACATCTTGGCAGGACAATTCAGCGAGATGAAGAACATACCGTATAAGGCAGGCCATAGATGGTGCAAATTTCTTTCTTGCAGCCACGAGTTGCAGGAAAGAAATTTGCACGATTCCCCCATCAACACAGTCAGTGCTGATAGGGGAATAGCTCCTGCCGAGCCATTGTCTGCTCCTTGTGGGGGTGGGGGAAGCCGCCTACACTGGGAAAAGACAGTGATTACCGCTAGCAGCTATAGCAGCTGCTTGCAAAAATAGGAAGTGAATCTGGCAGCAGTGGCGTATCCAAGCTATGGCAGATATGGCAAGTGCCATGGGCGCCATATGAAGGGGGCGCTTGTGAGTGGCTGGGCAGCAAGTCGGGTGCCCACAGTGTCCGGGAATGAAATGAGGACACACAGCCAGCCAGCCACCCTAAAAGCTGATTGCTGTAAGTAGTTGCTAGGGCCGCCCCGCTTGGTGGCTAGCAACCAGTGACGTCACAAGCAGAGTCTCAGAGCGAGGTCCAGAGGAGCGAGGCATGTAGCTAGCGTTGTACTCTGACTCCGCCCACCTCCTTTCCTTCTCTGGCCGCAGTGCCTAGGCAGAGTGACATGCAGCCAGGGGACTTGTTCACTCTCCCCCAGTCTCCAAGCACCTCCTTCTCCGGCCCGGTGGGATTCTGCAGTGCTGACTAGGCTCCTCTTTGCTGGCTTGGATCCACGGCTGCCCCTGTCCTTCCCACAGTGCAGCAGACTTCTCTTCCTCCCGCCCGTGGCCCGACTACCTGAGGGGCCCCCAGTGGACCACAACCGGCGCTCAAACTCCCCAGTCCAGATTAGAAGGTGAGAAAATGGATTAGGATAGGGAGAAGGTGACACAAGTCGGGGGCAGGCCCTGGGGACAGTAATACATGAGGCTGACAAGTGAGGGACAGTAATACACGAGGCTGACAATCGGGGGCCAGTAATACACAAGGCTGACAAGTGGGGGCCAGTAATACACAAGGCTGACAAGTGGGGGACAGTATTACACGAGGCTGACAAGTGGGGGGCAATTATACACGAGGCTGACAATCGGGGGCCAGTAATACACGAGGCTGACAAGTGGGGGACAGTATTACACAAGGCTGACAAGTGGGGGGCAATTATACACGAGGCTGACAATCGGGGGCCAGTAATACACAAGGCTGACAAGTGGGGGGCAATTATACACAAGGCTGACAATCGGGGGCCAGTAATACACAAGGCTGACAAGTAGGGGACAGTATTACACGAGGCTGACAAGTGGGGGGGACAGTAACAAATTAAGCTGATAACTGGGGGGTCGGGGGACAGTATTACCCCCACTTGTCAGCTTCATGTATTACTGTCCCCCACTTGTCAGCTTCATGTATTACTGTCCCCCACTTGTCAGCTTCATGTATTACTGTCACAGTATTACATGAAGCTGACAAGTGGGGATATGAAGGTGACACAGGGGAACAACAACTGAGGGGACAGTAATGAAGAAGAAGGCGACATAAGTGGGGGACATTAATGAAGGAGAAGGTGACACAACTGAGGGGACAGTAATGAAGAAGAAGGTGACACAAGTAGGAGACATTAATGAAGGAGAAGGTGACACAAGTGGGGGACATTAATGAAGGAGAAGGTGACACAAGTGGCGGACATTAATGAAGGAGAAGGTGACACAAGTGGCGGACATTAATGAAGGAGAAGGTGACACAAGTGGGGGGCATTAATGAAGGAGAAGGTGACACAAGTAGGAGACATTAATGAAGGAGAAGGTGACACAAGTGGGGGGCATTAACGAAGGAGAAGGTGACACAAGTAGGAGACATTAATGAAGGAGAAGGTGACACAAGTGGGAGACATTAATGAAGGTGAAGATGACACAAGTGGGGGACATAAATGAAGGAGAAGGTGACACAAGTGGGAGACATTAATGAAGGAGAAGGTGACACAAGTGGGGGACAGTAAAGAAGCTGACAAGTGAGGGGATATGAAGGTAACACAGGGGAACAGCTGAGGGACTAGTAATGAAGGTGACACAAGGAACTGACGGGACGTTAATAAAGGTGACACACAAGGAACTGAGAGGACATTGATAAAGGAGACAGAGAGAACTGAGGGGACACTAATAAAGGAGACGCGCATAGAACTGAGGGGACACTAAACAGGGTGAATTTGATTTAAATCAAGTTGATTTAAATTCAGAATCAAATGCCAAGCCTGCCAATGTTGACCTTCTTTTGAAAGTGCTATTAGCCTGGCTGTCATGTTATCTAATGTTATCTGAAAGATGGGTTTCAAATGTTTTGACAGAGGCGCAATGTTTTAGTGCTTGCCATAGGCGCCATTTTCAGTAGATACACCTCTGTCTGGCAGGCTGATTGTAGCCAAGTTGATCGATCCATTAATGGTTCGAATCTCGGCTGATTACTGCTGAACTGGCAGAGATTTGAACCGTGTATGGCCAGCCTAAGTCTCCACCTAATTATCTAACTGCAGGTTGCCCAGATCATACTTTCTAGAAGAGCAGACACCATTAGAAACTGTCATTGGCAGGTTCCTGGGAGAATCCCAGCAGGGTGACCCACTAGGGAGGCCACATGCTCCAGCAGGATTACATGGCACAGCAGCCCTTCTTCTGTAATACCATGTTCAGGCTGTCCGCTCTGAGCCCTCCCCTTGTATTTATGTGGATTACAGAAGGGGGCAGGACCCAAGAAAACCTGGGAAAGATCTAAAACCGTGAACCCCTTCCCATCCTGGGCAGCCTGAACTATCTGCAAAGCTAAACAGCACAACCAATAAAACAGCAGAAATACATTTAATGGAACCCTGTAAGAACCTGCCTACACTGTCTTCTTGGTTGAGGAGATCTCCTCACTTCCTGTGTTCTGACTGAGACAGGAAATTCTGTGAAATCTCCCCAACAAGCACACAGACTTTATTAACCAGTTGTCACCTGCCCGCAGTACATACTGCGGACGGGTGTCACCTACAGTCTAAGTGACGTACCCGTACTTCACTTACCACATGCACACTAGCGCACTCCCTGGGATGTGCAGCGTGCCGCTCCTGCAGTAGATTTCAGCCGCCGGTACCCGGCCGCTTCAGTTGGCTGGGGGATCATGTGATCCCTATGCAATCACCTGATTGCAATGTTAACAAAGCTGTTATGAATTAATTTATTCAAAACAGCTGTGTTTCCTATGCTGTGATTAGTCCACAGTTATCACTTGGTACTGGGCCAACCACAACACCCTGTACCATGTGATAAGCTGTAGCCAATCACAGGATTGATCAATTTTTAAAAAACATATCCCATAGATCAGGGATATGCAATTAGCGGACCTCCAGCTGTTGCAAAACTACAAGTCCCATCATTCCTCTGCCTCCGGGACAGAGTCTTGCCATGCCTCATGGGACTTGTAGTTCTGCAACAGCTGGAGGTCTGCAAATTGCATATCCCTGCCATAGATTGTAAGCGCTATAACTTCCACACAAACCAATCAATGTTACACTTATTGGGACATGTAGCAGAATATATTTTTGCCTAAATTTATGATTAAATTAGATTTTATTGGATATGTTTTATAACAAAGTAGAAAATACTGTATTTTTTTTTTTTTTTTTTGTTTATATCACAAAAAAGAAAACATCCTGTGGTAATCAAATACCACCTAAAGAATTTGTGTGGAAAAAAAGATATACATTTAATTTGGGTATAGTATGTACCCCGCAATTGCCAGTTAAAGTAGCACAGTGCTGAATAGCAAAAACATGCCCTGATCATGAAGGGGGTAAAGCCTTCTGGAGGTCAAGTGGTAAAAGACAAAAAAAATCTGACCTAGGTTATAACCCTTCTTCATTCTGCCCAAAGCACAAAAAAAATGGTTTTATTTGGGTTGGACTATAAAGCTAACATCTAATTAACTGCTATGGCCGATACCTCAGTTTTTAAATGTGTTCTTCCTTATAATTTACCCTCTTTGGCAATTTTTTTTTTTTCGGCATAATTTTATGTTTTGCTTAAGTTGCATTTAGGTTATGCTTCATTGTGTATTGCAATTATGTTTTGTTATTACCGTTAAAACCGTCGTTTTGTATGGAATACACATCCCAAACATAATTATAAGCAGAAAAAAATATTCTTCATACCAAGTAAACTGCTGAGGTGTTCCATTTTCCTCTGGAAAATAAGAGTCATATAACTAAAATCTTGTCAGCCTACTGAATATGCATGCCTGTCCCCGGAGAGGCCTGCGCTCCCTTTGTGCAATCTTGAGATATTCGCCTTTTTTATTTTCAGCCCCCCCCCCCTCTCTCTCTTTGCATTGTGTCAGAGGAAAATGTGCTAACCAATCGCCGGGCCGGCCACTCGGCTGCCTACGGCACCAGTCAAAAAAATGTCAAAAAAATGTCTCCCTCAGGAACTAGTAAAAACGTCTCCATTCTTCTCCAGTCGATATCTTCCCCCTCATGCACCAGTCAAGATGGCTGCCTCAGGCACCAGTCAAAAATATTTGCCTCGTGCACCAATCAAAACATTTCCTCTCGCGATGCCCATCAAAACATCCTGGCTGAGACGCCCATAAAAACATCTGCTGGAGGGGCCTGTGGAAACGTCTGCCGTGAGGACCGCCGCGAAGTATAAAGATTTCATATTCTACTTTGAGGCAAAACTGATAGGAATATGTTACATAAGCAGCATATCAATTATCTTTCCTTATTTTATTGACCATTTTTGTGGAATTTAGCATTCTTTGTTATGAGCTCCCCATATTTTAGCATATGCCCCTCCTAAATTTACTATTTACTAAATGTGTAGAACATGTTTGTGTTTAACCCTTCCGCTGCCAGAGGTGTTTTATGCACCCATGCTTAATCCTCATGGACAGCATACTGATAGGAATTGTACCAGCTGATTGGCGAAAAGCCCATGTGGTACCAATGTTCAAAAAAGGGCCAAGATATACTGTATTCCTGGAAACTATAGGCCTATCAGTCTAACATCAATAGTATGTAAACCAGGGCTCAAAATTTCAAGTCCTGAGCTACTAGCCAGGCCTCAAGAGTTACTCACCAGCAGTTGCCCCACCCAACCCTGACCCTGCCCTGCCCCTAATTCCGCCCCTAAACATGCCCTCATAAATTATCTCCTGAAATGACACTTAAATGTTTTATGCAGAATTAAGTTATAAAAATAAATATTAACAACAACTTTATCCATGTCCACCAGTGCATCCTGCCTGTGTCCACCAATGCAGCCTGCCTGTGTCCGCCAGTGCATCCTGCCTGTGTCCGCCAATGCAGCCTGCCTGTGTCCGCCAGTGCAGCCTGCCTGTGTCCGCCAGTGCAGCCTGCCTGTGTCCGCCAGTGCAGCCTGCCTGTGTCCACCAGTGCAGCCTGCCTGTGTTCGCCAGTGCAGCCTGCCTGTGTCCCCAGTGCAGCCTGCCTGTGTCCACCAGTGCAGCCTGCCTGTGTCCACCAGTGCAGCCTGCCTGTGTCCACCAGTGCAGCCTGCCTGTGTCCACCAGTGCAGCCTGCCTGTGTCCACCAGTGCAGCCTGCCTGTGTCCACCAGTGCAGCCTGCCTGTGTCCACCAGTGCAGCCTGTGCCCACCAATACAGCCTGTGCCCACTATGCAGCCTCTGCCCACCATGCAGCCCACCCTGGGATTGGACAGGTGATCTGTCTATCAAAGTCCCGGGACCAGGAGGAGGGGCTATATGTGGCAGCGAGCGACGGGGAACACAGCAATGTGACATGAAAACTGTTATCGCTGTGTTCCCTGCACTCTGATCTTCCAGGCGGCTGTCCTTTCTCTTCCCCTCCGCAATCGCTTGGAGAAGGACTCCCATTCAACAGAGGCTGCCGGCTGTGCTCGCCCCCCCACCCCGCTCCAAGGCAGCCAATAGCTCGCCAGCCCTCAAAATCCACTCGAAAAATGCGAGCAGGCGAGTGGAATTTTTGAGAGCTGAGGTAAACTTTTTGAGGGGATGATAAGGGACTATATCCAAGAATTTGCTGATGAAACAGTATAATTAGTAGTAATCAGCATGAGTTTACAAAAGGTCGTTCTTGCCAAACCAACCTGTTAACCTTCTCTGAGGAAGTGAGCTGCCACCTGGACAAGGGTAGGCCTGTGGATGTGTTGTATCTGGATTTTGCAAAAGCATTTGATACAGTGCCCCACAAACGCTGAATCTACAAACTGAGGTCTATAGACATAGACAATACGATTTCACCACATTCATGAAGCTACGTGAAAATTCCATTTGCTGCAGAAAATTGAAAAGGTACTTTGCTTAGTGAATGAGGTGAAGTTGTGCTGACTTCCATCATCCATATATGTACAAGTTTTTAAAAAATGTTCTTGCATGTTGTTGGATATTTTCACTTTGTGTCACCTCATTTGCCAAGATAAGTGAAACTGCGCAATCCTTTGGTAAATCAACCATTTGTCTTGCTCTTGTTTGGCAGGATTCACATGTTTTCTATTGCATTCTCAGGCATTTTTAAGCAGGTTGTCAATATACTTTGATGTGTGTTTGTAACATTTATTGATGTGCCTAGTAGTAGCTGGTCACATTCAGCTGGACTTGTTCTGTAATGTTGAAGACGTTTCATAGCTTCTAGTCTTCTTCGGTTCTAGTGATTGTCAAGATACCCCAGCATTTATATCCACACATATAGCACTGACACCTGGATCCAATCTTCATACAAAGAGAGATGTTATTAAGGCAGAAAATCAGAAGCAAGCGGGTTAGGTTAGCATTAGCAGACTACAGCCCTTTGGTCTTCCAAGTGTAGTAGGACAAAGAGATCGACAAATGAAAAATCCTTAGGAGCCCATAGTCTTTATTGTTTAACTGGTTACAACAAGCAGGAGAAAGGACAGTCCACACATTTCAGGAGCCATGCAATCCCTGTGGCCCCAAAAATGCATTGGCTGTTCTTTGCCTTGCTTGTAACCAGGTAAACAATAAAGACCTTGGGCTTCTAAGGATTTTTCATTTGGAGGTCTTCTTGACCTATTACACTTGAATTTCTCAATTTGGGTAAATGTCTTCTGGTGTCCCCATCTTTGTGGTGAACTGCCAAATACAGGCTAGTTGGGCTCAGGTAATGACATTGTCCGCACGTTGATGAGCTTTGAAAATCTGTGTCCGGCACCCCTCTACCACTACCTCTTACAACCCTTTAGTGTCCTTTGGGTGTCCATAGAAGGCCTATGGACACAAGGATCACAATGGTAAGGCCTGCTGTCCTAAGGGGCGCTAACATTGACATACAAAGCCCCAAAAATATCAAAGTGCCACGTAAACGAGAATCGACATTAACATCGCCAGTATTGGTGATAATACTATACACTGTCACTGTACTAATGACACTGGCTGAAAAGGGATTAAAGCATTTGTTACCCCAACACTTCATATTCCTGATATGTACCTGCTGTACCATGTACTTGTATAATCAAGTATCCTGTTCTCTTTGTATTGCTTTCTTTAGGTGAAATCCCTGGTGTTCCTGCCAGTCCCCTTGCTTTCCTATTAAAAACTGACCACACTAAGCAGGAGAACATAGCGTGGTCAGTTTTCTAGCTATGCTGGGAAGGTGAGGTTGAAAAAAAACACAAGTCCATCAAGTCCAACCTATGTGTGTGATTATATGTCAGTATTACATTGTATACCCCTGTATGTTGCGGTCGTTCAGGTGCTTATCTAATAGTTTCTTGAAACTATCGATGTCCCCCGCTGAGACCACCACCTGTAGAAGGGAATTCCACATCCTTGCCGCTCTTACAGTAAAGAACACTCTACGTAGTTTAAAGTTAAACCTCCTAAGGGCGCATGCGCGGCGCGAACCGAGCAGGAAGCAAGGGCTGAGAGCTCCATGAGCCACGAAGGAGAACGGCACTTCCCCGGGGCCTTACACGCAGGTTTCTGACCCAATTCTTCCTAACACCCCCGGCGGAACTTCCAGCGCATGCCGGGACCCAAAAATCGCCGCTCCAAACCGGCTCAGAGATCCCTAACTACATATTTACTGAGAGTGAGAGAGCGGAGCATGCAGGCCCAAGATGGCGCCCGGAGGACACAGCCACAGGCAAGCCCTCCTGCTGCAGCTACTTCACCGGCACACTCCCAGGGAGAATGTGAGTACTCACTACAATTAACCAAGGCGGACTTAGATGCCAGTCTAACCCTGATGTATGACAAAATAGCACAAAAGTTCCAATCTGAGCTGCATAAGTCCACTAATACCCTGTCTCTAGAGATTGCAGCTCTGGGCAACAGAACGGACTTGCTGGAGACTAAACACAATGAGCTGTCCCTGGGGTACTCTGATCTCAGGAAAGAGCATGAATCTTTATCAGAAACAGTCCTGCAATTGCAAGCACACATTGAGGACCTCGACAACAGAAATAGGCGTAACAATCTTAGGGTGCGTGGGGTCCCCGAATCAGTGACTGAATTGCTGCCAGCCATTCAAAGGCTATTTCAAACTCTCCTGCCTGACTCCCCATTGACGGCCTTTTCCTGTGACAGGATTCACAGGGCCTTACGCCCTCCTCCACCCCCAGAGAAGCCTCCTAGGGACATTGTGCTTTGCCTCAAGGACTTCCTGATTAAAGAGGATATCCTCAGGGCCGCAAGAAACACTCCTAACATTCGGTTGGATGGGACCCCGGTCCAAATTTACCCGGATATCTCCCCAACCACCCTGGACAAACGCAGGAAGATGAAGGAGGTTACTTCAGTGCTGCAGTCGGCAAGTATTCGTTACCGATGGGGCTTCCCTTTCAAGCTACAGGTACCTCATAATGGCACGACATACACTGTTACCACGCTGGCTGAAGGCAAGGAGATGCTTGTGAAACTGGGCCTCCTTGATGCTGCTTCTCTGCCTAGGCTACCATCCACACCGAGACATTCAGCAATTTGGGCTACCCCGCCACCCAGAAGAGACCGCCGGGATCAACGTCGGGACTGATGGAAGCAGCGGCACTTAATTTTTTGGTTTTGCTTTTTATCCTCTTTCCCCCATCTAATTTTTAAGTTCCACTCTCGCTGCTATGTTTGGTTTCCCCCACAGATGGCTAAGAACTTGGATCCTTTCCTGCTATGCTTTGAATGCACCTAAAATCTCCAGGCTCCACGTGGATTCCAGGTCGCGCCCGCTTGTGAGACCCCACACTCACCATTATTGGGGACTGGTCGGCTCTTCATCTGCTTAGTGATGTTGGAGCTGACAGACCCAACACAGGTAACCTCTCCGGATATATCTGCACACGTGCAGATCACACGGACAATACGGTATAGAGTGTTGGACCATTGGGTCCGAACGGACACCATCTTTTGGGTATATGGGATGTCTTTCCCCATTACCCCCCAGGACTTTTGTTGGCCATTTTTCGGCCGAGTTTTCCAGTTTTTGAAACTGATTACTATCTTATTTTATCTGTTTATTTTTTTTGCTTTTTTTACATATTTTGTGCAACCCATCTCAGAAGGCACTATTATTTTGATGTATACACTACCATCTCAGATAATGCAAATTTATATTATGCGGGGGATATGCTTCCTGCCTGGACCTCACCTTGGGGAGCTAAATGCTGGTGGGAAGCCCACTCTTGACCTGGACCTGATTCTAATCTTAAAGCTACCCCTTTGGACCCGCTATGGGTATCAAGATTATATCTCATAATGTGAAAGGGTTTAATACCCCTCATAAACGAAGGAAAGCATTTAAAGCTTATAAGTCACTTGGCGCGGACATTATACTGCTCCAGGAGACACATTTCTCCAGGGATAACCACCCATCATACTTTGATAAAACATTTAAACAATGCTATTTTACAACCTTTGGGTCCAGGTCCAGAGGGGCTGCTATCTTTATTAGGAATTCAGTATTATTTCAGGTCCAACAGTCATACAAAGATCCTGAAAGTCGGTTTGTGATCATTCAGGGCACCATCCAACACAAACAAGTGACCCTAGCTTCATTATATGCCCCTAATGCCACACAGGCTACATTTTTTAAAGAATTTTTCCAGATCCTTGAAAGGTTTCATTCCCCCCATCTGTTAATTGGAGGGGATTTTAACCTGGTAGCCCACTCAGGACTGGACAGAAGCAGAACATGCCCAACCTCTAAAGCGTTCCCCAAATCTCTGCAGTACTCCTTGCGCTCCTCTCAATTGATAGATATATGGAGGGCCCATAATGTTGGATCGAAAGAATACACATTTTATTCCCACCCCCACGATAGTTACTCTCGTCTGGACTATGTTTTTTGCACTCCTTCTCTGGCAGTCAACTCCACCTCAGCCAATATACACATATGTCCTTGGTCGGACCATCATATGGTTTCCACAAATATTTCCTGTTTAGGCCTCCCCCACACGTCTAGGTCTTGGCGTTTAAACAAGTCACTTCTCACAGATCCGGTGATTTTGGCCCAACTAGTAGATCGCCTGAAAGAGTATTTTAGAACTAACAACGTGGAGGATATCTCCCCTATCACCCTATGGGCTGCTCATAAGGCTGTTATGAGAGGCCACCTAATAGAAATCTCTACAACACAAAAACGCCAAAGACAACAGGACACTCATAAACTTACATTAGAACTAGAACGATTATATCACAGTCACACTCAGACACCTTCCACTGAATTGCTCCAGCAAATTACTGAAAAGAGAAGGGCCCTTGATGATATTCTTTCTGGTCACATAGAGAAATCACTTAGATGGTCCAAAGCTCGTTTTCTCCTTCACAGTAACTCCGCCTCCACGATGTTTGCCCGTAAGCTAAAACAATCTTCCCAACCGACCCACCTCTATAAGTTGAAAGATAAAAATGGCAACATTACCTCACACCCTAAACAGGTTTTAAACATCTTCTCCTCCTTCTATCAGAAACTATTTTCAGGCCCAGATCCCTCTTGTTCCCCACCAGTGCAATCATGGTTAGACACTCTTTTGCTCCCCCAGTTGACTGAGGAGCATCTTGATATCCTTAATGCTCCATGCTCTTCAGAGGAAGTGGCATCAATTATATCCTCCCTTAAACTATCTAAGGCCCCAGGCCCAGACGGGTTTTCAGCAGTCTATTATAAAAAACTAACGGACTTTCTACTCCCTACACTAACTAACATGTACAATCAGATCCTTGAAGGAAAGCAATTCCCTGAGGAAATGCTGTTGGCCAACATGTCCCTCATACCCAAACCGAACAAAGATCATACTCTCCCTCAAAACTTTCGCCCCATATCGGTTATTAACAATGACCTTAAAATATTTGGAAAGCTCTTGGCAGATAGACTAGCAAAAGTGATACAGTCTCTGATCTCTCCCGACCAAACCGGTTTCATCCCATCGAGACAGATCACAGATAATATTCGCTTAGCCTCCAACATTGTGCAGGATGCCCATGTACGCACAAATCAGGTACTACTCCTGAGTTTAGATATAAACAAAGCATTTGACAGCGTTATGTGGTCATATCTAGACACAGTATTGCTAAAATTTGGATTTCGGGGGGCATTTCTAAAAGGCTTTAAAGCCCTTTACCATCATCCTAAGACCCGCATAAAGCTGCCGGGGTGTAATTCAGACTATTTTTCGCTGCAATGTGGTACAAGACAGGGGTGTCCCCTCTCCCCTTTATTATTTGCACTCGCCATGGAGCCCCTGTCTAGATCCATCTCCACAAACCCAAACATTAAAGGGTACAGAAAAGGGAACCAAGAATTTAAACTAAGCCTCTATGCGGACGATGTACTTTTATTTATCTCGGACCCATTGATCTCCCTCCCCAACCTCATATCCACTCTGAGTTCCTTCCAAAACTTATCAGGCCTTGGAATCAATCCCAGCAAATGTACTGCGATGCCCATCCACCTTCCACAGCATTTATTATCTACACTCCAAGACAAATTCAAATTTACATGGAACTACACCTCCCTACAATATCTAGGCATCAAACTGGCCCCCTCTCTCAAACAAATGTACTCCTTAAATTATCCCCCGGCTTTCACTAAAATTAAATCTCTCTTAAATCAGTGGTCTTCATATCGTATATCATTTCTAGGTAGGATTCAAGCAATTAAGATGAATATCCTCCCAAAACTATTATTCCTGTTTAGATCACTACCTCTATATGTTTCTCGCTCCTACCTGTTGATGGTGCAGTCGACTCTTCTCAAGTTTATATGGCAAAACAAAAAACCCCGAATTGGTCGACTAATAATGTATAGAACACAGTCGAATGGGGGTTTGGGTTGCCCAGACCTTTGGAAGTACTATCTGGCATCTCGCCTCACTCAACTGGCACAATGGCATACCCCCCCCCACCTCTATACCATGGCTACAGTTTGAGCAGATCTCGATTGCACCGTTCCATCTTCCAGGTATATTATGGTCTCACTCTATAACCCCAAAGGACATCACCCCACTCAATTCTATAGTAGGTCAGTCACTGTACCTTTGGTCCCTATACTCAAAGAAATTTAAGTTGCAATCAGATAGACCCCTATTGTCCTCCTATATAGGAGAGCCGTCCTTCCCCCCAGCCTTCTCATCCAAATTATCATTCTATGGTTGGATCACCAGGGGCTTGGTGAACCTTGAATCCTTGCTGCAAAACGCCGCCTTTTGCTCTTATACTCACCTGCAGCAAACCCATGATATGGGTAGATTTGAGTTTCACCAATACCTACAGATAAGACACTTTTACTCAGCACTAATCTCTGGTGGAGTGGACTTGTCTAAGACCACATTTGAGTCGCTGTGTGGAGAGGCTTCAAGAGATAGAGGGACTATTTCCATTTTATATAGACACCTTAATGACTTTAACTCTCCTCAAAAATCTAAGGCAATGGAGGAGTGGGAATCAGAGATGGCCCAAGAGTTCTCAACGGAGGACTGGCGGGATATGATAACTAATATGCACAAATGCACGAGATCTATATCTATTAAAGAGACAACTCTCAAAATTCACACCAGGTGGTATTACACTCCTGATCGTCTCCATAGATTCTATCCCCTGGTGCCTGGCACATGCTTTAGAGGATGCCAGGACAGGGGAACGATGTTGCACACTTTCTGGAGTTGTAAGGCCCTGGACATCATATGGCAAAAGACTATGTCTCTCATATCACGTATCTCCGGTATCTCGATTACACTAACCTCTCCAATGTGTCTGCTTTTTGCAGAACTCCCAGAGGTCCCCACCCCATTACAGAAATTATTTCACACTCTTTTTAGTGCTATTCAATGGGCAATAGCCCTGAATTGGAAAAGACCTCAGGTGCCTTGGTCGCAGGTGATCTCACGTATGGAGTCCATTAGGACTATGGAATTAGTGCACCATACTCTCCTGGACTCCATACATATATTCGATCGTAAATGGAACATTTGGACGGCTCACCTGCTCAGTGACAGACTAAATGATCCTTCCGCCCCAATAACTGCCTCACAATAAAAGCGTCTACGTTCTTCAAAAGATAGACTCAGAATGGGAAGATACCATTAATAGCGACATAGCCTTCTGATTTCAGGTATAAGATCTTACAACATCCACATAGATTGTAGGCTATGATAATATATATGGGATGCACGTTTATCACATTAGTTTGTTTCTATTTTTCTTTCCTTTTCTTTTTTCTTTTGTTATATGATTTCTCTCTTTATGTTTCTTATTGTTATGATTTATTGGGTGCTATACGATATCATTGTACAATGAGATATGGTTGCTAGTATTAAACTGTGGAGCTGTTACTGACTGTATTACCAATATACCTCATGTACCCTCAACACTTGTTCACCCTGATATTACATTTTCCTGCAATAAAAACGTTTGTAAACAAAAGTTAAACCTCTTTTCTTCTAATTTTAATGAGTGGTCACGTGTCTTATTAAACTCTCTTCTGCGAAAAAGTTTTATCCCTATTATGGGGTCACCAGTACGGTATTTGTATATTGAAATCATATCCCCTCTCAAGAGTCTCTTCTCCAGAGAGAATAAGTTCAGTGCTCACAACCTTTCATCATAACTAATATCCTCCAGACCCTTTATTAGCTTTGTTGTCCTTCTTTGTACTCGCTCCATTTCCAGTACATCCTTCCTGAGGACTGGTGCCCAGAACTGGACAGCATACTCCAGGTGCATCCGGACCAGAGTCTTGTAGAGCGGGAGAATTATCGTTTTATCTCTGGAATTAATCCCCTTTTTTTAATGCATGCCAATATTCTGTCTGCTTTGTTAGCAGCAGTTTTGGCCTATCATCTACCATGACATGCCCCCCCACTGCATTCATTGGGAAGCTCAGTATGCTGCTCCTCCTCCTCCCCCAGCTCTTATGCAGCTAAGAACAGAGGGGCAGAGATGAATGTGATCACTTCTAAGAAAAAGGGAAAAAAGATATTTAAAACATTTTTTTACATCTATACAAAAATGTTTTGCTTTTCATTTCTATTTTAAACTGATTGGGTTGTTTTACAAGGTGATCGTTTACAATCACTTAAACATAAAGGGCGATCAAAGGGTTTAATGTGTGCCTAACTATGTGTAATGTGCGTATTATGTGCTGCTTTTTACTAAAGATCTCTATCTTTCTTCTAAAAAAACAGAGGGATTGTTTCCTCTGTACAGAGCCCTGTGTTGATTGTCAACAAAGGGCTCTGGGCTGTGATTGGACACAGCTGAGCAGCAGGTCCTGGCCATGACTCTCTGCTTGGGACTTGCTGAGAGACTCCCACTGTGTACAATCACAGGGGTTGGTGGGGGGGTGGTGCGCATACACGCGCCCTAAACCTGGATACAGGCGGTGAAGTACAGATACATCGCTTTGCCTGCATGAGCCCGCCCGTCCCCAGTACATTACGGGCAGGTGAGGTCAGAGAGCAGACTTTTGGGTTCTGAACTTTCCCATTTTGGTTTGTGGATATCATTTGTTTCTGATACCTGTCAATAAAGTGCTGTGGATAAGGCCCCATACAGCCTACCTGACAAGGCCCCCTTTCCCCATCCAAAAGTGACTGAGGACATAGATTTATCAGTCCCTTTCTCTGTAGCCTCGGCTGCACCGTTGGATGAATAGGAAACACTCTGAGACTTCCTGCTTCACAAACTGAAGCATAGTAAACACAGTTTACTGGCCCCTTCCCCCACTTTCCATCTTGAATCACCCCTCCCCCCCTTGTGCCCGTAGCAAGTTTCCTATAAGAGAGGAGGAGGGAAGCTGCAGGGGAAAGGGCCACACAGGGGGGCTCGGACAGCAGATAGAAGGGGAGCATGTGCTAGAACTAATCCCCCTGCAGTGCAGCCGGATGTGGAAAGAAGAGGAAAATCTGGCAGCGCTGAAGGGAGAGGCGAAGGAGGATCAGTGTCTGCAATAAGACAGTACAGCCGTACCTCCTGCCCAACAGGTGCCCGATGCCCCCCTTTGAACTTATGGGGCTCAGGCCTAGTACAGGAGGACTGACTGTACTGCCTTATCAGAAGCCCTGGTATGCACCATTTTTTGTTTTTTTTCTTGTTTGCACAGATTTGATTCTCCAGTCTGAAGAAGGTGGCATTGCCACAATCATTCAGTCGTGTGCATTGTGGTCATTTCATTTGCAAAATGTTTTTACTGTTCCTTGCTACCTGTGTGGATGTAAATGCCTTGGTATTTTCCTGACATTTGTTAGAACTGAAGAAGTGGCTTGGATAAGCTCCAAAACCTCTTCAACAACACAGAATAAGTCCAGCTGAATGTGACAAACTACCTCCAGATATACAATGACCTGGATTAACAAGACCCTTCGCAGATGCTCACCGATGTTCATTTTCTGTGTGTTGCCACCGTCATTAATGTGTGCCCATGCATCAAAAAATTGATATTAACGTTTCTAAACCATGCATATTGCATAGACCTGAGTATGAGTAAGCTCCATTTAAAAACAATGGCTAAGCTGTGTAAATGTGTTAATGTATAGCAAAGTCACTGTCTGTGCTCAAGTGATAAAGAGGGTTAAAACTGGAGGGTTTAGTGCTTATTCTCTAGTCTTACTCATATGATGTTGAGGATCCTCTCACAGCTTTGCAGCTCCCATCAGACTGGGGAAATCTTCAGTACTAGATGAACAATAAAGAAAAAAAAAAAAAGTACATTGGCCTACTGCAGAATCTCAGACACCAATGGTTAATGAAAATTGGTTAAAATACTTGGAAAAGAGCCCTGAGGAAGAGAGGGTGTGTCCCTCAAAAAGTGTCATCTTCATCGGCGTGCGCATGGGGTGCGCCAGATGTGCCCGGGCACACCCTAATCACCCCGTGCACCGGTGGTCCATAATAAAGGCACACACAAAGAATCCATCCAATTTTGACAGCAGCACCGGATCCGCTGCTTTCAAGTCCCTTCTGTCATTTCCGGCCCTGGGGGCGGTGCACTGTACTGTGAGCAGCAACATGCCACCTGTTTGTGTTTACAACAGCAGCACTCCCAGCGAATCGCACAGACCCTATCCTGCACATCTCTATGGGAACAGAGAAGAGGCGGTGGATGTGCTCAGCTATGCTAGTATGGAGACAGCAGCCTGCACTCTCCACACAATGTAAGTTGTAGCTGCTCCTCTCTGTTGGCGAAAGGAGAGCTCTGGGAAGTTTGAGGGGGAGCTCTGTCCTACCGAGGTGGGGGGAGATGTGAGATGCATACTCCTGAACTCTGCCCCTTGTATTCAGAGTATTTCTGAACTCAGCCCCTCTGTAAGAAGAACATTCCTGAACTCTGCCCCCTGTACATAACCTATTCCTTAACTCTGCCCCCTGTACAAAGCCTATTCCTAAACTCTGCCCCCTGTACATAGCCTATTCCTAAACTCTGCCCCCTGTACATAGCCTATGCCTGAACTCTGCCCCCTGTACATAGCCTATGCCTGAACTCTGCCCCCTGTATGTAGCGGGTTCCTGAACGCTGCCCCCTGTACGTAGTGTATTTCTGAACTCTGCCCCCTGTACGTAGCCTGTTCCTAAACTCTGCCCCCTGTACATAGCCTATTCCAAAACTCTGCCCCCCTGTATGTAGCCTATTCCTAAATTCTACCCCCTGTATGTAGCCTATTCCTAAACTCTGCCCCTGTACGCAGCATATTCCTGAACTCTGCACCCTGTACGTAGTGTGTTCCTGAATTCTGCCCCCTGTACGTAGCATGTTCCTAAACTCTGCCCCCTGTACGTAGCAGTGTATTCCTGAACTCTGCCCCCTGTATGTATCGTACTTCTGAACACTGCCCCTTGTACATAGAGTATTTGTGAACTGTTCCCAATGTACATAGCATACTCCTGAACGCTGCCCCCCTGTAAGCAACGTATTCCTGAATTCTGCCTCCTGTACGTAGCGCATCCTAAACTCTGCTCCCTGCACCTAGCATACTGTTGAACTCTGCACTCTGTATGTAGTACACTCCTGAAGTCTGCACTCTGTACACTATGTACCCAGCGAAGGCTACCTAAGGCCACTGAAAGCTATTCAAAACCACACCTAATTTTTGCCTGGGCATGCTGCATGCCCCACATGTTCTTATGATCTTGCACATTGTTATAAGAGTGCATGAGTCTGTATGTGAGGAGATTATATATATATATTATTATATCTTTTCATGTGACAACACTGAAGAAACGGCACTTTGCTACAATGTAAAGTATTGAGTGTACATCTTGTATAACGGTGTAAATTTACTGTCCCCTCAAAAAAACAAAACACATAGCCATTAATGTCTAAACCAATGGCAACAAAAGTGAGTACACCCCTAAGTGAAAATGTCCAAATTGGGCCCAAATTGTCAATATTTTGTGTGGCCACCATTATTTTCCAGCACTGCCTTAACCCCCTTGGGCATCAAGTTCACCAGAGTTTCACAGGTTGCCACTGGAGTCCTCTTCCACTCCTCCATGATGACATCACGGAGCTGGTAGAGACCTTGCGCTCCTCCACATTACGTTTGACACAGATGCTCAATAGGGTTTAGGTCTGGAGACATGCTTGGCCAGTCCATCGCCATTTACCCTCAGCTTCTTTAGCAAGGCAGTGGTCATCTTGGAGGTGTGTTTGGGGTCGTTAACATGTTGGAATACTGCCCAGCGGCCAGTCTCCGAAGGGGGGGGGATCATGCTCTGCTTCAGTATGTCACAGTACATGTTGGCATTCATGGTTCCCTCAATGAACTGTAGCTCCCTAGTGCTGGCAGCACTCATGTAGACCCAGACCATGACACTCCCACCACCATGCTTGACTGTAGGCAAGACACACTTGTCTTTGTACTCCTCACCTGGTTGCTGCAACACACGTTTGACACCACCTGAACCAAATAAGTTTATCTTGGTCTCATCAGACCACAGGACATTGTTCCATTAATCCATGTCCTCCTTAGTCTGCTTGTCTTCAGCAAACTGTTTGCAGGCTTTCTTGTGCATCATCTTTGGAAGAGGCTTCCTTCTGGGATGACAGCCTTGCAGACCAATTTGACGCAGTGTGCGGCGTATGGTCTGAGCGCTGACAGGCTGACCCCCCACCCCTTCAACCTCTGCAGTAATGCTGGCAGCACTCATATGTTTATTTCCCAAAGACAACCTCTGGATATGACGCTGAGCACGTGCACTCAACTTCTTTGTTCGACCATGGTGAGGCCTGTTCTGAGTGGAACCTGTCCTGCTAAACCGCTGTATGGTCTTGGCCACCGTGCTGCAGCTCAGTTTCAGGGTCTTGGCAATCTTCTTCTAGCCTAGGCCAGTGATGGTGAACCTTGGCACCCCAGATGTTTTGGAACTACATTTCCCATGATGTTCATGCATTCTGCAGTGTAGTTTAGCATTATGGGAAATGTAGTTCCAAAACATCTGTGGTGCCAAGGTTCACTATCACTGGCCTAGGCCATCTTTATGTAGAGCAACAATTCTTTTTTTCAGATCCTCAGAGAGTTCTTTGCCATGAGGTGCCATGTTGAACTTTCAGTGATCAGTATGAGATAGTGAGAGCGATAACACCAAATTTAACACACCTGCACCCCATTCACACCTGAGACCTTGTAACACTAATGCCCCGTACACACGGTCGGACATTGATCGGACATTCCGACAACAAAATCCTAGGATTTTTTCCAAGGGATGTTGGCTCAAACTTGTCTTGCATACACACGGTCACACAAAGTTGTCGGAAAATCCGATCATTCTGAACGCGGTGACGTAAAACACGTACGTCGGGACTATAAACAGGGCAGTAGCCAATAGCTTTCATCTCAAACTTTGTGTGTCGGAAAATCCGATGGAAAATGTGTGATGGAGCCCACACACGATCGGAATTTCCGACAACAAGGTCCTATCACACATTTTCCGTCAGAAAATCCGACCGTGTGTACGGGGCATAACAAGTCAAATGACACCGGGGAGGGAAAATGGCTAATTGGGCCCAATTTGGACATTTTCACTTAGGGGTGTACTCACTTTTGTTGCCAACAGATAAGATTTTAATGGCTGTGTGTTGAGTTACTTTGAGGGGACAGCAAATGTACACTGTTATACAAGCTGTACACTCAGTACTTTACATTGTAGCAAAGTGTATTTACAAAAATGTGAGGGGTGTACTCACTTTTGTGAGATACTGTTTGTGTGTGTGTATGTGTGTATATATATATATATATATATATACATATATATATATATATATATATAAACACACACGCATGTGTGTTTGAGCTTTGGGGTGCACACCCTAATGCAATAGGCTGCGCATATCTTATGGTCATCTTACTTGCATTTATGATGCATCATTGTGGTATGCTGATGAGTTCTTTTCCATTATAGAGTTGTGTAAGAAACCTTGGATTTGCTTCCCACAAGAATTTCTAAAATAAGAGACACAATCCAGTTCACACGGCACCATTGTAACTCAGAAACCATGTTTCTGTACCAGGCAGATCTTGCAGGAGGTGCTATAGGCAAAATTCCAAAGCTTCCACTGGTAACGATGGACAAGGAGAAAATTGGGTTGTTCAACAGCAACCACTTGTTTTCTTCAAATTATGACCTCAGAATTAGAGCTGGACTTGTCATTGGTTACTATGTCCAACCCTGTTTTCTCTGTTCACTATGTGAAGCAATGTTAAAGTTTTAGCTTTGCCAAGACCCGTTTTTTTCTTTTATCGGCCACTAAGCATTTTCATAGGCATGAAGCTCTAACAGAGACTTTATTATACAGTAAATGTTTCCACATTTTGTGTACACATAATGATGGGTCTCTGAAGGCCATGTGGTTTTTTTTTTTTCTTAGTCTTTATTCATTTTATGGCTTTGCAAGCCGCCAGCCCTGCATTCTTGCGGCCCCTTATTATCCAATGCAATTAGTAGCTATTATGTCCCATAAGTTAAATAGAACGGCAGGGCAGACCCGCGGAATACACAGATTGTGACAGAATGCATCCTGCCAGGTATTCTTCTGATATGGCTCCACTCGGTGGCCCAGTCACCTCGTCATTTTAACTCTCTTTGTCGGAAGTAAATGTGAACGCATCCTATGTCTTTTGTTCTGCCAGGGACCAAAGAGTGCCAGCGTTGGCTAAACGGTCAATTCTTAAAGTGCTAATTCTTTCCAGCTGTCTTCTCTGTGTTTGGCTGTAGCCGCAGTTCTACAGGTCAGCATGATTACCCTAAATCTGATTTCTAAATGGAAAAGTAGCCATACTGTAGCTGTGTCTCTATCTTTTTTGTATTGTGTTGCTTAGATTTCATCTGTAAGGCAGAAAATCAGAGGCAAGCCGGTTAGGTTGGCACTAGCGGACTACATCCCTTTGGTCTTTCAAGTGTAGTAGAGAGAGCAACAAATTTAAAATCCTTAGAAGTCCAGAGTCTTTATTGTTTAACTGGTTAGAACAAGCAGGGGAAAGGACAGTCCACACATTTCAGGAGTCACACAATCTCTGTGGCCCGAAAAAGGCATTGGCTGTCCTTTGCCTTGCTTGTTGTAACCAGGTAAACAATAAAGACCTTGGACTTCTAAAGGATTTTTCATTTGGAGCTCTTCTTGACCTATTACACTTGAGTTTCTCAATTTGGGTAAATGTCTCCTGGTATCCCCATCTTTGTGGTGAGCTGCCAAATACAGGCCAGTTGGGCTCAGGTAATAACATTGTCCACACATTGATGACCTTTGAAAATTTGTGTCCGGCACCCTTCTACCACTACCTCTTACAACCCTTTAGTGTCAATCTTTGGGGTGTCCATAGAAGGCCTATTTATTCATCACAATGGTAAGGCCTGCTGTCCTAAGAGGCGCTAACACTGACCTACAAAGCCCCAAAAATATCAAAGTGCCATGTAATCGAAAATAGACATTATCTCCATCTCCCTGTCTGTGGACACCCTTTATGTTCCTTTCATTGTGCCTACTTCAGGGTGATCTTTCTTTCCTGCTATATTGGGGTAGTCATGAAGATGGTGGTGGGAATATCCAACTGCCAAGATATCTTTTTCACAATGGATCTTTTTATAAGCAGGCACCATAATCTTGGCCAAGAATGTAGGTTCATGTTCTGGTGAGACTGGTAAGATCTTCACTTCATTAAAACTGTATCCCAACAAGAATGTTAGTTGGCTTCTTACCCATATTTATCCTTTCTAAATGATAACCTATAGTCAGAGAATACATCCAGTTTTTCCACTGCCCTGATGTCCAGCCTGTGGCCCATGGGCTGCATGCAGTCCTTTGGTGCTTTTTATGTGGTTTCAGGACCCAAGAAGCCAGTGGTGGAAGCATTGATTAAGAAGCCCATAAGAGCAATGTGCTCAAGAAATCTCATGTACTCTGTTCCAAGTTTTTGACTCATGCTGCATGTCCCCACTAGTCACCAACCACTCTGTAAGATGTCTTTGATTTGTGACTATGCGATGACCTGAAATATGCCTGTGATCTATGGCTATCTCCTGTAATATATCTACAGTCTTTGTAAGTCTTCTGAAGCATTACAAACGCTGACAATCCTGCTTGGCCCCTTGGGACAGCTGAGGCCCCCTGTACATCATATGTTGACTAGCACTGCTTCACAAACTTAAAGTGCATGCCAAAACCTTTTTTTAGTCTTGTATAGAGTGGGTTGAACCTCTGTCAAGTTTTTATTTCTTTTTGTGGCCCCATTAGGAAAATGTACCTATTGCCTCCTTGGTCACAGAAACAGATGGAAAATACCATAGTTTCCAGTGGCGACATTTGTTGTAGTGACAGCTAAGAGGAAAACCACTCTGTAGAGATTTTTTATGACTTCTTGTTGCAGCTCTCAGACAGCAAGGTGAAATTTCCCTGATCAGCACCCAGAACTAAAGTGACAGGGGGGTCTAAATAAAGAGAACCAGTCCATCCAGTTCAACCAGTGTGGATGTGTATATGCATTTAGGTTTCTACCACTTTCCCACATCCCTGTATATTGTGTTTGCTAAGATGCCCATCTATACGTTTTTTGAAATGATCAACACTTCCCGCTGATACCACCAATTGTGGAAGGGAAAAGCCCATATCTATGCCGTTCTAACAGTAAAGGACCCCCTATGCAGTTTTAAGGTTAAACTGCTTCTCATCCAACTTCATTGAGTGTCCACATGTTCTCTTTAGCCACCTGAGACCCAACAGTTACCTCCCTATGCTAGAATCGCAATTTAAAAATGTATATATTGCGATCATATCTCCTCTTAAGCATCTATTTTCCTGGAAGAGTAAGTTTAATGTTAGTAGTCATTCCTCATAACTGAGATCCTCCAGCCCCCTTATTAGTTTTGTCATCCTTCTCTGGACTCTCTTCAGTTCCAGCACATCTTCCTGAGGACTGATGACCAGAATTGGGCGGGATACGGTCAAGATGCGGCCAAACCAGAGCATGTCACAATTTTTATGGAGAATTCGCTACTAGGCCAGTGACCCCATCGTTATGATAAGGTGGTATTTTTTTCCATTATAACATGACACAGCCACAATGCCACCATCTGGGCACCACGTACACTCCATTCACTTCGACTCTCGTAAGCTGTCTAAGGTTGTACTCCGTTACAATTTCTATGCAGAATTAGACATGTCCAGAGCAGAAAAATTGGTTTTGTTTAGTTTTTGATTCATTTAAATAATTTTGTTTAATTACATTTCTTTAATTTGTTTCATTTGTTTTCAGAATTTGTTACGTTTATTTGTTTTCTAATTCAATTCCAATTTTCCGAATTCTGTTGAATTGAATTGAATTCTACCAAATTTGAAAAATTGTTGGCATTCAAATTTATTCTATTTGAAATTTGAGTTTCGGAAGGCGGTTATGTTCTAATTTATTCTATTGTTTTTTTCTTTTCTATTTTCTATTCTATTCTTTTATTATCTATTCTCTTATTTTCTATTCTATCCTTTTCTATTCTAATCTATTCTGTTCAAATGTGAATTTAATCAATTCGAATTTTGGAAGACTTTCTAATTTCTTCCTTTCTATTGTTTTTTCTATTCTATTCTTTTTTTATTCTAATTTATTGTATTTTTTTTCTATTCCTTTTTATTTCTATTCTATTTTATTCTATTCTATTCTTTTATATTCTATCCCCTTATTTTCTATTCTATTTTATTCTATTCTTTTATTTTCTATTCCGTTCTGTTTTACTCTATTCTTTTCTGTTATTTTATTCTATTCTTTTGTTTTCTATTCTGTTCTGTTCTCTATTCTATTCTTTTCCATTCTATTATTTTATTTTCTGTTCTGTTTTTCTCTGTTCTTTTCTATTTTTATATTTGATTCCCTTATTTTCTATTCTTTTTTTTTCTATTCTGTTCTGTTTTACTTCTTTTCTATTCTATTCCTTTATTATTATTATCATTAATATTATCTATTCTATTTTTTTCTATTCTTTTTTTTTCAAATTCGAATTTTGGCCAAATTTCGTTTTTGTTATTTTGGATTCGTTTAAATTCATTACTATTGTGATTCAGACTGGGTTCACACATATGCAAATTGGATGTGGGTTTCCTTGCACCCGATTCGCATGACAGGAGAGTGTGACCGGCTCTCAATGTAGCCGGTTCACACACCTCCAGGGTGGCTGCAATCCACATTTTAAAAAGGGTCCCGTGCGTCTCTGGGGAGAATTCAGGAAAAAATTCAGACCTGATTCGCAACCGATGAACAGGGACGCCCCCCGTCCCCCCCCCCCCCGGTCTTAGAAATTTGCATACATTTTTCAGAATATTGAAAAATTTGTCCGAATTTCGATCCGGAACTAAATACATCGCAAATCTCTATGCAGAATCCACTAGCAAGCCGGTGACCCCCCATCACTATGGTGAGGTGGTATTTTTTCCAGTATTTTCCAACACGGGTAGAAACAAAAATTCAAAACCCAGCATTTGTGCCACTATCCAGCGTAGAGAAATTGTCAAAAAGTTGACTTCTTTTAACACAACGAGCTGTTTTTTTTCTCCCAATATTATAATGCGGTTATGTTATGTAGCCACTTTAGATCAAAGCCATGCATAGCAGAGTTATTTAACCACAATGATATTCCTATAATTAGAGGCAGTTCTTTTGGGAAGCGATCGGCCATGCACATGGCTGAGGCTCACAAGAAGGCTGACACCGCGGCTTCCAGCGGCATCAACACAAATCTCGCGTCCGGTGACGGCTAAGTCGGCCTGACTGAAATGTTGAGTGCATTTGCCCTTCAAACAAAGCGGCGTGATGGCCGAGGCGTGCACTAGGACGGAGTTTATTAGGCAGCGCCGTGCTGTCGGGCAGGGGTTGTTAAGCTGTATTACGCTATTACCAAGGTTGTTAAGCAGTATGGGGAAGGAAGGCCTTTATTTGCCATCCCATGCTATACGATAGAGTGTATTAAGCAGTGTGATACTAGAAACTAGTTTATTAAGCATTGCTGTGCTATTGTTAAGCCGTATTGTGCAGTGGCCAAGTTTGAGGAGCAGTGCCTTTCTATACAGAGGAGAGTTTATTAAGCAATTTTGTGATATAGTTATTAAAGCGTAACTAGAGTTAAATTAAAAAGCTCAATGGTGCTGGAGAGTGAATGGCAGGCTTTCTATTTTTTTACAGTGCCTTGCAAAAGTATTCATCCCCCTTTGGCATTTTTCGTGTTTTGTGGCCTCACAACCTGGAATTAACATGGATTGTTTGAGGATTTGCATCATTTAATTTACAGAACATGCCCACAAATTTCAAGATGATTTTTTTCTTTTTATTGTGAAGCAAACAACAAATAGGACAAAATAACAGAAAAGGTCAATGTGCATAACTATTCACCCCCCTAAAGTCAATACTTTGTAGAGCCACCTTTTGCGGCTATCACAGCTCCAAGTCGCTTTGGGTAAGTCTCTATGAGCTTATCACATCTTACCACTGGGATTTTTGCCCATTCCTCCTTGCAAAACTGCTCCAGCTCCTTCAAGTTGGATGGGTTGCGCTTGTGAACAGCACTCTTTAAGTCTGACCACAGATTTTCTATTGGGTTGAGGTCTGGGCTTTGACTAGGCCATTCCAACACATTTACATGTTTCCCCTTAAACCACTCAAGTGTTGCTTTAGCAGTGTGTTTGGGGTCATTGTCCTGCTGGAAGGTGAACCTCCGTCCTAGCCTCAAATCACACACAGAGGGGTACAGGTTTTGCTCAAGAATATCCCTGTATTTAGCACCATCCATCTTTCCCTCAACTCTGACCAGTTTCCCAGTCCCAACTGCTGAAAAACATCCCCACAGCATGATGCTGCCACCACCATGTTTCACAGTGGGGATGGTGTTCTGTGGGTGATGTGATGTGTTGGGTTTGCGCCAGACATAGCGTTTTCTTTGATGGCCAAAAAGTTCAATTTTAGTCTCATCAGACCAGAGCACCTTCCTCCATACATTTTGGGAGTCTCCCACATGCCTTTTCACAATGTCCAATGTCAATTCCTATGTACAGATACTCCAGTCTCTGCTGTGGAACACTGCAGCTCCTCCAGGGTTACCTTAGGTCTCTGTGCTGCCTCTCTGATTAATGCCCTCCTTGCCCGGTCCGTGAGTTTTGGTGTGCGGCCGTCTCTAGGCAGGTTTGCTGTTGTGCCATGTTCTTTCCATTTGGTTATGATAGATTTGATGGTGCTCCTAGGGATCATCAAAGATTTCAATATTTTTTTTATAACCTAACCCTGACTTGTACTTCTCAACAACATTGTCCCTTACTTGTTTGGAGAGTTCCTTGGTCCTCATGGCAGTGTTTGGTTAGTGGTGCCTCTTGCTTAGGTGTTGCAGCCTCTGGGGCCTTTCAGAAAGGTGTGTATATGTAATGACAGATCATGTGACACTTAGATTCCACACAGGTGGACATCATTTCACTAATTATGTGATTTCTGAAGGTAATTGGTTGCACCAGAGCTTTTTATGGGCTTCATAACAAAGGGGGTGAATACATACGCACATGCCAATTATCAGTTTTTTATTTCTGAAAAATAGTTTTATGTATATATTTTTCTAATTTTATTTCACCAACTTAGACTATTGTGTTCTAAACCATCACATATAATTCAGATTAAAAAATCATTGAACTAAAGTCTGTAATGTAACAAAATAGGTAAAAAGCCAAGGGGGGGGGGTGAATATTTTGCAAGGCACTGTATATGGGCAGGTCGGATAAAGAGAACCCCGTCAGGGTTTTTGTTAACCAGTAAGGTTCATGGCTTCTAGGGCACTGTACACTCCATCGAAATGCAGTATATCTTTACCAGGCCAGATTTATATTTTTGATCCCTCTATTCCAACCGTGTGGTGTCGCCCCCTACCCTCTGATTTCAGTCTTAAAGTGACTTGTAAACCTCTAAAATGAAAAATGAACAAAGCATATCCATCTACTATTGTGTACTAGCTTCAATCCAACGCCCCTAGTGTGGTTCCTTTCTGCTACTGTACCTCTTTCCTCTGCTATCCGAATGAGTCACTTCTGACAGTGACCTTAAGGCTAGTTTACACTTGCTTCAAAACAAGGCTTCAGACATGCTTTTTAACCGCTTGCCGACCAGCCGCATTATACTGTGGCAAGTTGGCGAATCGCCGTAGGTGTACATCGGACGCTTTAAGAGCTCTAGGGGGCCCGTGGCGCAGTGCCGGAGTTGAAGCGTGTGGCCCGTGATCACTCCTCAGAGAGCCAGAACGGGGATCTGTCAATGTAAACAGACAGATCCCCGTTCTGACAGGGGAGTAGAGAGAGATTGTCTGTTCCTATTGATCAGGAACAGCGATCTCTCTCCTTTTCCAGTCAGTCCCCTCCCCCCACAGTTAGAAACACCTCCCTAGGGAACACTTAACCCCTTGATCGCCCCCTAGTGTTAACCCCTTCCCTGCCAGTGACAATTAAAAAGTAATTAGTGGATATTTTTAGCTATGATCAATGTATAAATGTCAATGGTCCCAAAAAAAGTGTCTGCCGCAATGTCGCAGTCCCACTAAAAATCGCTGCCATTACTAGTAAAAAAAAAAAATGATAATAAAAATGCCATGAATCTATCCCCTATTTTGTAGACGCGATAACTTTTGCGCAAACCAATATACATTTATTGCGTTTTTTTTTTTACCAAAAATATGTAGAAGAATACATATTGGCCTAAACTGATGAAGATTTTTTTTTCTTTTTTGGGGGGGATATTTATTCTAGCAACAAGTAAAAAATATAGGGTTTTTTTTTTCAAAATTGTCGCTCTTTTATTTGTTTATTTAAAAAAAAAAGAAGGCAGAGGTGATCATGTACCATCAAAAGAAAGCTCTACTTGTGGGAAAAATAAGGACATAGATTTTGTTTCTGTACAGCATCGCACAACCGCGCAATTGTCAGTTAAAGCGGCGCAGTGCCGTACACAAAAAATGGCCTGGTCATTAAGGGGGCAAATCCTTCCAGTCCTTAAGTGGTTAAAGCTCTCTGAATGCCAGCCAAAGCTCCTGTCACTAAAAAAAAGGTTAGCTTACAGTCCTGTTTACACCTTGCTTTTGCTTTGCCTTGCTTCGGCTTCGCTTCAAAAATGATACGCCATGTCGCTTTAGTGGTGCTTCAAAGCCTCCATAGAAGTCTATGATAAAGTTTGCGTGAAGCACCACCAAAGCACCACTGAAGCATCATCGAAGCACCACCGAAGCAACAAAAACACATCAAAAAAGCATGTTGAAGCAATAGGCGCTTTAAGGCGGAGTTCCACCCATTTATAAGTCGGCAGTACAAAAAGTGTAGCTTTTTGAAGTTTATTTAAACAGACACTCACCTGTCCCACGGTCCAGCGATGCGGGCCCACGTAGCCTCGTTCCTACTTCCCCACTTCTCCTAATTCTAAATGTGGATGCCCGGCTGTGGCTTCACAGCTGGGCGCGCACTGCACATGCGCAAGCCACGCGCTGTGAATGACCGGGCAATCTTCTGGGACCTGTGACGTGTTGCAGGGAGAGAGGGGGGACAGGTGAACTTCCTTCCGGTGCCGTGGAGCCAGAGGAGAAAGTGGGAGCTTGGTGCCCTTAAAAACTGGGTATCCGATCTCCCCCTAAAAAAGACATGTTAAATGTGGCATGTCAGGGGGTCACCATCACTTAAAGCGGAAGTTCAATTTTTGGGTGGAACTCCGCTTTAATGTGTGTTGAAGCTGAAGCAGGTGTAAATGAGCCCTTAAACTTGATGGTGCGCCGCTCAAAGGGCTCATTTACACTTGCTTTGATTCAAGGCACAATAAAGCGCCTACTGTGTGTTTGACGCTTCAACGATGCTTCAGTGGTGCTTGGATGATGCTTTTTCATAGCTTAATTGAAGCTTGCAGATGTCCTGCGTGTGTATTGATATTTCATACCTGCAATACCTCCAAAACAAAGCAAAGCTAAAGCTGAATTAAAGCCTCAAAAGCTGTAGGTGCTTCAAGCGAGCTTTGTTATAGACTTCTATGGAGGCTTTGAAGACACTTTGAAGCACCACTAAAATGACACGTGGTATAGTTTTCAAAGCAAAGCCAAAGCAAAAGCAAGGTGTAAACAGGACTGTAAGCTAACCATTTTATTTAAAGACAGGAGCTTTGACTGGCGTTCAGAGAGCTTTAAAAAAGTGTGTCCGAAGACTTGCTTTGAAGCAAGTGTAAACTAGCCCTAAGTGACACTGCTTCTGGCTTTGCTGTTTCACTCTGTGCATCGGGTGCCAGCATGGGTAAGCTTATCCAGAAAGCCCCTTGTATTTAGTTAGGAACCGACGCACACCGAGCAGCTCACATTAGCTGGGATCTAAGACGCAGGAGACCCAGCTCCTCCTGATGGCCACGCCCTCTAACATGTTTTGTTGCACCCACAGGGCTTACTCATAGAGGCCAGAGAGGGCTGGGGCTTCCTAAATCTGAGGCACTTGGAGCTACTCAGTGTGTAGCAGTTCCTATCAAAATATATGTTACATCTGACAGGTTATGCCGACAACACAGATTTCTGGGGACAGCCACCGTCGCCCTTCCCCAGCACACAGCAGGTGATTGACAGCCTCAGCTGTGCATGTTTCCCTATGAGACTTTAGAGGGGGGTGTGTCCTTTCCCTTCAATCAGGTCTCAGATTACACTCGGCTCACTGCTGTATGCTGTGCAATGTGTGACATAAGATCCCCGCCCCCTGCTTCTGGAGCCTAGAAATGCTGTTTAAATTTTGTACTTTGACTGGCTGTAGAGAAACCGGTACTGTAGAACCTGTGTAGGAGGATTTGTTTCATCTGTGTATCACCTGAGCCAGTCACTTCACTGGGTATATATTAGGTTGTATAACCACTTTAAAGTTGCTGCCTTAAAGAAGATAGCCATACAATTTCTCTTGGATGTTGTATTGGCATGTCTATGAAGGCATTTATCCAGGGCACGTTATAGCCGATAGTAGTTGTAATGTTGAGGAGCAGTGGCGGCTGGTGGTAATTTTTTTTTGGGGTGCGCCAAACAGTGCACCCACAACCACAACGCCACCCCCCCCCCCCCGCGCTCCAGAGCACTTACCCCATGGTGGACAATGCTTCACCCGGGCGAGAGGTGGTGGGCATCACGGGCGGTAGGCATCATGGCGGCTTCCATCTCCTCTCTCCAACGGGTCTCAGACCCACTTCCTGATTGGCCAGGAGGAGAATCAGTGTGTAAATAGTGAAAATTCATTCGCTATTGTCACACAACTGGGTGGGCACGGTTCGCAGTGCTCTTTGAAGCCTATTAGAGCCTCTAGCTCTAATCACATGTTTCAAAAAAACACACCCCCCTCCCCATTGGAATTCATGCGTTCGGCGTCCTGCATGGGGGCCAGGCGCATGGATAGGGGGGGGAGGCGCCCCTGTTAAAGATGTTTCCTTGCTTCTCAAAGCTTAAAGAGGAGCTCCACCTTAAACAAAAAATATTAAAAGCCAGCAGCTACAAATACTGCAGCTGCTGACTTTTAATAAATGGACACTTACCTGTCCCAGGGTCCAGCGATGTCGGAAGCCGATCGATCGCTCGTCTCTCGGCTGCCCCCCACCGCCACCCTCGGTCAGGGAATCAGGAAGTGAAGCTTTGTGGCTTCACTGCCCGGTTCCCTACTGCGCATGCGCGTCCACACTGGTCCCTGTTGTGTTGTGGGAACTGTGTGTTTCCCACAACACAACGGGGGGGGGCATTTGCGGCTAGCTGCGGTTAGCTATTCCGTGAAGTGGGTGCAGATACCTGTATTATACAGGTATCTGTACCCCTCTCCCCCCTGAAAGGTGCCAAATGAGGCACCGGAGGGGGGAGTAATCCGATGAGCGGAAGTTCCACTTTAGGGTGGAACTCCGCTTTAATTTTCAATGTATGTCAGGAACCAGCCAATACCAAAGTATTTATACCCACGCTTTACAACAACTTAATCCAATCACCATGGAATATGGAGATATTAATTGTCCAAGAACAGGATGGGAGGGTGTGAAAGTTGTGCAAGCACACTTTTCTGGCTATATAATCCCATTGTTGGGGTCAGGAAGCCTTTCAAAGGTGTTTAGTGCCTCGATTTACATGGCTTAAGGTGTGTATTGTGCTGGGGGTAGAAGTGTCAAAAAAGACCTTCAACCTTTATATTCAAAGGAAGGAATGTCCACAGATACAAGTAAAATTGCTGTACGTTATGGAATTCAGGGAATGACATAACAGTCATATCAAAGTCCATTCTGGAGTCACTTGACAATACAAAGTCAATCACATTTAGTGGACGGTCCGCAGTAGTCACATGGGAAAGCATATGCAGCACTTTTAGCCGCCATCTCCCTATACCAGTAATGGCAAACCTTGGCACCCCAGATGTTTTGGAACTACATTTCCCATGATGCTCAACTACACTGCAGAGTGCATGAGCATCATGGGAAATGTAGTTCCAAAACATCTGGGGTGCCAAGGATCACCATCACTGCTCTATACAGTCTCTCCTTCCACCCAGAGTCATTGGTACTCACAGGACTGTTCTCTCTGTAGTCATCTCTTCCATAGGTATACCCCTGGAACTCTTGGCCTTTTTAATTCTGCCGTAGCGCCCAAATCCATAAGGGTCAGAAAGTTGACAGCAGGGTCTCCTGGGAGCAGGTCTACATTTCCTAGGCCACCTGCCCTGTCCAGGGCCTACACGTGCTGGTTACGTCCGCGTTGGTGTGGGATGTTTGGCTCCCTTGTGCACTCCTCCCAACCTGGCTTATGTGGTTGCTGCCTCACCCATGATATCACTGCAGGAGAGCTCTAACTAAAAGGGGCCTAGCACCTGATTACACTGTCTGCAGTAACCAGACACTATTCTAGCACAGAGCCACATAGTGACAAACTAGCTAACTGTACCTGCCTACAAATGTGCCAAGATATAATTGTACTTCTAAGCGTCATGGCTGTGGCAATGTGTATTCATCCCTCTGCATCCATGTATATTTGGAGGTGGCCACTAAAAATATGGATCAACCAACTGCTTTTGCCACCCCTCCACCACCAGTGTGAACTTGGTCTAAGAGTGGACTTTTGAAGAGAGTTTCTCACTTTGAATAGTGCCTCCAAGACAGAAAGTAAAAATCTCCTCAATGTTATACAAACCACTATTGGTTTTAACCATTCCCTACTCTATCCAAAATCCGTTCCCTACTTTTTCCAAAACTTAAAAAAAAAAAATTTTAAAAAGTGACTTTAGTTATACTATATATATTTTTTTTTTATTGAAAATCTCTAGAATAGTAGAAGCACCTTTACCCAAATGAGAAAAAATAAGTGGACCTCTGCAAATGTCCTGAATTTTAAGGTAAATGAACTCTAGAAACTTCTTGGAAGAAATATAGAAGAATAGAGTTAAAAAGTGGAATGTTCCTTTAACTGGGATTGCGTTAAGTATGCATGTTTACGCTGGAAACATCCTGAAGGTAAGCTCTAATGTACTTATAAAATCCCACTTGGTAGGTTACCTTAATTAGACATGCAAATTCATCCACGGCAGAACCAAGCTGCCACGGACGGCCCCCGGCAAGCGATTCAGCTCTGCGGCTGCCAGATGAGCCGTTGTTAGCCCGGAGCCGTTGTGCGCTTGCACCATTGCACAACAGTAGAGGTAGATAATCTCCTGGGCATGTTGGGAGGTATGGCGGTTGCTCGGTAACGAAGCGGCCCTGTTGTTCACAGCCCATTACTGCCATGTGGGTAGCTGGCCTCCTGCAAACGAATTCATATTTCTAATTAAGGGGAGAGGTGGGGGGACACTTTACTATATAAATGATGGTTTTTCTCTAGGCCGAGTGTACTAAGTAGCGTTGAGCTAATGAAGATGCTTTGTTGAAGGAAACCTGCATATATGAGGAGCTTGTAGTCCTGCTTCTAGAAATTGCTGGTTGCCTCAGGCTCGCAAACATTATTTTTACAGTCCATTCCAGGAATGAACTTTTTTTTTTTACTTTTGTACTTTCTAAGTCTCTTTATTTATAACACAAACTCTTTTGATTTGTTTTGGGGGGAGTAAGGAAGATTTTGAAGTCTTGTTAAGTTTTTATTGTTTTCTATGCTCTAGCTAGATTGTTTCATCCTCTAAAGTCCCAGTGACAATGGTCACCTAAGTGGTGGGAAATCCAAAAATGTAGGGTTATCACCAAAATGGTCCAAAAAGGACACAGACAGAAAGAAAGAAAAATAACCTGGCAGGGGTTTTAACCCTGCTCTTTCCAAAACAACAATGTTGGCTATAATTATTTAAACCCCCTCACGACAGCAATATGCATATATGCGGTGGTAGAGCAGGTGGGCCTTAACATCCAGCCACTGCATGGGCCCTGTCCTGTTCTGGGCTCTCCATTAGCACCCCCCAGAAGCGTGACTGAGCTCGTGGTCAAATACTGACAGTTGTGGGATGGTAGGTGTCGCTACTGATGACATCAGCACTATGCAGCCAATTACAGTATGGCAAGTCCAGAAGCCATGCCTACTGGCCTTGGACATCACGGCCCATTTAAAATGCTCTCTGGCCAGCGTAAATGGCTTAAAGTGTATTTAAACCCTTTTCAGTATGTTTGGCATCAGGATATAGTGGATACTGGATTTAGTTTTATTAACATGACCCTGTCAGTACAGGGTCACTGTATGTACAACCTACCTGCTAGAAGACCATGTATACTTAAAGTGGGACTTCCCTCCCTCAATTAACATTGATTATTTTTAATCCTTATGCTGTTAGCATTAGTAAATAGATGGGAAAGTATATCGTATTTACTTGTTTTAAACTTTTTTTTTTTTTTTACATTTCTTCAGTTGCTAAGGTAGACAAGAAATATAGCTCCAAACGGCCAGTGTGAGCAACGAATCTTCTCAATCCAATGGTACCACCCAATGAGCTCCAAGCGGCCAGTGTAAGCAATGAATCCTCTCAATCTAAGTTCAACATGGTTCAGTCAGCCGCTCAATGGGGCACCCGCTGGGAATGAAAGCAGTTCCTAGGTGCCCCACGGAGCGGCTGAGTGAACCATGTTGAACTTAGATTGAGAGGATTCATTGCTTACACTGGCCGCTTGGAGCTATATTTCTTGTCTACCTTATGTGGATCACTTAAAGGAGTTGGCGTATCCTAGACACGAAAGCCCTTGTTGACCCCCCCGTAATAGGGGGTCACACACCTTTATCATCGGTGGTGGATTGTGTGCGAGGTGGAAACAGTTGGTGACACAACAGTCAAGAATTTGTTTACACTTATGTCACGTTGGTGACCCTAGGACTCGCTTTGATCTTTTTTTTTCATCTTTTTTTTTTTTAGCGCAGCACATTTTTTTTTTTTTTCTATTCTCTTTTGTGATAATATCTCACTAGAGTGGTGCAGCTGTAGTTTTTGATTATAATTCATCACAAGCGCAGTTTTTTCTTGATTCTCACACTCTCCTGCATGCATGCATTAACTAAGGGCAGATGGATTTCAGGAAGTAATGCTCATTTGCCCTTACTCAAGATGGCCATGACCAGAAATGCTGAGGGTAGGGTGTTTTTCAAAGTTATCTCTTAACAAAATAAAGCATGGGGACATGGATGGATGGGGGAGTTTGCTTTGAATATTAAAAATTTATTAAACGGCGTTTTTGGTTTCTGGTGCTCGGATGCAGTGAAGATCCACTTTAAAGCGGGGTTCCACCCAAATTTTGAACAATATCTGTATGTATTCTCTTCCTTGCCTAGATGCTGACATGCCATTTAAAAAAATTTAAATCGCCGTAATTACCTTTTATTTTTCTATTCTTCTGTGCACTTCCTGGTTCTCCTCCCGTGGGAGTAGGCGTGTTTCTAGCCTCTCCCAGACTCCTGGGAGCTAGTCTCAGGCTTCCCAGGATGCCACTGAGCATGTGCGGGAACGAGCGGTGAATGCTGGGAGCACAGCATTCACCACATCCAGGAAATAAATGCTTGTGGGCTTCAAATGCCCACAATGAAGATGGAAACCGCCTGCAGTGAATAATATAAGTTATTCTTTCCGACGAAATCTGACACAGGCGGACATATTACACACAATATGTGAGTATGTAATGCTGAGAAGAAAAGTTTGTGAATGAACTCAAAAAAAAAACAAAAACGATAGATAGGTGGACCCCCGCTTTAAGTTGATCATAGATGATTTTTTTTTTATTCAGCCAGTGGGCTATAAGAAAAAAAAAATGGATTCCACCATCTACACAGACGAGACAGATGGAGGAATCCTTCCGCCTGGCACATTGTATTCTGACAGCGGGGTCTGTTAGAATACGCTGATCAGCGGCTGTGGCTGGCTGATCGAGAAAAACGTTCCAACAAGCCCGTTCGACAAAAGGCAATCAAATGATTGACTTCTGGCAAAAAAAAAAACAGCCACACATGGATCGAAATTTGGCCGATCCCTACTGAATCGACCAAATTTTTGATCCTTCTATGGCCAGCTTTAGTAGTTGGAATGGCCCGTTTCTTGAAAAGCCACCACAACACTGTCTACTATCCTCTGCAAGTATTCAGATGGTTAGATGAATCCAGTACCTGCTCCTCATTGCTTGTTGTTATGGTTCTCCCTGCTGTCCTATACATCTTGTAGGGATGTATAAACCAATGGAAGAAAGCAAACCAAAGGTAGGGTGGGGGCACAGGTATTCACACATCTAGACACATGTCAATACTTGCAGCGTTTGGAGGAGTAGTGAAGTGGTGGCTTTCTAGCTGGAAAGGTTGGTATATGCAATCTTCTTATAGCAGGTATGTTGTACATACAGGTGAACTTATGCAGACAGGTTAGTTTAAGTCCTTCATCTTTTATGAATCTTAACTGATGATCCCGCCAGTAAGAGCAGTTCCTGTTGCAGGCTGACAATGCTAAGCCACTACTCTGCAATAAGCAAGTGTGGGTGCCCTTACTTTAGTTGCCCATTGGGCACCCATCAGATAGCAGCCCAATTGCCATTCAAAGGAGCTCACATGATAGGCTGACAACACTGCTGCTTATTGCAATTGGTAATACCCAAAGATAACATACTGCCTTTAAAGCTGAACTATAGGGAAAATGTAAACTTGCCTTTTGACCCCCCTACCACCTCAGTACTGGAATGGTTGAATGTTCATTTTTGCCTCGGTATTATTAAAAAAAGCAGTTTTACTTGCCTTATACATCACACCCGCAGACCCGCTCTTCTTTGTGTGACCAGTCCCACTTTATTTTCACCGCTCTGTCGGTCGCAGGCACTCGTGACGCCATCACGTACAATGCAGTTTAAAGAATATGTTATCCCAATATTTCATATTCCTAATATGTTTATATTGTATCATGTTCTTGTGTTATAAAGTATCCTGTTCTCCTTTTTGTATTACTTCCTTTGTGTGAAATTTCTGGCAATCCTGCCAGTCCCTCTGCTTTCCCTTTTCAAACTGACCACGCAAGGCATGAGAACACATCTACCCCAGTGTGGTCAGTTTTCTGGCTGTGCTGGGAACTCAGCCTGCCTGTCCTCCAATGGCCTTGTGCTGACACCCCCCCCTCCCCCGAACAGTCATTCACTGGAAAGATCAGTGTAATGCTGTTTCTCCACCTCCACCTCTCTATACAGCAGAACAGAGATTATGTGATCACTTATAAAAAAAATTAAAAAAAGTATTTATAATGTTTTTATATTCTAAACTGAATGGTTCTATTTTAAACTGAATGGTTTGTTTTACAAAGTGAGGGTTCACCTATAACTTAACTAGTTGCTGCCCGCCCACTGTCAAATGACGGCGGGGCGGTGCGGCTCTCGTTCTAGGACGCTGTCATATGACGGCGTCCCAGAACGTCTGATCTTGCGCGCCCTTTGGAGCGGGCTGCGAACACGGCCGCACTGTGTTGCTAAGACATGGCGCGACCCCGATCTCTGTAGAGCCGCTTCCGCGGCTCTTTAACCATGTGATCGGCTGTGTCCAATCACAGCTGATCACATGCAAACATGGAGATGACAGTATTTGGCGCTCTTCACCTCACACTGACAAAGTGTGTGGTGAGGAGAGCCGATCAGCGGTATCTCCACGCAGGGGGGCATCTACACATGTAATCAGGGCACTGATCATCAGTGCCACGATTACAATATAGTGTCACCAATCCTTGCCCACCAGTGGCAGCAATCAGTGCCCACCACTGCCCACAAGTGCCACCAATCAGTGCCCATTAGCGATGCCAGTCAGTCAGTGCTGCTCATCAGTGCCACCCATCAGTGCTCATCAGTACGGCCTATCCGCGCCGCTTGTCAGTGCCCACCAGTTTTGCCTATCAGTGCCCACCAGTGCCGCCTATTAGTGCCCATCAGTGCCGCCTATCAGTGCTCATCAATGCCACATATCAGTGCCCATAAGTGTGGCATATTAGTGCCTCCTCATCAGTGCAACCTAATCAATGCCCATAAGTGCCACCTCATCAATGCCCACCAGTTCAGCCTATCAGTGCCGCCTCCTCAGCGCACATCAGTGAAGGAGAAAAGTGACTTGGTTACAAAATTTACTGACAGAAACTAAGTAGTAAAAAAAAAAATTTCAATTTTTTTTTTTTTTTAGTAAAAAATGAAAACCCAGCAGTGATTAATTACCACCAAAAGAAAGCTCTATTTGTGTGAAGAAAATGATAAAAAAATTTGTTTGAGTACAGTGTTGTATGACCGCGCAATTGTCATTCAAAGTGCGACAGCGCTGACAGCTGAAAAATGGCCTGGGCAGGAAGGGGGTTTAAGTGCCCAGTAGGCAAGTGGTTGTAAAGGCTGAAGGTTTTTACTTTCATGCATTCTGCTCCACCCACAGCCCCTCCTCGATCCTGCGATGTGCACAGGAGCCTCAGCTGCCCCAGGTCTCTCTCTCCTCATTGGATGAGACATAGCAGCAGGAGCCATTGGCTCCAACTGCTGTCAATTACAGCCAATGAAGAGAGAGTGGAGGCCGGGGCCAAGCCGTGGTTTTTATATGTCATATGGACGCATAGAGCTGGGCTCGATGGTGAGCACGTACCAGTGCCCTCATAGCTTGCTATTAAGGGGCATCTGGTCAAGGGGGAGGAGCCAGGAGCGCCTGAGGGGGGGTCGGGCCCAAGAAGAAGAGGATCGGGGCTGCTCTGTGCAAAACAACTGCACAGAGCAGGTAAGTATAACATTTTTTTTTAAAACTGAACCTTTAATATCACTTTAACTTGAGTCTATTCTCTTACCTGGTCAATCCAGCACTAGAGCCTAGAGAAAAGCCTAGTGCTTCTGGATTATAGGACATATGGGATCACTGCTCACCCAACCAATGGCTTCCCACAATGTAGGGGATCTGTGCAGGGCTGGTGCAAGGATTTTTGACACCCTAGGCGAAACCTCATTTTGCCACCTCCACCCCTGACTCCACCCCCTTTGCCCTGCCCATGTATATCTCACCTTTTAATGAAGCGCCCATGAAATGCTGCCTCACCAGCGCCCATCAAATGCTGCCTCACCAGCGCCCATCAAATGCTGCCTCACCAGCGCCCATCAAATGCTGCCTCACCAGCGCCCATCAAATTCTGCCTCACCAGCGCCCATCAGATGCAGCCTCACCAGCGCCCATCAATGCAGCCTACCAGTGCCCAACAATGCAGCCTCACCAGCGCCCATCGATGCAGCCTACCAGTGCCTATCGATGCAGCCTACCAGTGCCTATCGATGCAGCCTACCAGTGCCTATCGATGCAGCCTACCAGTGCCTATCGATGCAGCCTACCAGTGCCTAACAATGCAGCCTACCAGCGCCCAACAATGCAGCCTACCAGCACCTATCAATCCAGCCTATCAGCGCCCAACAATGCAGCCTACCAGCGCCCAACAATGAATGTTTGCTTGCTTCTATTCATTCGGGAGCCGGGACACAGACACAGTCCTCCGCCGCCGCTGCGCCTTTGACACTATGTGCGAATGGAGCAGCCGCTGCCTGCTGATGCCGAGAGTTAGTTGCTTGCTGCAGAGAGAAGAGAGTAGGAACACCAGTGGCCGGGCGCCCTAAGCAGCAGTGCGCCCTAGGTGGCTGCCTAGTTTGCCTAGTGGTAGCACCGGCCCTGCATCTGTGTCTGTGCAACCAATTGCCAGGCCCCTATGTTACATGGAGAGGGGGATGAGTGCTTAGACACATTTAGTAAGTCAGTATTTGCATATGATTCTTGAAGAGCAACAATGGTGGACCATGCTACGGCCATTTTTGTTTTGTTTTTGTTTTTTTCTCAAATAATAAAGATTTTTTTTTTTAACTTTTAAACACCAGTAAAGTCCTAAATTGTGCCAAAAAAACGAGTACAGGCGTTCTTGTAATGAAGCCATCATCCTCTGATTACATCTGGCAGTTTAAAAAATTAACTAGCTGGCTTTTAAATTGCCATTGCTCCGTTCCCAGTGGTTTTTAAACTTGCCGTCCTGTAGTTCTTGGCTTTGTAAAAATTTGGAAGATGGCAGGACTGCTATCATGAAAAATAAAGAGGCCAGACGTTGCCAACCCCACCGTTCTGTTCACAGCTGTAAAATGTAAATCGAGCTCCGCGACTGTCCTCGCCTGTCTTAGCAGATCAGTGCGGGGAAATGGAAAATGTTGTGTGACACTTCATACATAAGTATGGCTTGGACGCTTCTATGACCTGCCCTTGTGACTTGCCTCCTCAAAGAGGAAAACTTGGAAATTCTAATGGAGAAGTTTGGATGAAAAAATAAAAGACCATAGAATCGTCGTTTCGGGCACCAATTTACAAAAAAAGGATATGGGGGAACTGCAGAAATTACAGGGAAGGGTAACCAAACTAATAGGAGGCATGGAGGAGCTCAGCTATGAGGAATATTAGGGGAGATGTGATCATAAGTGGTCCATGTAGTGAACTTGGTGTTGAGTTACTCACCTTAACCTCTTACAGACCGGAAGATTTCCCCCCTTAATGACCAGGCTGTTTTTGTGCGATACGGCACTGTGCCGCTTTAACTGACAATTGCGCGGTCGTGCGACGCTGTACCCAAACAAAATTAAAGCGGAGTTCCACCCAAAAATGGAACTTCTGCTTTAAGGGAAGGTGACCCCCTGAGATGCCACATTTGGCATGTCATTTTTTGGGGGGGTGGGGGGGGCGTAAACCCAGTTTTTGGAGGGTCCCAGCTCCCACTTCCTCCCGGGGCACCACGGCGCCGCAAGGAAGATCACCTCTCCCCCCTCCCTCTCGGCAGGACACATCACAGGTCCAAAATGATTGCCCTGCCAGTCACAGCGCCCACAGCCGGGCGCCCACAGTGACCATGCTGGTGCCGCAGAGAGGAGGGGGAGACGAGAGGGCTTCATTCCCCCGCATCGCTGGACCCCGGGACAGGTAAGTGTCCGATTATTAAAGGTATTTGTAGCTGCTGACTTTTATTTTATTTTTTAATTGAAACTCTGCTTTAACACCCTCTTTTTCCACAAATAGAGCTTTCTTTTGGTGGTATTTGATCACCTCTGCGGATTTTATTTTTTGCGCTATAAACAAAAAAGAGCGACATTTAACAAAAAAAATATATATTTTTTACTTTTTGATATAATAAATTTTCAAAAAAACTAATTTCTTCATCAGTTTAGGCCAATATGTATTCATCTACATATTTTTAGTAAAAAAAATAAGCGTATATTGATTGGTTTGTGCAAAAATTATAGCGTCTGCAAAATAGGGGATCGATTTATGGCATTTTTATTATTTTTTTCTAGTAGTAATGGTGGCGATCTGTGATTTTTAGCGGGACTGCAACATTGCGGAGGACGCTTTTGACACTTTTCTGGGACCACTGACATTTATACAGCGATGAGTGCTATAAGAATGCACAGGTTATTGTGTAAATGTCACTGGCAGGGAAGGGGTTAACACTAGGGGGCGACCAAGGGGTTAAATGTGTTCCCTTGCAGGTGTTTATAACTGTGGGGGGAGGGGACTGCCTGGAGAAGGAGAGAGATCGCAGATCTCTCTCCTCCCCTGTCAGAACGGGGATCTGTTTGTTTACATTGACAGATCCCCATTCTGGCTCACTTTCCCGCGATCGTGGGTGGTCGGCAGACATCGCATCAGCGCCTGCTGTGGCTCTTAAAGCGGCCGACGTACAGCTACGGCGATACGCGGGAACAAGCCGACCTGCCGCAGTATAATGACAGCAGCTGGTCGGCAAGTGGTTAAGGTTCATCACAGAGGACAAGGGGGCTCACTTTACATCTGGAGGAAAGGAGATTTATCCTTCGCATGCGAAAAAAAGAAAATGTGCGATCGGAGCTTGTTGTCGGAAATTCCGACCGTGTGTAGGCTCCATCGGACATTTTCCATCGGAATTTCCGTCACACAGAATTTGAGATCTGGATCTCAACTTTTCCGACAACAAAATACCTTGTCGTAAATTGCGATTGTGTGTACACAATTCCGACGCACAAAGTGCCACGCATGCTCGGAATCAAGCAGAAGAGCCGCACTGGCTATTGAACTTCATTTTTCTCGGCTCGTCGTACGTGTTGTACGTCACCGCGTTCTTGACATCCGGAATTTCCGACAAGATTTATGTGACCGTGTGTGTGCAAGACAAGTTTGAGCCAACATCCGAAGGAAAGCATCCATGGATTTTGTTGTCGGAATGTCCGATGTGTACGGGGCATAAGGGCTGTGAAAATGTAGAATTGACTCCCTTAAGAACTAGTTCTGGACAGCTCAGTAGATTGTTTTAAATAAGAGCTGGATGCATTCCTAAATGCACAAACTATAACTAGATATTAATATTTAGAGGTAATAACGATAGGGGTAGGTAATCAATGAAGTGTCTGATGGCTTCGTTGGGGATCAGGAGGGAATTTTTTCCCCCCACTGGATTGAATTGGATCATGTTTTATTGGTGTTTTTTTTTTTTTTTGCCTTTCTCTGGATCAACTGTGGATATAGGATAGTATATATGGAAGTTTTCTATTTGTGTTTTTTTTTTCTTTTTTGTATTGTTTTTTGGTATTGGTTTTGTATTGTTTTTTTTTTTTTTGTATTGGTTAAGCTATATGGTCTGGTGTCTATTTTTTTAACCTTACTAGCTATGCAACTATCTGACCGCAACTAAAATATATCTATTTGAAGTGGCCCATTCCTTTTAGTAGAGCAGCCCAAATGTTCAGATTGTGCATGTATAAAATAAAAGGCCGCCATTAGCCAGGTTCCCATTATTATCTTTAACGCCCTTTTGTGTTTTTACTGGGCTTTTTTGTCCCCCAACTACTCTTCACGCCTTTAATTCACATTTTAGGTTAATGGCGTGCTTTTTATACCACAAGCATTAACACTCTGAGATGATGGAGGCTGATGTGGGCATTGAATCCTAGGGAGGGTTACACAAAGGGCAGCTAGTCCTGTTGTATATTGGAGTCGCATGCAGCTTGCTCGTTCTGTGTTTGCTTCTCTTGAGAGTTCTCAGCAAACTACACTCTACTTTTTTTTTGAATAGGGAAGTCACTAAAATTCTTTTCTACTGTATATATGCTAAGAATTCTATAAGCTGTCTATTCATTGCTGGTGTTTTGTTCATACTTACGGTCCAGTCATATCTCGATCCTTGGAATACATAGAGGGAACGCTATTGTTATATACATTTTTCAGCACCAAGAACCTGACACTGTATATGTGAGAGTTTAAATACCAAAAAAGAAAAAAAGGTTCCCATATGTCCCCCATTCTCCATTCTCGGTATTAAAGTAAAGAAACCTTCTGCATGCTACACCATTCCCTTCAGCCCGCCTTATACCTACTGATCCCGATCTTGAGTACAGGAGAGCAGCGGCTCTCTCCCTCCTCATTGGCACAAAGACTGCAACGGGAGCCATTGGCTCCTGCTGCTGTCATTTACAGCCAATGAGAAGCGATTGAGGGCGGAGCTGAGCTGTGCATTTTATATCAATGGACATACGGGGCGAAGCTTGGGAGCAAGCACACATGAGTGCCCCCAGAGGAAAGCTGCTTGCTATGGGAGCACCCAGCAGGTGGGAGTAGAGGACCCGAGAAGAGGAGGATCAAGGCTGCTCTGTGCAAAACCACTACACAAAGCAGGCAAGTATAACGTTTGTAAATGCTTATTTTTTTTTAATGAAAATAACAATCACCTTGGTGGCAATTGAAAAATATTTTAAAGTAATACTAAAGTCAGTATTTTTTTTTTTAAATTAACAAAACATGTTATACTTGCCTGCTCTTTGCGGCGGTTTTGGACAGAGCAGCCACAATCCTCCTCTTCTCTGGTCCCCCGCCGGTGCTCCTGGCCCCTCCCTCCCTGCAAGCAGCAAAATGATTAAACACATGTGTAGTGTGTAAAACACGTCAATCATGCAGCCTGTTGGTGTCTTGTAGTGTCACTTTGGGATTTCCAATAAAGAACTTTGGCTGCACACCGTGGCTAGTTCCAATTTCTTCTTGGACGATTAATACGGAGGCGAGCCAGGACAGGCGCCAACATGCAGTTTCCATTAGGCTTCTTTGCCTCTCCTGGAGCGGTGCATCCTCTTCATTGACTGCAGGCAGCTTGCAATGGGGGGCACCCAAGCAGGCTCGCTCTCTAGCTGCTGCTTTGCATGTCCTTTCACACGCAAAGCCATGGCTTGGCCCCACCCTCTTTCTTCTCATTGGCTCACGGGCTGAGATTGACAGCAGTGGGAGCCCATGGCTCAGCCAATGAGGAGGGAGAGTCCCCGGAGACCCGAGGCGCTCGTGCACATTGCTGGTCGCAATGGGGATCAAGTATTAGGGGGTGCTGGTGGGGGCCGGTGCACAGAGAAGGTTTTTTTACCTTCATGCAATGGGGGGGCACCCAAGCAGGCTCGCTCTCGAGCCGCTGCTTTGCATGTACATTTACCCCCAAAGTCATGGCTTGGCCCCACCCCCTTTCTTCTCATTGGCTCACGGGCTGAGAGTGACAGCAGCGGGAGCCAATGGCTCAGCCAATGAGGAGGGAGAGTCCCGGAGACCCGAGGCGCTCGTGCACATTTCTGGATCGCGATGGGGCTCAACTATTGGGGGATGCTGGTGGGGGTCGGTGCACAGAGAAGGTTTTTTTACCTTCATGTATAGAATGCATGAAGGTAAAAAAACCTGAGCCTTTAGAAACCACAATGTTATGAAATATTCACCTATCACTATAATGATCCCTGGTGATCCTGCCAGAAAGGTCCTTATTCGGGCAGTTCCTCTTCTACTGTGACAACGCTCTGTTCCTGTCTCTCACTTGTACTCCTGCATTGTCACCCTGTTTTTTTTCAGATTCAGACAGTGCAGGCGTGTTCTGCCATGGTCACCATTAGCAAGCTTGCCTTGAGCGATGATATGCTGGCGTAGATCTCTTTATTTAAACATAGGTCTAGTATAAATGATACGCCATTAACAGTAACATCATTTGTAATTCTAGGAAGGAATGTTTTCTATGCACTTTCCTTTTTGAATCTGCAAAAATGAAACAGCAAAGCTGGTTGGTTTGGGTGATGCACTTTGTCCTGCAGACCCTTTTGTAGACGAGGGGCCTTTGAGAAGTTTGTGTTTTATACAAAAAAAAAAGAATTGTAGACTTCTTGTATAAGACACTGCGACAAGGGATCGCTTGCGAAGTACGTGGAACATTGTTTTGTTTGGAGCTCAGTACAGCCTGTTATTCTGAGATGTAAAGAAATGGCTTATGAATTCCAAATCAAACACCCTTTCAGCAAGCTGGAGGGGGAAAGTAAATAAGGGAGCACAAGCGCAGAGAATATACAGAGGTGGTGCCATTGTTGGCAGTGAGTGCCGTGCTCTCCATGGTGCTGAGCTCAATTGCATACATTTGTAAGTGCAAGTAACCCAAAATAGACTAAAGAACTACAGCACCACAAAAGGTCAGTCCTAAATTGGACCGATCGCCAGCTATATTTTTTTTTCATGTATACGTCCTGATTACGTAAAAGTGTATCTGTGTTATTTATCTCTCGTAGATCACAGTTCTTCCTTGACAATGCCTTCATCTGCTTTCCTTATGAGGAGGATCACGCCATCTTTGTTCAGGCATCATCCAGGGTCAGCTTCTGATTCCTGGACTGAGATCCTGGCTCAGAGGTGACACAGTTATGTAAATCCAGGTGCCCGTGCAGTACTTGGTTGTCAGACACAGATCTGCACACTGCTGTAGAGTCTAAAGCCTCGTACACACGATCGGATTTTCCGCAGACAAAACCGTGAACTTTTGTCTGAAAGGCGTGTGCCTGGATTTTGTCTTGCATACAAACGGCAAGGAATTGTCGGCCAACAAACACAGACGTAGTGACGTACTACACGGTTTTTCAGCTCTTTGGCGCCACCCTTTGGGCTCCTTCTGCTAATTTCATGTTAGTAGAAGTTTGGTGAGTGTTGATTCGCGCTTTTCAGTTCGTGCTTTTCATTTCCTGCTTTTCAGTTTGTTTCTGAACGGCCGTTCGTCAACCAGATATGTTGCGGAATCAAGGAATTGTCGGCCAACAAACACGGACGTAGTGAGGTACTACGCGGTTTTTCAGCTCTTTGGCGCCACCCTTTGGGCTCCTTCTGCTAATTTCATGTTAGTAGAAGTTTGGTGAGTGTTGATTCGCGCTTTTCAGTTCGTGCTTTTCATTTCCTGCTTTTCAGTTTGTTTCTGAATGGCCGTTCGTCAACCAGACATGTTACGGAATAAGAGGAGATAACATGTTATTTATTATTGGCCTTGGAGTTATTGCTTTGACCCAAGTCCAGTCCAGGAACAGGAGGAGGAGGAGTTCTTGGACCAAAAATTGGTTGCTTTATTAATCGTGACCAATTATGTCATATGCCTTTGCTGCGGGAGCTCCAGGAGAATAATCCGGATGATTATCGGAATCATCTCCGGATGACGGACCCCTGCTTTCACCAATTCTTGGCATTGCTGACCCCCTTTATTAAGAAGCAGGACACATGCATGAGGCTTTTATTTTATTTTTTTGGTTGAATAATGATTTGATTTGGTATATTTTCTATATTTTTGGATGCATAGAATGCACTTTTTGGTTAAGTTTTATTGGCAGATAGCATGTCTAAAATTGTGTTTTTTTGTTTTTTTTTTATGTACAATAAAAAAATTGTGGAGAATAATACTTGGCTATGTGTTTTATTTCAAATGACAGTTTGGGAGTAGGCAGTTACATTGTATTTTTTTTTAATGTAAAATTGACAAGGGACACCAACATAGTTGTATCTTTGATCTTAACAACGGGATAATGGTGTTGTGGTAACTTGCCCAAATAAAAGAAAAAAAAAAGCATAATAATAATATTCTTGATATCACTAGAAAAAAAAGCCTTTGAAAATTCGTTTGCAACAACTCCATCAGTATCACCAGCAAAGCAGCTTCATTATTATCCCATTAAAGAAGAAGAGAATTGTGCGCTACATTTCCAGATTTCATAATTTGCCGCGTCACGCATGTTAATTCTCCATTACTAACGCTAGTTTACAAGACCGACCGCTTCTGGCTCGTCCTTGTTTCCGAGCATGTGTGTTTGTACTTTGGACTTTTGTCCGACGGACTTGTGTACACACGCTCGGAAAATCTGACAACAGACATTTGTCCGCAGAAAATGTTAAAACCTGCTATCCAACATTTGTCTGCTGAAAATCCGACAACAATTGTCCGATGGAGCATACAAACGGTCGGATCTTCCGCCAACAGCCTGTCATCGCACATTTCCCATCGGAAAATCCGATCGTGTGTACGAGGCTTAAAGCTCCATTCACACTAGTACGGTTTCAGATGCGACTTAAGTCACACAGAATTGTACGACAATGGAAATTGCATTGTTTTCTATGGTGCCCGTCCGCATCATTGCAACTCAAGCATGGTGTGAAAAGGTTCCTATACTACTTTGGTGTGATTTCAGCACAATTTTGGCCCCATAGAATATGTGTCAGGACATGGATCACCTGCACTGCGCTTTGCAGAGGGGAAGGTTGTAGTTTCAGTGTCTGCCAGCGGGTGTCTCCCAGCAGCCAGCAGATCCCAGTAATCAGTTTCCACCTGATGCTGGCTGCTGGGAGGGTATTCAGGTTCTTCCCAACTAGTGCCTCTAGCTCCAGTGTTTTGCCATAGATTCTGATCTTGCTCTTGCCCTGTACCCTGGTTCCCTGTACCTGCTCTCCCTTGTGCCTGATCCCGATTTGGGACCTCCTTCCCGTCTGCTCGCTGTACCCCATGTTCTCCCTGCTTTTCTCTTCCCCATTTTGTATGTATTGTATATAGTTAGTTGTAGGCTTTCTGTTTGGTTGATTAGTTAGGTATTCTGTCACTGGGTTTATGATTCACTTATATCTTTGTGTGCTGGTGTTTGGGTGAATTTTGTTTCACTGTAAAGAAATCTCACTTTAAGCATAAAGTGGTCCCAAGTCTCCTGAGTGTCACTACACAGATTTGGCCATCTCTGCATTTGGCCATCTTTACATTAAACATAGAATCCCAGTTGCACTACATAATCGCACTGAAAGTCAGATCAAAATTGGATTGCAGCAGTGTGAACCTAGCCTTACCTTGTGACTTGCTGCAAAGTTAAAATTAGGAATGAGCTCAGGCATGTTGGGATCCTAGCAGGGCTGGGACAAGGGGTGGGCAGGAGGGGCGGCTGCCCTGGTCACTGTGATATCATGTGATTGGGGGGGCACTACAAGGAGATTTGGGGGGGGGGATTTGTTTTGGAAGGGGGAATTTGGGGGCAGCAGGGGGGTAAGTATTTTTCTAGTTCTGGAAATGGGGGGGGGGGGTGCTAAGAGTGGTGAGTTAGGGGGATTTGTGTTGGGAGGGGGGAGCAGATTTGTGCTGAGTGGGGGGAGGAGAGAGAATGTGAAATTTTAAGGGTAGAGGACTTGTGCTAGGAGGAGTGATATTTTTTTGTTTTGGGGGAGGCATTTATTTGGGGAATGGGGGTCAAAGATGTGTGCTGAGAGAGCGGATTTCAGCAGGGGGCACATTTGTAATGGGAGGAAGGGGAATTTATGCTTAGGGGTAAGCTTGCAGATTAGTGCTCAGTTTTTTTGTGGACAGATTTTTGCTGACACATAATGCTCATACATTTTGGGGGGTAGGGCGCAGTTTGGCATGTTTTAGATGACCTCTTCCCGGCACTGGATCCTAGTCTGAACCTCACGAAGCTATCTGACCAGTAAATTGTCACGGCACCCCACCAATCACAAGCGACCAAGGCATTTCCAGCCCCACAGCTGCACAAAAGGCATGTATACATGTGGCGGTGGGGAATGTGTTGGCCGCCTATCATTGGTGGGGCACCATAACAGCTTCCTGATGGGACAGCTCAGGCAGGTTTGGACTAGGACCTAAATACACCTGCACTCAACCCTAGTTACATTTTACTGTCTGATCACCGGGGGAGAGGAGACAGAGGAAATGTCTCCTCCTTCCTTCAGCGGACTGATGACATCATCTCAGCCTAGGCAAAGTCATTGGACTTAAGCTCAAGTACGGACTTTTAAAGGAAAGCCTTTTTGAAAAATTATACTGTAAGCCCTGGTTAACACTGGAGAGTTTTGACGTGCAATTCGACATGTCAAATCGGGGCAATTGCAGTCAATGGCACCGTCCTAATCAGTGTGCTGCACATCTGTGGTACTGCACCAATTTCAAAAAGTAGTTTCTGTACTACTTTTTGCGATTTCGGGCTGCGATTTACATTGACATCTGTGCAGAAACCTGCACAGATGTTTCTGAAATCGGTAATGACATGCGGGAATGAAATCGTGCGAGTTCAGCTGAACTTGCACTGCTTCATTCCCGCAGCTCAGTGTGATTCTGGGCTAAATGTATATTGGGACATGTCAGGAGTTTATTCATGTAATTACAGAAAGGTCCACACTAAAGCAACATTCCAGCCCAAACATTTTTTCAAGGCATAGGGAAGGGTATAAAAAAACTTTCTTTTTATTGCTGTGTCCCCTAGGGAGAAAAGATCCTAACCCTTACCTAGTCTACTAATAAATGTTATTGGTGACTGCTTACGTTCTGCCCCAGTGACCTCACAGTAAGCAAGAGGAACCCCCACACTTAAGCTACAGGCAGTAAAAACAGACAGATATTTTAACCCATCTATTCTATCCAGAACCAACAAAAAAATTTGGTGTGGCATTTTACATGATTTAACATTACTGACCATGCCTTGTTCTACACTGTCCTTGTTTGGAGGTGGCCATCTTAGAAAAGGCAGGGCTTTTCATCCTCACGTCAGAACCTCCAGCAAGGAGAACATTGAGCAGCACAGTAGTGACATCTTCAACTCTCACTCCAAATATCCTAGGAGTAGTAGTCAGAGGCAGCAGATATGCAGTGATGAAGCTGTAGAAACACGAGTGCCTAGGCACTCACATACCAGGAAGTACATGGCTATTTTTCAGCCAAATTCACAACAAAAGGTAAAATTAGAAGTCTTAATATTTTAAGTCCAAGCCCACTTTAAATGTGTTTGCAAGAGACCACAGATCTCACACTGCAGATATACAGCTATAAAGCTTTAGGGAAAGGAATTCCTAGGCACCCTCACATAAAAGGAAGTATGTTGCTAATTTTCAGGGTAAATTCAAGACGAGGTCAAAATGTTCTCTATGACATATTCAAATTTTGAGTTCAGGTCCACTTTAAATTCCATTTTCAATCCTCATTAAGCTGTGCCATTTTGGTTTTAAGCCCCATCTCTTCTGCAGAGGGCCATTGTGAGGAGGTTAGGTTGTGCAATGGTTTATGAGTGATGTGGTAAGTTTGTCTTGCCTAACACTAACCTAGTATTGCTTCCATGGTTAACAAATAGGGTGGAGGCCCACTGGATGTAACGTGGCATTTCCCCGATATGTGAACTAGAAGATTCTTGTACTGCATTTTCCTCCATGTTTCTGCTTCCCAGCATTATATTTTCTACTACAGTATAAGGCAGTTTAAAGTGATTCTGGTCTTGCACTACTGCTAAATGCAGTCTGTTTTATCTGCTGTCTGTTCTCAGAGCTCTGTTACTGTCCCCTTTCTGATATTTTATAGGAATTAGAGCACCACTGACCATATATTTTGTTCTTGACAGGCCGACTGAGATCCTCTGGAGCCGCCTAAATGACTCATTACCAGAACGATCGCAGGTCCAGGGTGACCTCCTGACCATTCCTTCACTTAGTCTGCAGGACAACGGAACGTACAGCTGCCAGGTCTCCAACAAACATGGCCGTTCCTCGGACCAGTATGTGCTGGTGGTGTATGGTGAGTACAAAACATACCTTCAAATTGCAGTACAAGAGAAATAAAATCAATAGAGGAAAATAAAATGTCCTTATTGACCAACATGAAGCCAGGTATCTGATAGGTTGCTTGCTATGGACCACACCTCTGATTCTTTACTTTCTTTATTCTTGGGAGAAGACTAAAACTGCTTTTGCAATGCATTTACTATTAAAAATGTGCTTAGTATCTAATTGTATGGCATCCCTTGAAGGTGTGTCAGAGGCACCTGAACCCCAGTCAAGCTATGTATGTCTTGGACGGGCAAGGGGGACAGGTCACTTGTTCCTGTACATGTTGTGCTGGGCTGTGCCCCCCTCTCACCATCAAGCCTCACTTTGGTTAGTGAGGCCTTTGGGTAGGAGTGACAGAACATTATATACTGTGTGTGTGTGTATATGTATATATATGTGTGTATATGTATATATATATATATATATATATATATATATATATATATATATATATGTGTGTGTGTATATATATGTGTATATATATATATATATACACACACACGATTGCTAAAAATTGGTCAAAGATGACCACTATTAATTAATGTCTGGAAACTCACTTTGATCAGTGAATACACTCAAGCAAACAAAATTCCCTTGTGACTTTAAAGAGATATGTCATACAAAAAGGTAAAAAAAAGTAACAAATTATGTTCGATTTGATCAGTTACTTTGATTTAACTTAATGGTCGGTAGTCATTTTGGTCCTTGGATTTCTTGTTGGCCTTTAATGAATATTGGCCCAGTTGTCCTTTGAATTCTTGTGGCCCGGGTTTTATTATTATTTAACATTTTCCCTTATGCTCCTTGTTTCTTGTAGACCCTGGAGCGATCATTGAGGCTCAGACTCAAGTTCCCTATGCCATAATAGGTGGGATTTTGGCGCTTCTGGTCTTCCTGGTCATTTGTGTTCTGATTGTCATGGTCTGGTGCTCCGTCCGACAGAAAGGTGAGTGAGTTTGTTCAGATGAAGATGGACTAGATGCATGAATTGTTAGGACTTCTAGAGCAGAATGGTCAAATATGTGTCTTATTCTGTAACATTAACATCATTAATAGTGGCTCAGGGGAGGCCTCAATTTCACCAGAAGGATATAATATGAGGCACCTGGTTCCTACACTCCAGAGGTTTGCCCCCTAGCTGAAAAAAAAAAAAGTCTTGGGACATGGTTTTCCTGACAATACTTTCACTTGTGTGGACGCGGTTGGGTTGATTTACTAAAACTGGAGAATGCACATTTTGGTCTAGCTCTGCATAGAAACCAGTCAGCTTCTAGGTTTTACGGTCAAAGCTTAATTGAACAAGCTGAAGTTAAAAGCTGATTGGCTTCTGTGCGCAGCTACACCAGATTTCGCACGCTCCAGTTTTAGTAAATCAACCCCTGTGTGATTCAGCCACCCTACTACAGGGCAATCTGTCTCCATGTAGGACATACCCTGGAAACTCAATCTCATTGCTCATATTTAAGCTGCCACTACAACGGCCAACTCTCCAATAATTAGGCTAAATAGGGCATGGACAACTGAACCCCATTGTCTTTTCCTGGGGGTCCTAGCATTATGTTGTTCCCCTCCACTCCAGCATGTGTGATTGGTTGTTCTTAACTTGAAAGCCCAGGGCCCAACAAAATGGCCCAGAGGGGTTCGCGCATGCATCCATCCAAATGGGCATATTTCTTATTCCTATAGCAATGGTAACTATCTCCTGATTTGTGCCACAAAACACATATGATGAGGAAAGCCAACTACCTGCAGGCCTCACCTTACCAGTCCACTGGAACTACAAAGCTGTTTTACATGCCGGGCATTTTATACTTCAAAAAAGCCTTTTTACTGCTCTGTTTTCGCAAAGAAATTAGTGTCACTGATTATTATTCCAATTCCTCTGATGCCATCACTTTGTCAATAGTGAGAAGCCCAATGGTTAGTAAATATTCACCGAAAAAGGGGATGGTGGAAAATTGGGGCCTAGACCCAAAGTTACAGTAGTCAAGCCCTTAGTAACCTGGATCAAAGGGGCACACAGAAGAAGCCCTTAGGAGTTCAAAATCTTTATTATTCAGCTGGCTGAACCGAAAAGATTACCAAAGATTTTGCCTTTGGCGCACTCTATAACCAAATACAATTGGATTTCGAAACCCAGGTGAATGTCCTCTCCTCCTGTCTTTGTGATGAGCTGCCAAATGTAGGCCATTTGGGCTCAAGTAACTTTGTCCACATTTTGATAACCTGTGAAAATCCACGTCTAGTATCCTTTTACTACTACCATTAAGATAGAATTTGCAATCACTTTAAAATATATATATATATATATATTTTTTTTTACATAACACGCATGTTATTCTTACCTGCTTGGCGCAATGGTTTTGTACAGAGCATCCCTAATCCACCTCTTCTTGGGTCCCCTGTCACCTCCTCTTTGTGGTGTGCCACCATAGGAAGTCAGTTCCTATTCTGGTACACCTGCAGGCTCAATCCCGAGCTGCGCTGTCTGCGTCCAGTGACACAGACAGTGCGGCTTGGCCCCGTCCCTTGCTGCCTCGTAAGAGAATTTGATTGACAGCAGCAGTAGCCAATGGCTCCCACTGCTATCAGCCTTTCCTGTATGGAGAGAGAGAGAGCAAAAAGAGCTGTCCTGGATCGAGAATGGGCTCAGGTAAGTATAAGGGGAGGGACTGCACACAGAAGGTTTTCCTTACCTTAAAGTGGTTCCAAAGTCAGAAGGTTTTCTTTGTCTTAATGCATTAGGATAAAAAAAACTTCTGTGTGCAGCAGCCCCCCTAATACTTACCTGAGCCCCAGCGATGTTACACGAGGGCCTCAGTTGTCCAGGACTCTCCCTCCTCAATGGCTGAGACAGCAGCGGGCGCCATTGGCACCCGCTGCTGTCAATCAAAGTCAGTGAGCCTATTAGGAGAGAGAGGGGCGGGGCTGAGCCAAGGCTGTGTGTCTAAGTGGACACACAGAGTGCCCCCATATTATGCTGCTTGCTGTGGGGGCACTCGGCAGGAGGGAGGGGGCAGGAGTGCCAGCGAGGGACCTGAGAAGAGGAGGATCAGGGCTGCTACTTACCTCCACTGTGCAGTTCGTTTTGCACAGAGTGGCCCCGATCACCTGGGGTCCCCCCCCGGCGGCGCTTGCGGCTCCTCCCCACATCGGTAAACCCCGATGTGGGGAGGAGGCACGCTCCCGAGTCCAGCATTTGCGTGCATAGACACAGAATGCCAGACTCTCCTGCCCTCTGGGTCATTGGATTTGATTGGAGCCAATGGCTGCGCTGCTATCAATTTATCCAATCAAGAGCCGAGAACCCCAGGCAGAGAGGAAGAGCGCGTCTCCACCGAGGGAACGAACAGGCTCAGGTGAGTAAAACAGGGGGGGGGGCCTGGGGGGCTAGGGGGCTGGGGGGCCAGTCACTGTTAGTTTTTTCACCTTAATGCATAGGATGCATTAACCACTTGACCACTGGGCACTTAAACCCCCTTCCTAACCAGACCAATTTTCAGCTTTCGGTGCTCTCACAATTTGAATTACAATTACTCAGTCATGTAACACTGTACCCATATGGCATTTTTTGTCCTTTTTTCACACAAATAGATCTTTCTTTTGGTGGTATTTAATCACTGCTGGGTTTTTTATGTTTTGCGCTATAAATCAAGAAAGACTGAAAATTCTGTAAAAAAAAAAAAAAATTCTTTGTTTCTGTTAAAATGTATTGGGCAGAGTATTGGGCAGAGTAGTGCAGAGTATTGGCACTGAGCAGCGATGTGGGCACTACAGATCCAACCCACAGTGCTGCTACAAACAATCTCTCCCCTCGCACTGTTTTTATTTTTTGCGCTATAAATCAAAAAAGACTGAAAATTTTGTAAAAAAAAAAATTCTTTGTTTCTGTTAAAATGTATTGGGCAGAGTATTGGGCAGAGTATTGGCACTGAGCAGCGCTGTGGGCACTACAGATCCAGCCCACAGTGCTGCTACAAACGATCTCTCCCCCTCTCCCCTCGCACTGTACAGATCGGTACAGAGAGGGGAGGGAGGAACTGGCGTCATGACATGACACCGGTTTGTTTACAAGTTATCGCTCTGTCATTTGACGGATCGATCACGTGATAAACGGCCTCTACCAGCGGCCATTTACCGTGATCCGTGATGCGCCGGGTCTTCCGGTCCCAGCGGTCACTGATATTTCCGGGAGCGCGCCCCAGGGGGCACGCGATAGCCACATTCGGGGAGGATGTCCATGGACGCCCTCCCAGAAGAAGCAGACCTCGCTGTAGCCATCTTTCGGCTATGGTCCGGTCGGCAAGTGGTTAAGGTGAAAAAACACGAGGGTTTACAACCCCTTTAAGGTAAAAAAAACGTATACCTTTACGACTTTAAGGCTGAGATTGTAGAGGAGTTGACACAAGACAGCTGGCATGAAGGAGGTGGGGGAGGGAGAGTGGTTAGGAAATGCATCCCCACACACAATACAGCTATATTCCTTGTTGTAAGTCACCCACCCACCACTTAGAATAAGGAATACAGTGCCATCCTCACTCCACCCCCAGCTTACTGGAGAGTGACAGAGCAGCAGGAGACTGATGAGGTTCTCTCTCTATCCGTTCTCCTACTATCAGTCCATTTCTTGTTGGCATATATATGAATGCAGCACCCCTGGTTCTTTCCCTCGCCCTACCATACTGAATGCTGCTGAATAGAAGATTACATAAGTAAGTTTAAGGTCATTACATTGTTTGCAATAAAAGAAAAACTATGTAATGATGTATTAATGGCTACAGAACTGCATTATGTATTTTTATTTCTGCCTGGAGTTCAGTATTAACCTTGCGACTTCCTTGCAGGCTCATATCTGACTCACGAAGCAAGTGGACTGGATGAACATGGCGAAGCCCGAGAAGCATTTCTAAACGGAGGCGAGAACCACAAGCGAAAGGAGGAGTTTTTTATTTAAAAGGGAAACAAACAAAAAAAAAAGACACAGAAGAAACAAATCCCAACACAGTATTAATAACCTGATTTTTTTAATTTAATCTTTCCTTTTGGAGGGTGGGCAATGGGGAAGCAGAGAAAGTGTGGGGATAGGTAACCATAGAAGATGGGTAGAAGGGAAGACGGACTCAGCCTCTGCTGTAAGAGGATCAGCAGTGTCAACTTATTGCTGCGCCGCCTACAGCTCAAGAGGGTCAATAACCGGGTGTAGAGACTGCTGAACGTGATGGGTGCAAGATTTAAGTGAGCATTGACTGTGGCCGTACATAGGCTCTCTAGGGCAGTTGTATTATGTGCAAATGAAATGACTGGTGTCTAAATGTAGTTTTAAGGAACAGTAAATCTAAAACAGAGAAAAAGAGATTGTTTTACATGAAAGAGCTTCTAATGGCATTCCCAAAAATGGTTGTAAAAATCCCCATACCTCTTCAGATACAATATTTATGCTGCTTTGCTGAGCACCCCTTTCGTCCTATGTGAGCTGCCATTTTGGGATGGCTTCAAAGTGGCAACCGCAATTTTCTTCTGTGTGATTACAGGACAGGAAGGCAATTATGTGTTGAAAAATATCGAACTCATCTCCATTTTAATAAAATCAAGTCTTTCATATTACCCACGTCTTTTATTAAAGACTCTTTCATATAAACCAACCTGTCTTTTATGTTTTATGGCCCACTAACAATAGTATTTTTCCACAGTACACTCTTTGGCTTTGTGCATACAGGTGTACATATGTGAATAAGCAAAGTTTACAGCAAGCTTAAACAAAGCTTCAGGCAACTTTATTAAAATTTAAAGCAAATTTCAGCTCCAGAAAGAGGATGGACACGGATCTTAATGAGAGTGCTGTCTGTGAATTTAAACAAGCTACTAGTAGGTTTCTGGAAGCTTTTAACAAGCTTTAAGTAGTGCGGAAGCTTACGGAAGCCTGATATCAGATTGTTTAAAGTGACAGTTAGCACTCCCATTAAAGTGGACCTCCTAGGAATATTTATCTCTTAAAAATATTAATTGTGCCTCATGCCCCGTACACACGAAGGGAAATTCTGCTAGCAAAAGTCCAATGAGAGCTTTTGGGCGAAAATTGCGACCGTGCGTACGCTCCATCGGAGTCTTGCTGGCAGAATTCTAGCCAGCAAAAGATTGAGAGCAGGTTCTTTATTTTTTGGTTGGAAAAAGTTTCTATCCGAAAATACGTTCATCTATATGCAATTCGGATGCGCAAAAAATCACCCATGCTCAGAAACAATTCGACGCATGCTCGGAAGCATTGAACTTCATTTTCTTGGCTCGTCGTAGTGTTGTACGTCAACCCGTTCTTGACGATCGAAAGTTCAGAGAACTTTTGTGTGACCGTATGTTTGCAAGCCAAGCTTGAGCGGAATTCCGTCGGAAAAACCATCCAAGATTTTTCCAGTGGAAATTCCACTCGTGTGTGTGGGGCATCAGAAGTTGTCTTGAATTTGTATCAAAAATTAGCAGTGCACATCCTGTGCATTGAACCCCCATTGCTGTATATTTGCAGTGAATATAAGGAATTACTCACGTGAACTGCTAGTCTTATCAAGATGTGAAATAAGATTTGATGATGTCACTCTTCTCCTTGCTGGAGAGAAAGCTGTACCTTAGGATTTGCAGTGCAAGGATCTCCCTGCTTCTGCTTCATTCATATGTGGATCTGTATTTTCTGCATATCTCATGCTGCTTCTTAAATAATTCCACACCATCTTGTACGGTGGTGGCTCTGGCATGAAGAAGCAAAGCCCTGCCATTAAAAAGATACAGTAGGTGCCTTCACACAGAGACAAAATAGAATAAAGCATTTAAGTCCGTATTAGGGAAAAGATCAGCTGCAGGGAGACCACAGGCAATACTGCTTGCCTCTTTTAGGCACAGCTTCCACAGTTCTGGTCCTTTTTAATATTTGTGTTTAACCTCCACAAGTTGGGACTGACGTTTCAAGAAAGCTTTTCAAGCTTTGTCAATACTTTGTAATATCTTGTTGTAAACGTTGGTCTTTCACAAACTGAAAACTGTATGTACAAGGCCTAAAATGAGCATTTTGTAAACATGCTAAAGGGTTTAAATATAAGAAAACAGCACCATTTACTCCCAGCCTGAAATATGTGAATATGTTCAAACTCAATAGTCATAGCTAAAGGAAGAAACAGAGCCATAGCTATGTGTGGTGGGGGCCTATACCTTAACCATAATGGGGCCCCTTGTCTCTTTAATCTCAATAATGAAAGCAGTTTATCTAGTGCAGTGGTTCTCAACCTCAGTCCTCAAGTACCCCCAACGGGCCATGTTTTGGGAACTTCCCTTAGATAAAATAGCTTTTATCAATACCATGTCATTCATATTGATTATAAGCAGCTGTGCAAACTAAAGGAAAACCTGAAAAAACATGGCCCGTTGGGGGTACTTGAGGACCGAGGTTGAGAACCGCTGATCTAGTGATACAAAATACTAATTGTTTGAAAGAACTTGTATAGAGGTTCCCAAATCTTAATTACATTCCTCCAAACCTCCAACTTTTAATAATATCCCCCACATGTATTTGCCACATGCTTTTGCTTCCTGCATAAATTGATGTATAGATTACACCATTCTGCCCCCCATAGAAGTTGCTTCTATGGGTTTAGTTACACCCTTGGCAGTGGTAGAACTTGACAGTTGGGGCACGAATCCAGGTTTCTGGGGTCTTAGATCTGCAGTTAACATTTCCTATAGACCAGTGGTTTTCAACTGCTGATATATAGGGGGCTTCAACTGCATCTCCCGAAAGCACTAAAGGGCCAAGTGTAATTTTTAGTATTTGTAATACTAACAAGACCATTGATGGTGTTGGAAACCTGCTGCAGAAGATGTTAAAAACTGGGGACATATGTCTGAGACTGTAGAGATCACTGCCATTACAGCCCCTTTGACCCTAGGTGATGGGTAGGGACACTGGTAGAAGGAAACGGGTGGGTTAAAAAGGAGGAAGAAGAGAAAAGATGGGGAGTAAAAAAAGTAAATTAATCTGTGTACAGTTGCAATCTGCAGCTTTTCACAATAGATGGGGGTACCCAAGGATTCCTTAGGTCTTTTAGGACCCTAGCAACACTGCTGAGCCCCTAGGGTAGATACACTACATAAGCAGAAACGGGAAAAAAAAGGCCAAATAGGTAGCTCATTAGGATGTTTAAATCTGGGCATAGATGGATTGATATTTGGCCCGTTCAGCAGGGACCGGATGAATTTCGATCCATCTATGGCCATTCCTTTTAGAGAGGGGTCAACCTAATGATTTGTACATTTTCGTTGATCAGCGCTGCACCCGATTGGCTGCCATCTGATCGGAAAAAACTGAGTCATCTACGGCCAACTTTAGGTCTTTTAGGATCCTAGCAATACCCCTGACCATTGGGTAGACATATTACATGAGCTGCTACAAAAAAAAGGCCAAAGAAGTAGCTCATCAGGGCGCATGAGGTCTTTTAGGATCCTAGCAACATCCCTGACACCTTAGGTAGACATTAGCAACTACAAAAAAAGCCAAAGAAGTTACTCATTAGTATGCTTTAGGTCTTTAAGGATCCTATCAATACCCCTGACCCTTGAGTAGATATGCTACATGGGCAGCTACAAAAAAGTAGCTCATCAGGATTCTAACAGCTAATGAAGAGAGATCATCTTCAGCCATGCTGGACCCTGGTCATAATGAAGGTGAAAGACATTAGAAAACTGGTATTTATGAGGGAAGATTTAGTTGCATCCAATGACATTAAAGCCTGGTATAGTTAATAACACAAAGGCGGCACTGACAAGCCTAGAAGGCCTTTGTTTTTGCAAGATGGGAACGCTTGGCCCCTCCTGGACATTCTGGATAGGCACCGGCGCTCCCGGTAATGACTTAACTGGGCAAGCCGGACATTCCGTCATTTGTGCCAGCCCAGGGCTCAGTATTAAGAGCATGATGTTTGTTTAATCGCCTTAATTAGGCAAAAATCAGCACAGCTTGGAGTCCCTAGCGAGGAAGGGCAGGCGGCGGGGGGAGCGAGTGCAGCAATAAGTTACAGCTTTAAACGGGAGAACGAGAGTGATTTGAGAAGCTGGGTTGAGGCGTTGTGAGCTCTGTGCATGAACCGGTTACCAGCCACTTACACCTGCCCAACCAGCCCTGCCGCCTATAGAGAACTTTTACAGTCGTTGCACACCCGTATTTGTGCCGACGTTAATCCGCGCGGGGTCTGCTTGCAGTAATTAGTTACCATCTACTTTTAGACACTTAATTTTATCACTTGTGTCAAAATAAATGCAGCAATCAGCTGCTTACAGTAGCAATCTCGAGTGTTCAGCGGGACCGAGAGAACACCCAAACGTTTCTGCCAGAGGAGCAAGTTAAAGTAATTATGTGGGAAAGCTGTGCCGAGCCACATCATTTCACTTAATGCTTCTGACTCATTGGGGGCTGTTAAAGATGTGATTTTGTGCTTCTTTCTTTTTGTTCTCTTTTGCCAAAAAAAAGGGTTTTTAAAGCTGAACTCCAGATAGGTGGCTAAAAACATGGTTGAATTTTTTTTAAACTGTCTTAGCTGCCACAAATAGTGAAATTTTGTTCAGCTAATTATGTGATCCAGGTATACCTGCCAGCAAGCATAGCCAGGTCTCTGACGTCCATTTCAGTTTGCCAGTACAGCTCAGTCTAAGGACTCACCTTCAGCAATGGGATTGGACAATGAAGGAGCATCACTAAACTGATGAGGTCACCACTCTTCGTAGTGTTCAGTTGACGAGACTGTGCAATGGCCTAATTGGTTCACAGTACTGCCCCTACCTCTCCTAATCCAAGTTCTGAATTACGGGAAGCTAATAAGTTTAGGTAGTTGTATATCAACTGCATCGTGCCCACTGCCATGGTTGAAATTTGGAGTCTGGAAATGCTGAGATCACCTTAAAGTCCAAGTTTCCTCTCTAATATGCTGACCTTTTGGCTTCAGTACTTTTTTTTTTCACTGAACAAATATGCAGCTAAGGTCTTCTGACTTTTCTGATCTGCATACTTGCTCATTAACTCAAAGTACTAAGGCCAAGACATCGGCTTAACAGATAGGCAACCAGCATTTAAAAATGGGGTCAGCAATGAAGGCGCCCATTATTAATGGCAGGCTTTCAATGAGATTACAAATTTTCAGTTATGTATTATTTAAAATAAACTTATATGGAGGGGTAAAGGGTAGCAATAGATGCAGGTTTCAGGGCCAACAACCCCGATCCTTGCTTCATTAATGACCAATGACCTAGAAGGAGCAATCAAAACTCCCAACATGTATTCAGCAATTGAGTAGTGAAGTGTGGATAAAGACCACTCCAGAGCCTGCAGCTTTAGAAACAAATGATGTAAAAGGCTAGATGAGTACAATCGCTCTACCTCTAATACAGAATGCCCAGTTTGGTGCAGAGAGCATACAAATTATGCATTAAACATTTTATTTATTGATCATGTCAGAAATTCTGATTAATTCGCCCTGCCGGTCCATTTTAGGACCACAGGATGATTTAGTCTTTATGTTGTATAGATGGGCGAAGTAGGTGGGCTTGAGTAGTTTGGCAAGAGAAAACTTGACAAAAACAGTGTCGTCAGCCAATAAGTGACCAAGTGGTATTTTTTGTACTTGCAGGGTCTTTAAATGGGGGGGGGGGGAAGGGAACTGTGCATATATTGGAGAGATGTACTGCGTATGTTTTGATTAAAATTTTGTCTAAACATATGCTTTACTATATACTCTGGCGTAAAAAAAAAAAAACCACACACCATTAAAAAGTCAATCTTGTCTACATCCCCAAGGGAATCAAGTATCATTACCACACATAAGGAATCCTCCTACTCGTTTATTGCCTATATATAACAATACTCATTATAGATATCAACTACAAGGCAATTAAGCCTATTACTTTCATTAGCTACTGTATATGTCACATACATATTGTAATTAGCATCTTTACGATATGTAGCAATATTGAGCCTTATTTAAACAGAGAGCAACATACAAAAATGAAGATAGAAACCTAGAAAAGTGACAGCAAAGAAGAGTGGTCCACCGAGTCTTTATTTTATTTTTATTTTTTTTAAATTATACATATGTTTGCATTTTTTTTTTGGTGTGGGGGGGGGGGAGGTGGTGGTTAACTTTTATATCTAAGCATAGATCTAGAGTTTTATCTGAGTGTAGATCTAGGTTTGTCCCAGAATTGCATCCCATCTATAGTATTTAGTCTAATCCACTTTTTGAAGTGTTCAAGATAAAAATCAGACCATAGGGCATCAATTCACATATGTTAAAGGTACTAATTACAATATGTGTGTGACAGAGAGCCAATAAAGGTAATAGGTGTAACTACTGTGTGGTTGAAATCAATAAAGATTGTTGCCAACAAACGAGGAGGATAATACTTTACGCAACTGAAGGTACGCGATTCTCCTTTCATCGTAGACCATATGTGTTATATATATATATATATATATATATATATCTCCCTTCAAATGTTGAAGTAAATAGTTAATTGTCATGAACGTGTAATTGTCTCATATTTTGAGACAATTCTTCAACAAAATTTGTCTTTAATTCTCCTAAATGGGATATTTGATTTCCATTGCTACCCCAACTCCTCCAAATAGCATCTCTGCCTGTAAATGTACTCCACCATTTGCCATACTACAGATTTCTAAAGAATATCCAAAACACTCTTTATGAATTCCAAAGATTGTCTTTTTAATTTTGTGTATATTTTTTTTACTCCAGAGTTCAGTTGGTTAATAGAGTAATTTTCACGGGTTCCCTTTTGGTCCCTTAACCTAGGGATGAGAAATACTCAGGGAAGAGGTAGGGACACTGGCAGAAGGAAAAAGTTGGGGTAAAAAAAAAGGAAAGAGAAAGGATAGGGAGAGGAAAAAGAAAAAAATGTAATATGTGCTGTTCATGGTTTTCTAACTAGATGGGGGTACCCAAGGATGCCTTAGGTCTTTTTTGATCCTAGCAATACCCCTGACCCCTTAGATAGATATAAAACATGAGTAGCTACAAAAAAGCAGCTCATTGGGATGCCTTGAGGCATTTATGACCCTAGCATCACCCCTGACCCTTAGGTAGATATACTACGTGAGAAGCTACAAAAAAAAGCCAGAAAGTATCTCTCTGGGATGCCTTTGGTCTTTTAGGATCTAGCAACACCCCCTGACCCTTGGGTAAAATATACTACAAAAAAGTAGTTCATGAGAATTCCTTAGGTCTTTTAGGATCCTGGTAACATCCCTGACCCTTGGGTAGATAATTACATGAGCCACTACAAAAAAAGACAAAAAAGTAGCTCATTGGGATGCCTTAGGTCTTTTTTGATCCTAGCAATACCCGTGACCCTTAGGTAGATATACTACATGAGAAGCTACAAAAAAAAGCCAGAAAATAGCTTAGTGGGATGCCTTGGGTCTTTTAGGAGCCTAACAACACCGCCCTTCGGTAGACATACTACATGAGCAATGCCAAAAACTAGCTCATCAGAATTTCGTAGGTCTTTTTGACCCTAACAACACCCTTTACCCTTGGGTAGACATACTACTTGAGCAACTACAAAAAAGGCCAAATAAGTAGCTCATTAGGATCCTAGCAACAACCCTGACCCTTGAGTATACATACTACATTTAGCAACTAAATGTTCAGCCATGCTGGACCCTGCTCATAATGAAGGTGAAAGGCATTAGAAAACTGGTATTTATGACCAAGGAGTCAATTGCATCTGAAGATATAAAGCCTGGTATAGTTAATAACACAAAGGCAGCACTGCCAAGCCTGTAAGGCCTTGGTTTATGCAAGATTGGAAAGCTTGGCCCCTCCTGGACAGGCATTGGCGCTCTGGGTAATGTCTTAGATAGCCAGCAAGCTGGGCAAGTTGGTTTCTCCATTATTTGTGCCAACCCAGGGCTCGGTATTAACAACATGTTTGTTTAATCACCTTTAATTAGGCAAAAATCTGCATAATATTATGTGTGTGCGTGGTTTCCTCCAGAGTATAGTTGGTTATTCTGTACTACTATTCTTGATATCTTTAAAAACAAGCTGGCATAGTTATTTCTAGAAACTTCTGTCCTGACAGGTTCCCTTTAAAAACTCCATCAAAGAATAAAATGTGTTCTTGGCAGTGAACAAGAAATGCCTTATCATTAGCTTAATCAGATCCTAATCACAGCAAATTTCTGTCTCATTGCTGGGAATTAGATGCTGGGTATTTGTGCTGTTTTCTATATTTTAACTTCCTTGATTAACTCCCTTGGCTGGTAACTCCAGCTAAAATGTTTTATCTTCTTTTCTTTGGATAGAATTGGGAAGGATTAAAGCCTCTGTCGAGTTTTTATTATCCTTGTTCCCATTGAAAAGATTTACCCTCGCTTCTTGTTAGGATGGGAACTTGTACTGTATGTAAGCCCCCCCCCCCCCCAAATCAGATTTTCCGTAGGTTTGGCATCATGTCTCCTTGTATACAGTTTTCTGGAGCACATTGTTGTTTTGTGAATTTTTGGAAAAATTTCTTTCCAGGCGATTTCTTTTTGCAGGCTGAACGACTGCCTCACAAGCAGAAGCAGTGGCCTACTGTGTGAGCTTCTATCAGATAGGCAGCCCAAAAGCCAAAACTGAAGGCGCTCACAAGGCGGGCTCGACAACGCTGATGCCAGTTGTGATCCAATGGCTTAGTGTTGTCAGCCTGCAACAGGAAGTGCTATTATTGGCAGCATCTCCAAGTCAAAGAAACTTTGCAACAGATTCAGAAAAAAAAAAATTGTATAAAGCTGAACTCTGGCCAATTTTTTTGGGGGCCATTGGCGCTGTAAAACTAAATGAACACCAATGAAACATGTGCAAAATGTGATCAATGCTGTGTTATTTAAAATGATACTAAACACACCCTGTTTGTCCCTTCTTTTTCTGTATGTGAATGAAGGCACTGTAATTATTTTAATAAAAAAAAAAAAAACATCTAAGTCCCTTTTTCCTAATCGATATACTGCTGTCACATGACCCAGCTCTCTCCCAGCCTGTCTGCAGGGAAACATAAGCAGGAGGAGCTTCTAGTCCTCTGCTGCTGGTCACATGTTCAAAAAAAAACAGCCTTTGGAATACAGAGTAAAAATAAATAATATCAATAAACTGTTTTAAATTGTCATACAAATATATATATGAAATCAAATCTTTATTATTATTTTTTTTTGGCAATAACATGGTGTGGATGGATTTCTGGCAGTCACAGGCTGTGTCACACCCCTCCAGCCTGTGTCTTAGAATAAAAGAGAGGTAAAGCCTCCATGAATCTACATGTAATATCCCATCCACATTGTGTTTAGCTAGTTAGTGGGCATGGAGGAGGAAGGAGGGAGTGGGCTGTCATTGACCACTGTGCAGTCACATGGGCTGCTCAGAAGAAATAGGGAGGAAATGCTCAGCATAGAAACTCACTGAAAACTGAGCATGTGCAGAGCTGCCAACACTGCTCTGCAAAATCCCCAACTGCATTGGGGACATGGACAGAAGGGGGAGATAGAGAGCAGCAGGATCAACCAGGTTTTTTGCAGAATACAGAAAACGAATCTCATAGTGACAGATTATGAAAAGCATGTAATACACCATTTATTGATAATTTGTTATGTTATGGGTTTAGTGACTCTTTAACACTCTTACTTTCATTCCCAACCATCCGATGCTGAAACTTAGTTGCAGCTGGAGTAAACAGATCACAGCGGGACACTTGCTCTGCAGCTCGCCCATTTCGAAACTGTCTTGAATTTAAAAAAAACAAAAAAAAAACGCAAGGCATTCTGTGGTTCAAGAAGGAGAGAGCATGGTGTTGATCTGATCTTCTCCTCCTCCAATCGCAGGGCACCTTGCATTCACAGAAAAAATGCAAGACGGTTTCAGAAAAGAAGCGCTGCAATAAATGCAAGGCGTTCAATGATTGGAGGAGGGGAGAATGCTGTGTTTATCTGCACCTTCTCCAATCACAGAATGCCTTGTCTTTATTCAAAAGAATGCCAGTCTGCTTCCGAATGGGCAAGCTGGAGATCGAGCGACTCGCTGACTGTACTCTACAGGGATATTGGAAAGTAAGAGTATTACATAATACAGCAGTGTCCACACTACAGTGCAAATGGCCAAAAACTGTTTTTTTGCCAGAGTTCAGCTTTAACAAAATGGTATATAATGGGGCATGATGCCAAACATACAGAACAAGGCCTCTTGCACATGGACGCCTGAGCCCGTGCAACATACAGTCCCTGCCTGGAAAGCCAAGGTGCTGCATACAGCCTCCCATGGACATGAATGGCTGTGCGTGGCTGTACTCGGGTAAATGCTGGTGCTATCGTCAACACAAGTAAATGCAAAAAATAGAATTTTTTAAATTTTTTTGCATACACCCATATCTATGTGAGCACTGGCATATACCCGAGTACAGCCCTGTACAATTATTCATGTCTATGGACAGCTGTACACAGCATCCTGGGTGTTCCAAAGGGGAAATTTACCTTGCATGGGCCAATAGGCCTAATGGCCAGGTTCTGACCATGTTTTATTATTTTTTACATTTTTGCCTTCCTATCTCAATAACAGCTGCATGTCCCATATCTTGTACAATCCTCACAAGGACAGAAAGTGAAGGGAAAAGCTTACCAATGGGGTCAGAGAAATTGCACCTGCTATAAAATATAACTTTTTCCCATTCTACCCAAAAAAACGAAAAACAAAAATTTCAAGAAGCTTCAAAGATTTTGAATAATTAAGACCATCTCAAATCTAATTTTAGAATGTGGGCCTTGTTACATCTATGAATTGAATTAAAGTAAACAATTGCCCCAACCATACAGAACCTCCCTCGCTCATAGCCAGTTAAATTTACAGCCTGCCTGAGGCCTACCAACCGCAGCCGCGGCCATTTTGACTGAGCCAACATCAGCGGTGAACTCATCCCATTGAGAACGGCTTCAGAAAAATGGCTGCCTTCGTACAGCCGAGAAGGCGCTCACGAACGCCGAAGCCTGTAGTGAAGAAAATATTTCGTTTTTAAAATGTATTTTCTTTCTTTTTTTTTTTTTTTTTTTTTTTTAAAGATTGTCACGTTCTGCCTCGCCCGTGAGCGGTTTATGTTTGTGGTGGCGTTTCTATTTATTGATGGGATATGATGCAGGTTATGTCCAGAGGATGAAATCACAGTCTGATCCCACGCCTTCTTTATATAATTCATGATATTTATGAGACCGTTGGGAGCCAACAAAACTGCTTTGTAACAGCACTTCCTGTTTGGACAGGAAGTCAGTGACTGGGGCTGTGTTATATTGTCTGTTTCTTTTTTTTTTTTCTCTTAGTGGGGGGTGGGGGATGGATGTTTTTTTTTTCTTTTTCTTTCCTTGTGCCGTGTTTTTTTTTTTTTTTTTTTTAAATGAGCTTTCTTAAGTTTTTTTACTCGTCTTTTTTTTTTTTAATTTTTCCTATTTTTAAATTTTTACACCCAGTTGTCTCTTGTTGTTTATTGTTAACTGTAAACCTTTAAAAAGCCATGAACCTAGGGGAAATTATTATATAAATATATATATGTAAATAATAAATATAGCGTTGAAAAGTCAATTTCTGGAGGCGGGAGCACAGGGGCGCCGCCGTCATGAAAGAAAACAAAAAAAGCACCCAGTTAGTGTAACTGTGCCATCTTATTTTATATATTTTTTTTTTGTTTTCGTTTTTTCTGATCCGTGTATTGCTTTAACTCTTTTGCTGTTGGTAGAGTAACCCCCCCTGTCAGCAAAAGGGCTAACCCGCTTGTATCCGGCCTGAAAGCCATAATACGTTTAACAGCACAATGTCCGGTTCTACAGATCAGGAAACGCAAGGGAGAAGTGGCCATTGATGGAACTCTTCAGCCAACTGAGCCTGTGATAGTACAGGACGTTTTGGCAGGAACTCTGAGACCCTTTTCTTTTTTTGTCCCCCCTATTCTTACGCTGAATACTGTGTACAATCTCACTCGTTTTAAACAGATGTGGTCTCTCAGGGTTTTATTTGAAAAGTCGCTCCCTGTTTAAAAAAAAAAAAAATGCAGTTACCGGCCTTGTTGTGGAGTTAGAGGCAGAGGGGATATTCCAGCCCTATTTACTCATTGTGCGTGCGTGCGTATGTGTGTGTGTGTGTGGAGGGTTGGTATAAAGCAAAGTCGAGGGGGCTTTGTGTATTTTCTTTTTTCTCTTTTTTTATTTTTTTTATTTTTTTTGATCCTTAGTGTCCCCTCTTTCCTCTCTCCACCTCTCCCCCTCCATGTTTCTGTCATTTCACAGCTTGTCCAGAGCACCAGTTTTTTGTACACCATGTACCAAAAAAATGTTAAAAAAAGGAAAAAAAAACCCACAACAAACGAGCGGACAGATTAAAAAAAAAAACTAATATGAAAATGGAAAAAAAAAAATAAAGTTCATGTTTAGTTATATGGCTGTGTTGAATGTTTTTGAATTTGTTGAAGTCCTCAATGGATGCTGTCACGGAATATGAGGTAAGCAGCCATTTTCTAATGGTGACCACAAGCTCCTGTACCTAAAGGACCAGTGTTTTTTTGGGATATATATATATATATATATATATATATATATATATATATATATATATATATATATATAATTCAGATCTTGGAGTTGCCAAATTTTTTTAAACCAATCTCTGATCTGTGCAATTTTGTTTTTGTCAATCATTTTCTAATGGCGACTACAAGCTCCAGTGCCCGATGGCCTGTGTTCTTTGGGCACAAAGGTTGGCATGGTTGGGAACCCCAGTAAGATATAATTCAGAACACCCAGACCTCAGGGGTGCAGAGTTGAGGAATCGTTTAACCAATCTCTGATCTGTACAATTATGTTTTTTTGTCGAAAAATCTAAAGGGTAAACTATCATTTTCTAATGGAGACGGCAAGCTCCAGTGCCTGGGGACCGATGTTCTTTAGGTACAAAGATTGGCGTGGTTGGGCACTCCAGTGTGATATAATTCTGAAAACCCAGACCTTGGGATGCGAAGTTGAGGAATTTTGTAACCAATCTCTGACTCCGTGTTTTTGTCAAAAAAAAGAAGGCATAGTTCTCTTATACCAAGTAACCACCTATGCAAGTAAGAAGCATCTGTAGATAGAAACAAACTCTGCAGGTTTGACCAAAGTTGAATAATGCCCTCTCTATATAGATGTAGGCCATTTATTTACCTATCTCCTAACTGATGAACTCCCAGAGATGGTATCATCCCATCCTGCCTTATAGGCCATTAACATACCTCCCGAAGCCTTATAACCTTCCAGAGATGGCATCATCCCATCCTTGTTGCTGAGTTTTTAGCTGTTACTGTTCACCCCTACCATCACAAGAGCAAGCTCTCAGCCACTAAGCTCAGAGCTACTATGTCATGGGAGAGAGAGCTCATGTAATGGTGGAAGTGAACTGTAACATCTGAAAGTCTCTTAGCAACATCCTAGCATGGGATGATGGAATCTCTGGCAGTTTTTCAAATAGGCTTCAAGAGGTACGTAAACGGCCTACATCTATAGCAAGGACATTATTATTTAACTTTAATCAAAGCTACACTACTTGTTTTTATCTACAGACACCCCATAGACACATAGGCAATTTTTTGGTAAAGGTTTGTCTTTAAGGCCAGATGGGTCAAACACAAAAGTAGAGCAGAATAAGAGCCCATTTACACGCTAGCATTGTGTTAATGCACAATAAATTTGTTGCTATGATGATGTGCCATTTATTTGAACGGCAGCCCAACAGACCTTGACAAAGGACATGCATTGCAGCGTAACAAACATCCAATGTGTTGCCAAAAAAATGGTGCATGCAATCAATGCACATCCATTGCAAGGTGCGTTGTGGTACCTTTTACAATGTATGAGACCCCATTGTACCAAAGCATATAACGTGTGTTGCCGCAAAGCCATGGTGTGAATGGGCTCTAAAACTTTGTCTTGAACATGCTTAGCATTTGACCTACCAGATCATGTATGTATATATATGTATGTAAACCCAAAATCTATAAATAATAATTTTCCTTTGGGACTAATAAAATATGATAAATACGTTCTCAGTAGACACTGGATACAGATTTGTGGCTCTGTTGCAAAATTTCTTCCCTGCAGGTCCTGTAAGTATCATTGCTTTTTGCTGCCATGCCATTGGTATGTATTGGCCGTTGGTATGTGCATTCCTCCTACAGACTGCTAGACAGCCCAATGGTCAACTAGAGGAGCTCACATGGCAAGCTGACCACATTGCTGTGACTTGAAAGGCTACAGTCTAGCATTGTTGGCTTGCAACAGAAAGTGTTGTTACTGCCAGATTCTATAGCAGCCGTCAACAAATTGCAGACCACGGTCTGGACACGGACTAAGTTTTTCTTCAGCTGCTTCTAGTGGTGTCTGGTGTTTTGTTTTCCTGCCTCTTAAAGGGGTTGTAAACCCTCATGGTTTTTCACCTTAAAGGGGTTGTAAAGGTAAAAAATTTTTCACCTTAATGCATTCTATGCATTAAGGTGAAAAAACTTTTGACAGTACTGCCGCCCCCAGCCCCCCCGTTTTACTTACCTGACGCCTCGAATCTTCGCTGCTCGTCCTCGTCATCTTCATTGCAGCTCAGCCTGGTCGCTGATTGGCTGCAGTGGATGGATTAAAAGCAGCGCAGCCATTGGCTCGCGCTGCTGTCAATCACATCCGATGACGCGGCGCGCCGGGGGGCGGGGCCGAGTGATACAGCGAGCGGCTATAGCCGCCGGCTGTATCACGGGAGCGCGCCCCCAAGCACTCACCACTATGCGAGGGAGCTCGCATTAAGGTGGTAAATGCTTGCGGGGAGGAGCTAAAACAGCCGCCGAGGGACCCCAGAAGACCAGGTTCGGGGCCACTCTGTGCAGAACGAGCTGCACAGTGAAGGTAAGTATAACATGTTTGTTATTTTTAAAAAAAATTACCTTTACAACCCCTTTAATGCATTAAGGTGAAAAACCTTCTGTGGTGCTGCAGCAGCCCCCGTTTTACTTACCTGACCCCGATCTTTCTCCGGCCGGGAACGAGCACACCAGCACTAGCTTATGTGTCGTTTCCTGATTGGATAGATTGATAGCAGCGCAGCCATTGGCTCCCACTGCTGTCAATGACATCCAATGACGCGGCGCCAAGAGCGAGTCCTGCATTCTGTGTGACCAAGGAGAGCGCTTCTCCAACGTGGACACTCGATGCAGGGAGGAGCCACCAGCACCGCTGAGGGACCCCAGAAGAGGAGGATCGGGGCCACTCTGTGTAAAACAAGTTTTTGCAACGCCTTTAACTCCCTTGCATGTTAGCCTATGTATCCATGCACATATAGATTTTTTTTTTTTTTAGAGACATAGGGGGTTATTTACTTAACCTGGAGAGTGCAAAATCTGGTGCCGCTCTGCATAGAAACCAATCAGCTTTCAGGTTTTATTGTCAAAGCTTAAGTGAAGAAGCTGAAGTTAGAAGCTGATTGGTTACCATGAACAGCTGCACCACATTCTGAGTGCTCCAGTTTTAGTAAATCTTCTCCATAGAGGCAGAAATAAAACCTACTGCCAGTGCATTCTGGAGTAGCAGCATTTTGGCAGAAAAAAAAAAAACTGCTTGGCGCGCAATAACGCTTAGGCCTGTTTACCGCTTGAGTGTTAATTCATGGTGGTGGTCAGCATAAAGGACTATTCCAGCCAATTAAATTAATTATTACCCCAAACGGTTAGCGCGCCTAAACACGTTTAATGCGTTTACAAGTGTTTTTTTCTGCCAAAATGCTGTTTCCAGAGGGAAAGGTGTCTATAAAAGATAAAGAAACATCCAATGTGGATAAGGCCTTGGGCTTTCTATCAGGTCTGTGGGAGGCATGCACATACCTGATACACATTCCAATGACCAACTGAAGGAGTGTCTCTGGCAGGATGCCCTTGCTAACGTAAATTGCATGGTAGCGGCCTAATGTTTTTAGCCTGAAACAGGGTGTGGTGTTCCCGGAAGAAGCTCCATGAAAAAAACATTGCAACAAATTCATAAGTGTATACAGCGAGGCATGATGCTAAACATATTGGGGAAAAAAAGATTTTGGGTTTACATACACTTTACAGTCCATTTGCACTTCTGCAATTAAATGTCAGAAACCCCCAACTATGTGTTTATGTGTTCCCATTCACACAGTATGCCAAAAAATAATTGAGAAAAAAAATTCTTACCTTTCTAGTTGTTTCTTTGGTGCAGGATTATATAACAAGACTACAAGCTACTCTGAACAATTTCAAAGAATTAGAAGGGCAAACAGAGGGAATAGAGCGTTACCATACAATGTACCAACCAGCCTTTGTTAGAACAGACAGTGTGCACATCTAGTTTACAACTGATAGTAAAGGTCTACCAGCACAATACAGGCAGGGTTATATAAGTAGTATTGAGTATAACTAAAGGCAAAACTTTTATTTCCTTTTGGATAGAGTGGAGAGGGATTAGAATGCTTGCCAGTTTTTATTGCTCTCTGTGCCCCCCTGTTAGGGAGATTCACCATCTCTATTGTCCTGTTTACCATTAATATTGAAAAGTAAAAGAAAATCCCCAATTTTTGGGTTGTCCCCAGAAAAGTAATAGAGGGGAAATCTTCCAATGGGGACACTAGTTCTGGTGACCTGGGGATCCCCAAGGAATTCCCTGAATTTGCATGGATTTCTTCTCACGTCCTGTTTGGCTATGGGACACGAAGTGAAGGGAAATCCCTGCAATGGGACACAGATTAGGGGAAAACTTAATCAGACAGGGATTATAACCCTCCCTTGCTCTATCCAAAATTTAAAAAAAAAAAGTTTTGCCAATAGTTCTAATTTAACTATAGTAAATCTAACTCCACAGCCCCCTCTTTAGAGGGTCACTCAATGTTACACTCATATTTAGGTGGCTAATTGGCCCCCCACCCCCAAAATTCCTCCCCTTCTGACAGCATGCAGGGGTTCAGCTCCCCGCAGCAGCTGTCAGATTTAAAAGCAGTGCAGCTTTTTGGTGCTCTGCCTGCACACCCATGTCATTCATTCACAGTAGGTTTGCCACCTCATCCCTTTAAGTCCGAACACATATGAATTACACAGGTTCTGTCGCTAAGTTAATGTAGATAAGGCACCAAGTGAGTTTAATTACCACTTTAATCAGCCACAGAACCTGTGTAATTAAGATGTGTTCGGGTTTAAAGGGATGAGGTGGCAACCCTAATGCACAGAGATGGGCCACCATGGCAGACGGACTTGTAGTTCTCAATGGGACACAAGTGCAGTGATTATCGCCTCATTTCCTCCAGCTCTCCAACAAAGAGCCCGTACCTCCCTATAAATAAGACCCCTTTCACACTGAGGCGTTTTTCAGGCGCTTTTGGGCTAAAAATAGCGCCTGTAAAGCACCTGAAAAACGCCTCCCCTGCAGTCCCAGTGTGAGAGCCCGAATGCTTTCACACTGGGGGCGGTGCACTTGTAGAACGTTAGAAAAAGTCCTGCAAGCAGCATCTTTGGGGCGGTGGAGGAGCGGTGTATACACCGATCCTGCCTATTGAAATGAATGAGCGGTGCTTTTTGGGAGCTATTAACCCTTTTCGTTGGCCGCTAGCAGGGTTTAAAAGCGCCCCGCTAGCGGCCGAACTAGCGGCGCTTTGACGCTAAAGCCCCTCCCCAGTGTGAAAGGGGTCTTAGGATCTGGAGGAAGAGATTGCAGGAGCTTTGCATTGCACCTGCACTCCACTGATCGTGGTTGCAATATTTCGTAGGCTCACTTGCAAAAAATAATAATAATAAAGGCACATTTTTTTTTTTTAAATGTGCCTTTATTATTTTTTTTTTGCAGTTGAAGTTGGTTTAACCATTACATAGAAGAGGGAAACTAGGTAAGACCTCTGTTGGATTTTTAATCAACTAAGGTAAGGAGCAATTTTCCCTTTTTCTTTTTTTTTTTTTTAAGGTATACTATGGGAACAAACATCAAGTAGGCGGTATCCCAATTTGCCTACAAAAGTGGAAATACACTTTAATTATTTGTATAATATCCATTATTTACACCATTGCTGTATGGTAAAACATACATTAGCCCGTGTTATATCGCACCCCAAAGTCCAAAAAACTGCACCTGGGAACACACCAATTGGCATTAAATGGCAGTATGTTACCATGCACTGCAGTGTGCACTTAGGGCTTGTTCATAAAGTTTGTTTAAAAAAAAAAAAAGTAAACAGTGTGATGCACCGGTATCGGCACATTAACACTTTGCTGAACTGGACCACACACCAGCCGATGAGTTGTAATGCAGCGATTGGTGTTCAGTCCTGCCAGAGTCCATGTTCCTTAGAGTTCTATCAGCCAGCATGTGGTGACCCGCAAATTGCTGAAAAAAAAAAAAAAAAGTACGAAGGCACACCACCCGTACACAACTCCAACACAGTGTTGTGAACCGGCCACAGAGACTAGGTATTTTGCCTTTTGTGGTAGGGGTGCGGTGTGACTGAGCTGGAATAGTCGCCAAACACAGTCCCACCATACTTTGTGTGAATGGACCCTAAGGTCTGATTCACACCTATGCATTTTTAGTGCGTTTTGCAGATTTTCACTACAGTCCATTTAACATGGTTTCCTATGGAACACGTTTTGTAGAGCAAATGTGCAAAATGCACTACAAAAATGCATAGGTGTGAATCAAGCCTAAAGCTGGATACACACTTTACAATTTTCTTTCGATTTTTTTTTCCTTTTAAATTTACCAAAACCATATAATATGAGGTTCAAATCTAAACTCTTTCAATTTGTATGCAACCAGGCAGGCCCTTGCACTACATAGCTGAAGGTAAATCTAAAGGAAACCAATCAGCTTCTAACTTCAGCTTGTTCATTTAAACTTTTGACAATTAGGCTGGGTTCACACTGGTCCGACAAACGCTCCGACTTTGGGAGCTCATGTCGCATGACGTGTGAAATTCAATGTTTTCCTATGGGAGTCGTCCTAACTGGTCCGACTTTAGAAATGCTCCCTGTGCTACTTTGGTCCAACTTTGATCCTACTTCAGCCCACTGACTAGCACTGAGGTCGGATCAAAGTCGGATCGCTGTCTTGCATGTGACTTGTGCTCAGATGATCTTGAGGGGGAACTCTGCGCCAAATTTTAAATAAAAAAAAACAGCATGGGTTCCCCTCCAAGGGCATACCAGGCCCTTGGGTCTAGTATGGACCTTAAGGGGAACCCCCAAATCCATACCAGACCCTTATCTGAGCACGCAGCCCGGCCGGTCAGGATAAGGGTCTGGTATGGATTTGGGGGGGACCCCCACGCCATTTTTGCTGCGTAGGGGGTTCCCCTTAAGATCCATACGAGACCCAAGGGCCTGGTATGCTCTTGGAGGGGGAATTCCATGCTGTTTTTTTATTTAAAATTTGGCGCGGAGTTCCCCCTCAAGATTCATATTCAAGATTCATATCAAACACAGTGCCGGGCATTGGCGGTGATCCAAGTCGGACCCATGCCGGCTTCATGTTGCAGGGCAAAGTCGGATCCAAAGTAGGACGGCTGTCGTGTCGCACCAGTGTGAACCCAGCCTTAAACCTAAAAGCTGATTGGTTACTATGCACAGCTGCACCAGTTTTCGTAAATCTCCCCTTAGGCTGGACGCACATTATAAAATCTTCTTGTATAACTTTCCTTTTAGATTTGTCAAACCTAAACACTTTCAATTTGTATGCAGTCAGGCAGGCCCTTGCACTACATAGTTGAAGGTAAATCTAGAGAAAATTGAATAAGATAATTATATGGTGTTTGGCCAGCTTTAGTGTGTCAAGGTGCTATTCAAATTCAATGGCATCACAGTGTACCAACGTGTGCATGGTGCATTACTAAAATGCAAAGGTGTGATTCTGGCTTTTATTATATGTAAACCATATTTTTAAAGGATTCTTTCAAATATGACCTGGTGATTCTACGATGAAGGTCCTTCTTCAGGCATCCCTGTTATAGGGTGATAGTTTTTTTCCAGTTAGACTTCTCCATTGTCAACTGTCACATAGGCTCCCAATGGAGACTCCAAGCAGCCACATCTACACTTATTGCACAGGGACGGTCCACTGTTGCCACCATTAGGAAGCCGGCCCAGAGCAGTGATGTGCAAGGAGTACAGGAAGTGGCTGAGAAAAACTGAAGGCGAACAGCAGCATCAAGTTGGCAAAAGATACAAACAATTTTCTTAAGAAGAAGAAAAGAAAACCTGGAATTTTTTTTTTTTGGCACACAGTAGAAAACAATTTTTAGAGAAGGTTCACATCTACATTACCTCCAATAATCGCTAACCTTTGGTCCTGCAGCTCTTGAAGTCCTATGATTTGCACCATGCCAATGGATGTCATGCACACTGGAATTATGTCCAACTGTCATCAGACTAAAGCCTCGTACACACAATCAGATTGTTGGCAGGGGATTGTCTGTTGCCAGACTGTTGTCTTAAAATCTGACCGTTAATACGCTCCTTCTGACAATGGTTGTCCAACTTTCGGCCAACAAATGTTGGGTGGCAGGCTAGAAAATTTTCGGCGGACAACGGTCTGTTGTCGGATTTTCGTATGGTCAGTACACAAGTCCGTCACACAAAAGTCGAAAGTACAAACACGCATGCTTGGAATCAATGCTCTCCAAACACAAAATTAGAAGAAGGGTCCCAAAGGGTAGTGCTGGAGAGCTGAAATTCCTTGTAGTACGTCACTATGTTCGTGTTTGTTGGCTGACAATTGTGTACAGTTAGTATGCAAGACAAGTTCCTGCCACACGCCCTTTGGAAAAAAAATCAGACGCTCGGTTGGCCAACAATCAGATTGTGTGTACGAGGCTTTAGCCTTGTTCTACAGGTCATGTACATGTTGTCTTATAATAAGCAGGCTTAAATGTCCATTTTCACATTTATTAAGAAAACAACATTTCCCACAAATCAATATGGATAAGACGTGATCAGTACATTCAGTTCTTTCATTAAGCTTCTGTTGGGATTGCCAAACAAAGCAACGTGACTTAAAAAGCAAGCAAACATACAGTCAAAATTACAATGGTAGCATATGATCAAACAGATAAAACGATATTACATAAACTGAACTCAATGTTTTTTCTTTATATGATTTTGTGTAAAATATAATGAATCTTATACATAAAGCCAAAACACTTAAAGCAAAGTAGCTGCCTGCCAACAAGACAAGTTTAATTTTTTTTTTTTACCAGAACCAGCGGCGTTGGGTGACCTCTTGTATTTTGTCTCCCTGGGGTGCTGCTAGTGCTGTTCAGTTGACAGGTTACAATCAGCATTTCTAAACTTTTTTTTACCCTAGAAGAACCCTTAAAATATTTGTCGGGTCTCGAGGAAGCACTCCTAACACCTATTCATCAGGGGTTACTGGGAAAAAAAAATGTCCCTTTCATTTGTTGGTCAGTGGGAAAAATGAGCCTTACATTAATGGCCGGAGGGAAAAATGTCAACCATACAAATACCAAAAAAAAAATGGTGTGATGTTGCTAATGCTGCCAAGTGGTGTTGGCCCTGGAACTATGTAGGAACCATCAACTGAGAGATCAATAAGCCACAGCTGAAGGAGCCCCTCAGCAATCTCTGGAGGGACCCTGGTTGAGAATGACTGGATTAAATCCTTGTGGGGTTTGCCTAAGCTCATTAAACGGGCTGCAATATTTCAATATCTGTCAAATGAATAAAGTAAACCCTCTCATAAAGGTAAAACAAAAAGAAGCTACCTGCCAATGACAATTCTTATTACCCATCTCTGTGGTGGGTGTCAAGCCTGATCTCCACTATCTTCTGGAGCAGGGAGGGCCATGCTGTGGCCAGTGGGACTGGAAACTTTTCTTACATCAGTGAGAGTAAACATCACCACATTTGGTATTATGGGGAGGAATAATGCCCCATTGTTGGTGTCATAAGAAGGAATAGTGCCCCATTATTGGCATCAGTGAGAGAAATGGTGCCCCATTGTTGGTGTCAGGTGGCAAAATAGCGTCTCCTATCAGTGGGAGAAATAGTGCCCCAGGCACAGGATAAAGGCAAGCAAAGAGCCGCAGTTTGGAGACCATTATTCTAGGGCTACGACTGCCAAAGAGTCTTCAGAATCCAACCCTTCAAGTCACGTTGGATGCCTATTCACCCCCTTAGTTCTTTGACTTCATCTACACCACCCCTAAGCCACTACTGTATCCTGTAGTGAGGTAGGAGCCAGCAGATGGGACCATGGCACATAGTGGGGAAAACAAGAACCTGGCACATCCAGAAGTGCCAGATGTTGAAGATTCTGCTGAAGGCCACAGCCCAAGATTAAAGCTGGGATCAAGAGGTAAGAATTAGAAGACATCTTTTACAGGGAGCTTTGATTTCATTGTTATTGGATAGTAATAGAGTTCCTTTAAGGCATTGTTTTACAACTCCAAGTCCTTGAGAACCCTTTACAGGTCATGTTTTCTTTGCTACTAGTGCACCTAGATGTCACTGGATTGATTTATATGCCCACTGAAGCAAAGCCTACAAATATAATATGTTTTGTGTTCTTGAGGGCTGCAGTTGGATGGTTGGGAAAGGTAATAACTGACTTTATAGTTAGTGTTACCTGTCTTGTCGACTTATAACTGCACAATATTTTTAAGTATCCTTTGTGCCTTAAAGAAAAATGTTTTTTTTTCTGCTCACCCAAGACCTTTAACTCCATGAAATTCACAGAACTACCAATTTGCCCATTTGGCTGAAAATGCTGCTGTGGTCCCTCAGAGTTGCTGGCAAGGTGACCCCCAAGCTTTGGTCATGTTATCTCTGCTGAAGGCTAAAATCATAGTTGGGCAAAGGCATGGACTAGCAGTTTTTGCTTGAAGGTAAGCCAAAGGTCACATAAGCAACGCCTAGGCATCTGGCCATGCAGCTGGCCTCTGTGACAGACTAAAGCACTGTTTTCTGGCAGATGGCAGTTTGAGGTCTTCAAACATCAAAGGATTCAAAAAAGATTTTTTTTTACTTAAGGTCCACTTTAAGGAAAGTAAAATATAATTATTACTATTGGCAAAGTTGGTGACATTTGTTAGGATGGATCAAGCACAAGGTTTTTCTGACTGTTATGGTACAAATGTATTAGTACCAATACTTGTTAGTGGCTTAGACTCATCTCTTCCAGACTCTGGTCATAGAGTTCTACTGTAGCAGACAGCTAGTGTATGTCCTATGCCAGGACAACTAAAAAACAATCAAGCCTTTTTAAGAAATGTTTGCAAAGCATCAGTTCCTAAACAGATGCCCATTACAGAAGCTGGCAACTCAGGGCAAGACAGATATTCTCATCGCTGGTATCTATATCACCTGGAAAATTAAACTTTTTTGTGGTATGTATGCATTCGGAAACTCCAAGTGAACTCTCACGTTCCTTCTTGGGCTTTAACTGGTAACAGGACAAAAGAAGGATTTGTCTTAATATCAAGGAGGCAACCTTGAAACAACAACACGTCCAAGAAGACCCAGATTAGGGAACAACTAGAGTGCTCCAAAAACTTCCCCCCAATGGGCAGACATGGCGACACACAACAGGACCAAACTACAAGTGGTATGCTAAAAAACAAATCCAAAAGATGGTCACCATTATCGGACTCTCCCCAGATCCATATACAAGTTATCCTGCTAAATGGGGGCTTACACAACCCATATCAAAGAGAGTGAGTCTTCCGATAATAAAAGTGCCCACAGAGAACCACCGTAAAAGAACAGAACATCACAGTACAATGTTTGTCACCAATCCAAGGGCCATCAAACGAGACTCGCTCTGCCGTATACCACATTCAAGGGATATCCACCAAATGCTGAGGTGACTGCATACAACCACATATGTTCAAACTGAAGCAGCACAGACCCCTCCAGTATCCATGTACACAACAGGTGTGTACATTGATATCAGGAACACCATTTTTAAAGTAGGAAGGGAAAAGCTTCCCAAGTGGTCAAGAGTGGAGCCAGGAAATGTAGTGGGAGACCTCCTATCTGAAACCCCTAAGAAATAGAAGATGAGACACACTTTAAATAATGCAGCAAATACAATCCAATTAATGCTCGTCTGATACACTTCAGAACATCTACAATCCAACAGATTAACGGTATCTGAAGCCGGAATCTCCGATTAACAATATAGTTCTGCCCTTTAAGGCCCGTTGCCTGTAACATGGCAAGTGGTATTAATAGATCACAACGCTTTCTATGTCTGCCAAACACTCCATATTTATCATCTGCTGTTAAAAGAAACGGCCCAAGCTGTTCCAGTGTGCTTTTTTTACACTGACATATTAGTGAGACAAAGGCTGCTATTCCTTATGTCACAGACAGGAGTGGAAGATAGCGGCTCGGGGAGAGCGTGCACACAGCTATTTAATAATGCAAATCTCAACAGCACAACAGAAAGCGCTCTTAAATCTTTGCTACCCAGGCTACCGCTTTCATCGCTGGCCTTTGAAGTTGGCATAGTGAAAACAGCAATTTTCAAGCTATTACACCTGCCTTAAAATAGACGTGTCACTACATGGGAGACCAAAATGCTGGAAAGGAGGACTGTGGGGGTAAAAAAAAAAAAGAAAAAAAAACCTTTTTTTTTCTATAAAACTGAATTGTGTCTAAGCAGTACCCTGAATAGGTGAAGGTGCATAGGCACTCCTAAGCCTGCTGTAGCGGTATATCTGCAGTGTGAGATCTAAGGCACTGTTGCCCCTGACTGCTAGTCTCAAGAGATTTAGAGTAAGATTTGGTGGTGTCACTACTCTATTATTCTTACTGGAGGCTTTGACTTGAGAATGCAAAGACCTACCTCTACTAAGATGGACACCTCTACACAGAGACACAGACTGGACCAAGATGCAGTAAATCAGTAAGCTGCTGGCAGACCATGGGCAAAACTGGCCACTAGTCTTTTGCCCTCTGCTTCACTTTTTTGGCAGACCATAGGCAAAACTGGTCTTTTGCCCTCTGCTTCACTTTTTTGGCAGACCATAGGCAAAACTGGTCTTTTGCCCTCTGCTTCACTTTTTTGGCAGACCATAGGCAAAACTGGTCTTTTGCCCTCTGCTTCACTTTTTTGGGCACAGCGGTCGGAGTTTAGCTCCTTTTTAAGCTCTGTTTAATCTTGCTTTCATGCTAGGGGAGTAAAATGATATTAAACCCTCAGTTTTTATGCACTTTCAGCAGCTTGCAGCTTCTTTATCCTTTGATCCTGACCTTTGTTCCCTTTTTAAGCTAGTGCCATGAACGCTGGCCCAGGTTTCCTGTCTCCGGATGGCTCCTTTCTCTTGCAGTATCCTATAGAGCAGTGATGGCGAACCTTGGCACCCCAGATGTTTTGGAACTACATTTCCCATGATGCTCAACTATACTGCAGAGTGCATGAGCATCATGGGAAATGTAGTTCTAAAACATCTAGGGTGCCAAGGTTCATCATCACTGCTATAGAGCCACCCTATCCATGTAGGGGCTAGAGCTGTGTTTCCCTGCACCACGTGTGCATTAATAGAAACAAACAGACGCTTAGTCTAAGATGGCAAGGCACTCCCCTCCTCCTCCCTTCTTCAATCAGACTGCACTGTCCAATGTTAACTCTTTCCAGTTAAAACCAGAAGTTCAGGGAAGCAGCACTGGGAGGGCCAGTAACACTGAACATTGTAAACTGCACATGCTGGGGTATTTTTACCAAATAGTTTACTGGGGAATGTTTATTTTGTTGTGCACTAAAAAACCCTGATGGTTTACCATTACTTTAAAGGAGTTGTAAAAGTAGAAGGTTTTTTTATCTTTCTATGCCTTAAGACGAAAAACCTACCCGAGCCCTATTTCTCTCTAACGATATCCACGAGTGTCTTAGGCATCCAGGACTCTCCTCCTGATTGGCTGAGACACAGCATTGGCTCCCGCCGCTATCGATCAAAGTGAGTGAGCCCTTTAGAAAAGAGAGGGGGCGGGGCCAGGTCAGGGCTCCGTGTCTGAATGGACACACGGAGCTGTCCCTCGGCTCAGGTGCCCCCATAGCAAGCTGTGGGGGCACTCGACAGGAGGGAGGGGCCAGGAGCAGCAAAGAGGGACCCGAGAAGAGGAGGATTGGGGCTGCTCTGTGCAAAACCAACTGCACAGAGCAGGTAAGTATAACATGGTTTTTATTTTTTTATTTTTTTTTAAAGAAAAAAAAGGAGACTTTACAATCACTTTAATTACAGCTTGTTAGAAATATGGAAATATTTCAATGTTCGTAGACTGGCCACATTTTCAATTTTAGGTCCCTTTGTCTGGAATTAAATGTTGGTTTCAGATGGTATTAGAAGGTTAATTATTGGAGTACTATAATCCTTTTCTGGAATTATGTAAGTCCAGCTTTCAGCAGCTGCAATGTTGCCCATTTAATTAATTCCAGTCAATGCAGCCCATTAATTTAGGTTTGACATTCCTGTCCTAAATCAACAAAAACACCACTAATTGCACTTATCTCATAGTATGTGGAAACGGCTATGAGCAACTTTTAAAATTTAAAGAAAAAAAAAAAAAACATTGAAAAAGCATCCCTGTATTATTCTGTTCTCCTATCCAGCATTGTGCCTCTTCTGATAGGACAAGAACATTCCAGTGTACACCCATTTCCCCTAAAATGTAGGTAGCCCGGGCCCCCAAAAGTTTTAAAAAATGCATCAGGCTGCGGCTAAAATGACTACAGTAGCACAAACTGCAGTGATGTGGTGGGTTCACTGCCGGCTCAGCTAACAAAACAGTTCCATCATCTAGAAAAGAGTGACAGGTACACTTTAAAGAAAAAAGAAATTCTTAACAATTCTTAACAATTAAAACGATTTATGTTCACCCCCAAAACCAATTAATAACCTCTTAATCAAAGCGCTAAGCAGTATTTGTCTCTGATCTTTGGAGCGCAACGTTCTTTGAATTCCCGTCATCAGATTCAGAAAGCAGGATGTGATATTTGGCGGAGGACGGTTTGGTTCTGTGCAGCACGTGAGCCTGAATAGGAGACAGAAGAGTGACAGATCAGATCACAGTCTTAGGCTGGCTGGAGAAAGATCAAGACGTACGGCAAGGCCGGTGCTAAGATCAGCTAGAATACGACTTCCTTCCTACATCAAGTCTGGATTTCCAAAGGCTAGACATTCCTTCTGCAATTCTTTGACATCTTTTTTAACAAGCTGACCAATGTATAGAGGGCAACCCTGTGCAAATTTCTACATAACTAAAAAAAGAAAGAAAAAATAAGCAGCACAATGAACGTGTAATGTAGGTAGATATGACAAGACCCATGTAGTCTTCTTCTGACCATCCATGATGGGCATACATCACCTTGCATTGACTTTGTATACAGAAACAGTCATTAGAGGCTCTCCACCTCTCTGCTAACTTTTACAGCTTCTGTACCCACTATATGACCAGCTCGCACAATATTCCTATATTATACAAAGTCGTGCGTGGTCTGTTTTGTGGCCTTATTCTTGTAATCCCAGTGGCCCATAGGTTCTTTGCCGGCTCTCCCACTTGAGGGCCGAGGTTGCCCACCCCTGTAATAAAATATAGTTCCCTGAAGAAGAGCAGAGATATTCTGTTCTCTAAACGCGTTGGATATCTACATTTTGGGAACCATCTCAAGTTGTGACCCACATTTGGTGGAAATATCGCATATCTAACATTACCTATGTAAAGCCTTTGTATCTATGCCACATACACTATATTACCAAAAGTATTGGGACACCTGCCTTTACACGCACATGAACTTTAATGGCATCTCAGTCTTAGTCCGTAGGGTTCAATATTGAGTTGGCCCACCCTTTGCTGCTATAACAGCTTCAACTCTTCTGGGAAGGCTGTCCACAAGGTTTGGGAGTGTGTCTATGGGAATGTTTGACCATTCTTCTAGAAGTGCATTTGTGAGGTCAGCCACTGATGTTGGACAAGAAGGCCTGGCTTGCAGTCTCCGCTCTAATTCATTCCAAAGGTGTTCTATCAGGCTGAGGTCAGGAGTCTGTGCAAGCCAGTCAAGTTCCTCTACCCCAAACTCACTCATCCATGTCTTTATGGACCTTGCTTTGTGCACTGGTGGGCAGTCATGTTGGAACAGGAAAGGGCCATCCCCAAACTGTTCCCACAAAGTTGGGAGCATGAAATTGACCCAAATGTCTTGGTATGCTGACGTCTTAAGAGTTCTCTTCACTGGAACTAAGGGGCCAACCCAATCCCTGATAAACAACCCCACACTGTAATTCCCCCTCCACCAAATGATTTGGACCAGTGCACAAAGCAAGGTCCATAAAGACATGGATGAGCGAGTTTGGGGTGGAGGAACTTGACAGGCCTGCACAGAGTCCTGACCTCAACCTGATAGAATACCTTTGGGATGAATTAGAGCAGAGACGGCAAGTCAGGCATTCTCGTCTAACATCAGTGCCTGACCCGACAAATGCGCTTTTGGAAGAAGGGTCAAAGGATGGGCCAACTCAACATTGAACCCTATGGACTAAGACTGGGATACCATTCAAATTTATGTGCGTATAAAGGCAGGCGTTCCAACACTTTTGGTAATACAGTGTGTGTCGTACACAAGGCCCGCGGGCCGAATCCAGCCCACCAGTCCTTCTCATGTGGCACTCGCACCCAGTTTTGAAGCCAGAGGCTGAACCACCTACACAGGGAGGTATTAGAGTTGGGCCAGGTAGGAGAGAGAGAGATGCGAGGAAGAACTCCTGAACCCAGCGCTTTGCACATAGCGCACCCCTAAACCCTGCACTCTATACATAGTGCCTCCCTGAATTCTGTTCTGTATAGGACACCCCTGGAACTGCACTGTGTAGTGTACATAACGCACTCCTGAACCCTGCACTTTGTACATAGAACACCCCAGATACAACCGTCCCTTTGATGGCAACCATGCTGCTGATGCGGCCCGCCATGAAACTGAGTTTGATTCCCCCCCCCCCCCCGACACTCCTAGATTCTATGCTATTTAATGTTTTTATCTTGAATGTTTTTTTGTCAATAATAAAGCTTTTGTTACTTTTATAATACATGACACCATTTTGAGTGCTATATTTTTGCACATAACCCCGTTTCCATTAAAGCCCCACTTATGAGGGTTCCTTTTCATTGTTTGACCCATGTTAAGGTCCATTTATGAACTGGTTAAAAAAAAAAAAAAAACCTTCAATGTATTTTCAGGCTATTTTCACACGGGCGATTAGCACGCCCTGCGAATTCCAGTGGCAAGAGTCTGCGGATTGCAGTGGCAGCAATGACAGGTGTGTGCGACAAGATTTTAGGTTCACGTACACTTTAAAATAATGCTAAACACACCCAGTTTGTCCCTTCTCTTTCTGTATATGGATGATAGAACTGTAATTTTTTTTATTAAAAAAAAAAACATCTAAGTACCTTTTTTCCTAATCAATATTACAGCTGTCATATGACCCAGCTCTCTCCCAGCCTGACTGCAGGGAAACATAAGCAGGAGGAGCTTCTAGTCCTAGGCTGCTGGTCGCATGTTCAAAACAAAAAACAACAGCCTTTGGAATACAGAGTTAAAATACATAATTAATATCAATAAACTGTTTTAAATTGTCATACAAATATATATTTGAAATCAAATTTTTATTATTTTTTGGCAATAACATGGCATGGGTGGATTTCTGCCAGTCACAGGCTGTGTCACGGCCCTCCAGCCTGTGTCTTTGAATAGGAGGGAGGTGAAGCCTCCATTATTCTACACGTAATATTCCGCCCCCTATTGTGTTTGGCTGGTTAGTGGGCATGGAAGAGTGGGCTGTCATTGACCACTGTGTATACGCCCACATGTGTAACTCTATAGTCACATGGGCTGCTCAGATGTGATAGGGAGGAAATGCTCAGAATAGAAACTCACTGAAAACTGAGCATGTGCAGAGTTGCCACCACAGCTGCAAAATTCCCAATTGGGGACATGGACAGAAGGGGGAGATAGAGAACAGCAGGATCAACAATATTTTTTGCAGAATACAGAAAACAAATCTCATAGTGACTGAGTGAGTATGAACAGCATGTAATACACCGTTTTTTTATGATTTAGTGACACTTTAACACAGCTGTTTTACAAAAGTAAATTTACTTATTATTTAATATGTAACTAAACCTTTCTATCCCGTACAGCCAAAGAAGCTGCCATCTTAGCCACTGTTTGATCTGCAGTTGCCGTGGTGCTGCATTTGTGATCAGTTAGGACAACAGCCATTTAATGGTTTGACAGTTCAGAATAGAATACGAGTAACCGGGACAGTTATCATTCCTGGCATGCCTTGAATGTAACGGTTTTAGGAATACCTAAACCTGCCCGATGCCCCTGGAAGCTGCAAATCACTGTAGTAGGCATTGCTACTCCAGTGATCTATGCTAGCTTCCAGGCTGCATACTAAACACAAGAGGTTGACTGCTCAGCCGTTATGAATAGATATTAGTTATTTGTATATAGACAAAAATATGTAGAGCCTATAGGACCTAAAGTTTGTGCACATTTGCAGCAGGTTGGACATCCCATTCCAAAACCATGGCCATTAATTAAACGGAGCTCTACCCAAAAGGGGAAGCTCCGCTTGTTGGCTTCCTCCCCCCCCCTCCGCTGCCACATTTGGCACCTTTCAGGGGAAGGGGGAGTGGGTACCTGTTTTTGACAGGGACCTGTCCCCACTTCCTGGTGGGGACAGGTACGCTGCGGTGAGGTCCCCCGGCAGTTCGGCCCCTCCTCCTCCTTCCACCACTGCCGGGTTTTTCAGAAAACGCAGCACGCTTCGCCCATGCGCAGTAGGGAACTGGCTGTGAACTTGCAGGGCTTCACTGCCAGTTTCCTTTACAAGGAATGGTGGTGGCAGCACTCGAGAGCCAACTGAAAAATCGGCTGTGGTGCCAACATTGTGGGATCCCTGGACAGGCAAGTGTCTTAATATTAAAAGTCAGCAGCTACAGTATTTGTAGCTGCTGACTTTACTTTTTTTTGGGGGGGGGGTGCTGGAGCTCCTCTTAAGGAGTCCCCCAAATGTTGTGGCTATAACAGCCTCCACTACTCCAAGAAGGCTTTCCATAAGATTATGGAGTGTCTCTGTGAGTGTCTCTTGTGCCTATTCAGCCCATAAAAAGCTTTTGTAAGGTCAGGTACTAATGTTGGATGAGAATTGGCTGGTCGTCCCACGGGTGTTCAGAAGGGTTGAAGTCAGGGTTCTGTGCAGGCCAATCAGTTCCTCCATTTGAAGGTTTGATACCCAATAGCTGCAAAAGCGGCCCAACTCCATAGTAATGGCCATGGTTTTGGAATCGGATGTCCAACAAACTCATATAGTTGTGACGGACAGGCTTCTGCAAACCTTTGGCCATATGGCGTAACCATTGAAGCGCTTCAGACTCTGACAAGTAATATGAAATTAAAGATCAAACATGGACTGTAGGACGTGGGTGAAGCTGGGAAATCCGATGCCGAGACATCTTCATAAACAGCACCCTTTAAATTTAGAGGAGATTCACTTGTACCGATCACCTTGATCTCTTACAGACACTCTGCATGGAATCACTGTTGTAGCCAAGAGAGCTCAACAGGCTAAACGCTTAAAATAAACATTTTCCATTATTTATGTTTAGCTTACTTAATATAATTAATAGATGTTGTCTTTGATATTCGGATTTATTGAATGTTTAATTATTTAACATGCTTTATCTCGTGCAATGTAGGAAGGATCCATATAAATATTATATCAAGCGGAAAAACAGAATTAAACCGATTAGTGCTAAGAAACTGACCAGCTCCGGCGATCACATGACCAGTGGCTGGGTGTCTGAGGCGGTGCTGCTCACAGACTGCAGGCTGCCCTTGTAGATAGGAGTCCTCTTCTCTGCTTCGATCCTGTAAAACGAATTAAAAAAAAAAAATAGAAAGAGTGGGTTATCGTCAATGCATGCTGAGTTGGGACAAAGAGCCCTGGAGGAACCAGAAGCTCGGCAGATCCTACTACTGTTCGCTGAAGACATTCTGGGACTGGCGGTTAATTCAGGCCTAAACAAAGAGCACCTGTTGTCTTAAAGAAAACAAAAAAATTGCCATTTCCCTTTAGGTTTTCTTTAAAAGATGATTTTTAGGGTGCTTTAGAAGAAAATCATGCTGCATTTCATGGGTTAATCTGCTACTATTACCAGGAAAGCACTCAAGGACTAGAGTGGGTATGGTACTTGGTGTTCTTCAATGGGAGAAAACAAAAAAAATGGCATTTCCCTTTAGATTTACTTTGAAGATAAAGGTTTTAGGGTGCTTTCGAAGGAAATCATGGTGCATTCTATAGGCTAAATGGCTTCTATCACTAGGCAAGCACTCAAGGACTAGAGTGGGTACGGTACTTGGTGTTCTTCAATGGGAGAAAACAAAAAAGTTGGCATTTCCCTTTAGGTTTGCTTTAAAGATATAGGTTTTATGGTGCTTTAGAAGGAAATCATGGTGCATTCCATGGGTTAATCTGCTACTATTACCAGGAAAGCCCTCAAGGACTAGAGTGGGTACGGTACTTGGTGTTCTTCAATGGGAGAAAACACAAAAATTGGCATTTCCCTTTAGGTTTGCTTTAAAGATATAGGTTTTAGGGTGCTTTAGAAGGAAATCATGGTGCATTCTATAGGCTAAATAGCTACTATCACCAGGCAAGCATTCAAGGACTAGAGTGGGTATGGTACTTGGTGTTCTTCAATGGGAGAAAACCAAAAAATTGGCATTTCCCTTTAGATGTGCTTTGAAAATAAAGGTTTTAGGGTGCTTTAGAAGGAAATCAAGGTGCATTCTATAGGCTAAATGGCTACTATCACTAGGCAAGCACTCAAGGACTAGAGTGGGTACTGTACTTGGGAGTGGGTACTTCAATGGGAGAAAAGAAAAAAATTGGCTTTTCACTTTAGGTTTGCTTTAAAGAAAAAGGTTTTGGGGTGCTTTGGAAGGAAATCGTGATGCATTCTATAGGCTAAATGGCTACCATCACTAAGCAAGCAGGCAAGGATTAGAGTGGGTACCATACCGAGCCTTTGTCAAAAGGAGAAAACAAAAAAACTGGCATTTCCCTTTAGGTTTTCTTTAAGGATGAAAGTTTTAGGGGGCTTTAGAAGAAAATCATGGTGCATTCCATAGGCTAATCTGCTACTATCACCAGACAAGCATTAAGGAATAAAGTGGGTACCATATGTAGCCTTCATCAATGGGAAAACTAACTACACCATGAATCAGAATTATGGCCATTGTTAAAGTACAGGTGCTCTTTATCCCTTGCACTATTTTTTCTAAATATCCAAACTCATCCAAGACCTTTGTGAGAGGTCTACTTTAATATGAATACAAAGTTGAACAGATATAAGGCAGAGGTTGGAGAAAGCAAACACAGAGCCCCCCCTCCAGTCTCTTCCACGCCTCTTTAATCTCACTCACAGGCTGATCTGTGGCTTCTTCAGCTGCTGCTTGCGGTGACGGAGGCAGATGACAAGGAAAGTGGTCAGCAGGATGGCAAGCACTGCTACAGGAAGAACGATGTACAGGAGGATGTCTCCCACTTGCAGGTCATTATTGAAGTCTGTAAAAGGAAAACAATCTAATATGTTATAAGCATGCAGCGACATACGGCATTAAAGTACAAGTAAAACCTTTGTTGAAAAAAAAAAAAAATTGAAGTCATTTATAAACATTGAATGAATTCCAGCCAACCTCACTTGCAAGTGGGAGCGCTAGGTGGGAGGCTCTGCCTGCTGTGATCACACAATCACTGTCCGTGTTGTACAAAGATAAAAGCAGTGAGCCAGTCACACATGTAGGAAATTAGATTTCTGGGGACATGGAGAGTGAATACAATTCATCGAGGAGGTGCCTTCACCTACTTTCAGATGTTTCCATCCACCACAGATGCAACCTAAAAGCTGTGGTTTGAGTGGGTTTGCCTGTTGGGAGGCCTTGAGTGTCCCCTACAACCTCTGAGGCTACAGTATGTGTCAGCAGCTCTGGGCATCTTTCATTGAGTCTGGTGGCATCTGGGTTTTCAGTTTCACCTATGATATGTGCAGGAGCTTCTCATGAACTCTGATGGCACCCGAGTGCCCAACCACATGCCATGGCCATTACATAGGCAGAATTATTCTCACTGCTGGATTACCTATTAAATTGTCTGTAAACTCAACAATGATCTTCTCTTATTTGCTTCTTTTTAGTCTGTTAAAAATACCATTGTCAATGTTTCCTTATATCTGCTCGAGAGGACATTATGACACGATCTCCTGGGGGACCTGAAAAGTTTCATTCTGCATTAATGGACTAAAAAGAGCGCGTGTCATAATATGCTCTTGAACAGATATAAGAAAACACTGTCAATGGTATTTTTAACAGACCAAAAGGAAGCAAATAAGAGAAGATCATTGATGGGTTTACAAATAATTTAATGGGTAATCCAGCGGTGAAAATAAGTCTGCCTATGTAATGGCCATGGCATGTGGTTGGGCACTCACGTGCCATCAGAGTTCATGAGAAGCTCCTGCACATATCATAGGTGGAACTGGGAAGCCAGATGTTGGATTGTATAACCCTTCATGGTTACACACAACTATGAGGGAATAACATATGAAGGCGCTTTAACCACTTGCTTACTGGGCACTTAAACCCCCCTTCCAATCCAGACCAATTTTCAGCTTTCAGTGCTGACGCACTTTGAATGACAATTGCGCGGTCATACAACACTGTACCCAAATGAAATTTTTATCATTTTTTTCCCACAAATAGAGCTTTCTTTTGGTGGTATTTGATCACCTTTGCGGTTTTTATTTTTTGTTAGAAAAATGTAAAAAGACCAAATTGTGTTATAAAATTTTAAAAAAAGGTAATTTTTCTCCTTCATTGATGTACGCTGATGAGGCGTCACTGATGGACACCGATAGGTGGCAGTGATGGGCACTGATGGGTGGCAATAATGGGCACTGATCTGGTACACTGATAGGCAGCACTGCTAGGTGGCAATGATTGGCACCACTGGTGGGCATTGATAGGTGGCACTTGTGGGCATTGATAGGTGGCACTCATGGGCATTGATAGGTGGCACTGGTGGGTACCGTGGGCACTGTCAGATGGCACTGGCAGGGGGTACTAGTGGCACAATTGAGGTGGAATTGCCTCTTCCTCTTCGGGACCGATGTCCCTTGCTGATGAGCCGGGGATCGGCTTTTTTCTCTCCTTGCGCTGTCAGCGCGAGGAGAAAAAAAAAAAGATCACAGAGCTTTTGTTTTGATCATGTGATCAGCTGTCATTGGCTGACAGCTGATCACATCGTAAGGGGCCGGGACTGGCCCCTTACTCGGATCGGTGATCACCCGAGTCTCAGTGACTCGGTGATCACAGTGCGCTCCACGTGCGCCCTACAGGGCGCGTGCACAGGGGAGGCCGTCATATGACGGCCTCCCAGGAATTCAGGTCCGCGCTGTAGCCGTCATTCGGCTATTGCGCGGATGTCAACTGGTCAAAGAAGAATTCCAGATATGGATATTTTTACATTGTTGCAGTGGACTAATGTAACTTTGCATAAATGATCCCTCTAGAACAGGGTTTCCTCCAGAGATTGCTAGGGGTTCCTTAAGCAATGAGCAATTTCTGCCTCTCAGATAAGTTCCCACTGACACCACTGATCTTTTTAGCTATCTGTAAGAGGGTAATTCTTCCCAATGATCACAAGTATAAAGAGCATTCTTCCACTGACCATCACACTATTGTATCATGAGTTGTAGATATGCAGGGGTTCCCTGAGACCAGAAAGTTATTTCAAGGGTTCCTCTGTGTTGAAAAGGTTAAAAAAGGCTGCCCTAGAACCTGAAAACCCCTGTAGTAGACACTGCAACTTCTTTGATCTCCACTAGCTTATAGGTCCCATGCTGAACAGCTGTCTGCTGCATAGTGAACACAAGTAGTCAGCTGCTCCACACAGTAGCCATTCAGAGATTGTTTTGCATTGTTTCAATAAATACAAAGCATTCTGTGATTGGACCAGGTGGAGAGGTGGGTTTCAACATCGTGCTCTCTGCCTTGTCCAATCAGAGAATGCTTTTGATTCATTGAGAAAATGCAAGGCATTCTCTGAATAACACTAATGTCCAATGGCCGACCGGGAAGCTAGCAGAGATCAGTGTTGTAGTGGTGTCTACTATAAGGATTTTGAGCTCCTCAACCAAACTCTATCAACCTTCTTAATACAGAAGAACCTATAAAACAGCTTTCCAGTCTCAGGGAACCCCTGCTAATAAGAATTATATCTACAGCTCATGGTACATTAGTGTGATGATTACTTGGAAGAATGTTTCTTACATTTGTGATCATCGGAAGAACCCCCTCCCACTTTCCCCATACAGAAAGCTAAAAAGGATCATTGGTGTCAGTGGTCACTAATCTAAAGAAACAGAAATTACTCATTGCTCAAGGAACCCTTGGCAAACTCTGGAGGAACCCTAGGGTTCCATGGAATCCTGGTTGAGAAAGTTCTATAATGATCCCACAGGTACGTATTAAGCATAGTATCATTGGTACAAGTTGGATCTATGTAAATATTCATACCTAGACTTCTTCTTTAATGTTACTATCATAGCTATGTGTTGTGCACTCATGACAAGCTCTGTTCAGAACAAACGAGCCTGGGCTGTATGGCACCAGTCAATAGCTCAATAGAAAGTTGTATTGCTCACCTACAATCCTGAACATATCAGGATCCCTGGGAGTCACGCGGAGCTCAAAGGATCTTGTCTTGACCAGACTGTACATGTCTGGATGACGAGCCTGGCACGTGTAGGTTCCTTCAGAGCCTTCATCAACATTTTTGATGGTGAGAGTGTCAGAGGGTAAAATCCAGTCACTGTCCTACAAGGAAAAAAAAAGTTATTATACAGCTGCACAGGACCATTATACTGTAGGTATACATCAGTTAACCTTTTTGCGACCATAGGTAACTGAAATTTAGATGCCCAGACCAAATTTAGCAGCTCAGTGTGCATCTCTTTGACTATAACTCTATAGCTAACCCTATGAAGAATTTGCCATTTTGACAGTGTACAAAGTTGCACATTCCTAGGTCTTGGCTACAAAAAGGTAATCACAGCTAAATTTCAGGTATGGCGCTGACCACCTTAAGTTGGCCATATACTGATAGTTTTTTTCATTCAGTCTCAGACTGAATGGAAAAAAACTAACCAATCCATCCATTTTATACAGCGAGGATGAACAAATTCCCCACTGGAGCTACTGTGCTTTAACAGCTGGCGGCTGTCAAAATACCCAAACAGCGACTACATCTGATTGGATGCAGCTGCTGTTCGGCTGAAAATTTTCCATTCAGCTTCCATCGAATGATCTACTTTTGTCAAAAAGTTTCTGGAGTGGGGCTGGCAGGGCCACTCACTGAGCGAATTTTGGCCGCTACCTTGGGAACTGGCTCAAATTCACACGGTGTGTGGCCAGCCTTAGGCCTGTTCACAATCAACGTTCCAATTTATTTCCAAGAAACTCCTGCTCCTTCAAATCAAACTCATCAAACCATGTCTATATGGAGCTGGCTTTGTGCACTGGGTTAAAGACATGGTAGAACAGTGAAGGACCTTCTCCGAAGTGGTAGAAAAGAGTAAAGTCATGGTGGAACAAAAAAAGGCCTTCACCAAACTGGTACTGGGGTGAACACATGGTGGAACAGAGATGGGCCTTCACTAAACTGGTACAAGGTTGGAAAAGCACAATTGTCTCAAATGTATTTGTATGGTGTAGCACTAACACTTCCCTTCACTGGAAATACCTGAACTCAATTATTTGAAGGGGGGTCCATATACTTGTGGCCATGCCAAAAGTGCTGGAGGAGCTCTTTAATAAAAACACTAGGAATGAAGCCTCCATTAGTTCAAGGGGCAAAAAAAACAAGCATTTAGAATCATAGTTTGACTCTCGGTGGGCCATGAGTCCAATAGCATTAGGTGCATCTTCTTTTCCTGTTAAGCCACCTTGTCCAGCTTAGCAGTAGATGTAGTAGAACATCTTTAGGTACCAGGACAAACAGTTCTCTCTGCAAAATATCTACGGCTCTTCCTTTCTCTTTATACGTAAGTAGAAGTGCAGTTGACAACCAGAAACGTCATCTTTGACTTATCCTAATGACCCGATAAACGAAAACTTGTCTGGCTTCTATGGGTGATGCTAATTCTTACTCCTATTTAGAGGCCTGTGCTCATTGCTCTCACTCACCTCCTGGCTCCACTCATAGAATGGCTGGCGGGAAGATGCTGCGGCACACTTCACCTCCACCGTAGAGCCCTGCTCTGCATACAAGACTTCAGACATACTGGTGTACCAGGAGTGCATCTTCTGGAAATAGATGTCCTGCAGATCTGCAGATTGGAAATAAAACAAATAAATGTAAGACAAGACAAAGCACTAATGGACAATCTGACACATACAGTATCTCACAAAAGTGAGTACACCCCTCACATTTTTGTAAATATTTTATTATATCTTTTCATGTGACAACACTGAAGAAATTACATTTTGCTACAATGTAAAGTAGTGAGTGTACAGCTTGTATAACAGTGTAAATTTGTTATCCCCTCAAAATAACTCAACACACAGCCATTAATGTCTAAACCGCTGGCAACAAAAGTGAGTACACCCCCAAGTGAAAATGTCCAAATTGGGCCCAATTAGCCATTTTCCCTCCCCGGTGTCATGTGACTCGTTAGTGTTACAAGGTCTCAGGTGTAAATGGGGAGCAGGTGTATTAAATTTGGTGTTATCGCTCTCACTCTCTCGTACTTGTCACTAGAGGTTCAACATGGCACCTCATGGTAAAGAACTCTCTGGGGATCTGAAAAAAAGAATTGTTGCTCGACATAAAGATGGCCTAGGCTATAAGAAGACTTCCAAGACCCTGAAACTGAACTGCAGCACAGTGGCCAGGACCATACAGCGGTTGAACAGGACAGGTTCCACTCAGAACAGTTGAGTGCACATGCTCAGCGTCATTTCCAGAGGTTGTCTTTGGGAAATAGACGTACAAGTGGTGCCAGCATTGCTGCAGAGGTTGAAGGGGTGGGGGGGTCAGCCTGTCAGTGCTCAGACCATACACCACACACTGCATCAAATTGGTCTGCATGGCTGTTCTCCCCGAAGGAAGCCTCTTCTAAAGATGATGCACAAGAAAGCCCGCAAACAGTTTGCTGAAGACAAGAAGACTAAAGACATGGATTACTGGAACAATGCCCTGTGGTCTGGTGAGACCAAGATAAACTTATTTGGTTCAGATGATGTCAAGCGTGTGTGGCGGCAACCAGGTGAGGATTACAAAGACAAGTGTGTCTTGCCTACAGTCAAGCATGGTGGTGGAAGGTTCATGGTCTGGGGCTGCATGAGTGCTACCAGCACTAGAGCCACAGTTCATTGAGGGAACCATGAATGCCAACATGTACTGTGACATACTGAAGGAGAGCACGATCCCCTCCCTTCGGAGACTGGGCCACAGGGCAGTATTCCAACATGATAACGACCCCAAACACACCTCCAGGATGACCACTGCCTTGCTAAAGAAGCTGAGGGTAAAGGTGATGAACTGGCCAAGCATGTCTCCAGACCTAAACCCTATTGAGCATCTGTGGGGCATCCTCAAATGGAAGGTGGAGGAGCACAAGGTCTCTAACATCCACAAGCCCAGTGATGTCATCATGGAGGAGTGGAAGAGGACTCCAGTGGCAACCTGTGAAGCTCTGGTGAATGTCCAAGAGACTTAAGGCAGTGCTGGAAAATAATGGTGGCCACACAAAAAATTGACACTTTGCGCCCAATTTAAACATTTTCACAGAGAGTGAGAGTGATAACACCAAATTTACCACACCTGCTCCCCATTTACACCTGAGACCTTGTAACACTAACGAGTCACATGACACCGGGGAGGGAAAATGGCTAATTGGGCCCAATTTGGACATTTTCACTTGGGGTGTACTCACTTTTGTTGCCAGCGGTTTAGACATTAATGGCTGTGTGTTGAGTTATTTTGAGGGGACAGTAAATTTACACTGTTATACAAGCTGTACACTCATTACTTTACATTGTAGCAAAGTGTCATTTCTTCAGTGTTGTCACATGAAAAGATATAATAAAATATTTACAAAAATGTGAGGGGTGTACTTACTTTTACGAGATACTGTAGGAACAAATTCACATTGAAGTCACTTTTAATTTTTCTTTTTTGCAGTGAAATCAGAGTAGGCCATTTTTAGTACAGGACAGTAGCTTGTACTAGTTTGCAAGACTGAATGGAAGGCTTTAAATATGTGGGATTTCCCATGACTTTCTATACTAGATAGGATGGTCACCAGGACGAACCGATAGAAATCTCCCCAGACAGCGATAAAAACTTGGAAACAAGAACGCTGGATAGCCGCACTCCAAGTGTTCAAATCCAAATACATCCCCGGATAAGTACAGACCAACACACACCACTAACGCGTTTCACATCAAACACAACGCTTACTCATAGCTTATAAAAACTTGTCAGGGATTCTAACCTTTCCAAATGCTAACCAAAGCGAAATAAAAAACGTTGGCTTTTTTCTCATTTCTAGTCGTGAAGTCCAATAAAGCAGACCTAAACTGTATCTGAGCACCTCAAAACTGAAAAGGCTATTTGATTCTCTTTAATATTCAAAGCAAACTCCCCCATCCATTGCTTTATTTTGTAAAGAAATCACTCTGAAAAGCACATCCTAACATTTCTAGCAGCGCGCCTATCTTGAGCAAGGGCAGATGATTCATGTAGCATTTACTTCCTAGAATCCATTTGTCCTTAGCTCAGGCATGCAGGCAGGATGGTGTTCTTAACTGAAAAAGCCCCTCCTCCAGATGAAAAGAAAAATGCCCATTAATACTCCTGGGATGTGTGACATCATTTTGGCCTAGGCCAGAAACCAGGAAGCAACCGCATAAATAAAAAACAAGTAAATAAATTAAATTAAATTAAATTAATAAAATAAATTAAATTAAATTAAAACAAGTAAATATAATATACTTTCCTATTTTATAATGCTAGCAGTATAATACCTTCACATAGGTTGGACTTGATGGACTTGTGTCTTTTTTTGATCTCACCTACTATGTAACTATGTAATAATGATTAAATATGATTCTTGTTGATTGAGAGAGTTTCGTTCCACTTCAAAGCACCAAATCAGCCATTTTTTTTAGGCTAATGTTTGGACAAACTGGGGAAGGGTAAGAAGCTGTGCTGAGTTTTATTTTTGTGCCCATGTCACAAAAAGGGAGATTTCCACTAACTTCCTGTCCCCGTGTCATGGTGTCCCCAAGACAGGAAGTGAAGACAAATCCCTCTAGGGATGGTATAGACGTTTGGTTTGCCCACGATGTTGCTCTCAGAATTTTAATAACTTTCATTTCTTTTTTCATTTCTTACTGTGGTAATAAAAGTAGATTGCGAGCTCTTTCGCGGGAGAGGCGCCGACGTGAGCAGTCTCCGCAAATGGTTGCGGCGGAAAGCGTTAAATCAATAAGTGAAATAAATCATAACAGCCCGTCCCCAATGTTTCCCCGATGGCCAAGAAAAAAAAAAAAAACAAAAAAGAAAAAAAAAAAAAAACTTGTCGTCCCCGACCGCCATGGAGTTGATGAGTTGCTAGGGGCAACCCACATTTCTTCCGCCAGACACTCTGACAGGCGACGTTTTATAGCAGAAAATAAACAGAATCCACTCAGCTAATTGCTTTTTTCGTATGCGTTCGATCCGCTCATCATCCTGTCAACTCTGTGACTGATCCCTCCCGGGCGAGCATGTTTCTGGAGACGCGATCAGAGCGTCGGCCCCGCTCAGACGCTCATTATACACGCGGCTCCATCTCAATATTTGATGTATTTCCTGTGGCTCTTTGTGGGGCTTAGTGACATTTTGCGATCGCCCCCGTGATATTCTTCTCTGTCTCCCGCTGCTTTCATTTGGTGTATTGTTGTGTTCATCACGTTCCCGGGGCCTCCCTGTGTGCCCTTTAGATGAAAGATGCGGCCTGCGATGTACGGCCCCCGCGAGGTGTTCTGAGGGCGCCGCGTTCCCCCCGCCGAGCACTATCGATGGCTAGATACGTTAGGAGGACACTATACCCCCCCTGATAGAGGTCGCCGGGGTTCGCTGTGTATCTGGGCCAACGCGGCACATCCATCACTCCTGGCATTATAAAGAACACAAACCAAAGATTTCAAACAAAAACAACAATCCTAAGCCCAATATCGCTTTCCTCTTTTTTTTTTGTCAAATGTTCCGAGACTAACATTATTCCCTAAAAAGAAGAGTTTTTCGGCCTCTGAAAATTGTCGGTTCCTGTCAAAGAAATATCGGCACTGTGATTTTATAACACGGGCCCTTCAAGGCCTAAGCAGGCCTCAGGCCTCATTCTAGGGTTGCCACCTTTTCTTCAAGTCAAACCCAAACACTTTAGCGGCGCACGGAATTTTTTTTTTTTTTTAATAGTATAAACTATACATATTTTTTGCTATTAAATAACATTTCTAATCATATGAAGTTAAAGAGGAGTTCCCATTTTTTTAAAAAAAATTTAAAGTCAGCAGCTACAAATACTGCAGCTGCTGACTTTTAATAAATCAGATACTTACCTGTCCCAGGGTCCAGGGATGTGGGGGATCGAAGCCCCGCTCGTCTCCCACTCCGTTCGGCGGCGCCGGCATTGCAACTGTGGGAGCCCAGCTGTGGCTCCACAGCCTGGCACCCACTGCGCATGCGCGAACGGCGCCGCACAGTCATCTGGGATCTGTAATGTTGTCCCAGATGATTGACAAGAGGGAGGGGGCTGAGCTGAGCCCTTCATGCGCCGAGGGGAAGTGTAGTCGCCAGCCCAGGCACTGAAGGAGGCAGACTACGAGAGACCCCCTAGCAACAGCCATTTAGAAGAGAGTAAAAAAAAAAAAGTTTCCAACTTTTTTTTTTTTTTTAGGCACATTCATGCATTTTATTTTTTTTTTTTGGGTGGAACACCACTTTAAGAACAAGAGTCCCCCTTTACATCAGAGTCCACAGAGTTCCCCTTTTCCCAGACTCTGATGTAAGGGAGAACTCTGGGGCCTCTAACATATGGGATGCTCTGGGAACCCTGATTTAAGGGGGAACACCGAGTACTCTGATGTACGGAGAGGACTCTGATGTAAGGGGGAACACTGTGACCTCTGGTGTAAAGGGGAGCTGTGATGTAAGGGGTGCTCTGAGAATGCTGATTTACTTTAGTGTACTCACTCAGAGGCAGGAGAGAGAAGGGCGAGACTTCAGTCACAGACAGGGATGGATGGTGAGCTCACTCATCCCTTGGCAGTCAGCACCTCTCATCCAAATGTATCTGAGGCTGCTGGACTTCAAATTTCTGGCTCCCACTTTCCTTTTCAGAGGCACAGCGCCGGGGATTGGAGCGGGGGCAGACATAGAGGGGTAGGGGTGGGGGGAAGAGGTGCAGATTGCGCCCTCTCTCCTCTCCTGTCTGTGTGTGTTTGGGGGGGGATTGTTAGTGTTGGCTTTGGGCAGCGTGAAATAGTGTAATAACAGACATTCTCAGCTTAGACAACTGCAGCCAGCAACCCTGCTGGGAAGCCATAGTCAGGTCTAAATAATGCATGATTCCAAACCCGAACTGTCCGGGTTAGTCCTGGACAGGTGGCAACCCTACCTCATTCACACAAACCTGCATTTATATGGAAAAAAAGAGTCTCGTATGGACATTCGCTTTAAGGTCTAATGGTGGCCATGCTTGCTTTGATTTTATTAGAGGGTTTCTTCACCTTTAGGCTGGGTTCACACCTATGCGAATTGGATGTCTGGTTTGTGTTCATTCAACCAGAAGAGCATCCATGAAGTCAGGTACTGATGTTGGACAAGACGACCTGGCTTGCAACAGCATAGATGTCAATTGTCCTATCAGAAGAGTCCTTCATCTTGGACCTCCGTCCTGATAATGGTGTGCCCTGGACCATGTCACATTGTCCACTTTATTTGTGTTACTGTGCAAGTATTTGTTACAATGATCGAGGGCTACGAGTGGGCGTTAGAGTTGGGGTTTGGGTGGGCTACTCTGGTAATTAGTTGGTCTGGATAGGACCAATTGGTCCGTAGGTTGGCCTGACTGTGGCCGTGGTTAACTGTGTCTGAGGAACCTGGGTCACAAAAATATGTAGGTATGCAACAAGCATTTCAGTGCATCCCAAAGGTCTTCAGTAGGGTTGATCCAATTTGATCTACTGACAAAAGAAAATTCCTCCTCAATACCCGAAGCAATCGGATAGCTCCAAGGATTAGAATTCAGAAATGTATTTCTTGTGATTAGAACTAGCCTTATATAATCGATAAACATGCCCATCAATCCTGGAAAATGGTCCGTATTGAATATCTGTAGTTGATACGGTTTTACGTTTCCTTACATTCACAGATGGAGCACAGTCTGTCTGGTAGTTCAATGTATAGACCTGTGTCTACCTGCTTGAGGGAATATCATTCCCTTATGGCAGTTGTGCTTTTTCAGAATAAAAACAATTCTATTAATATACTAAAAGTTTTAAGAGTTTATAATTATGTAAATTGAGAAGCCCAAAATAAAAGCTGAAGTTTAATCTGCTTATTATTATATTATTATATATTATATATATTATTATATTATATATGTTATATATTATATTATTATTATAGTATTATTATATTATACACAACTTGTATAGCACCAACAGTTTACACAGCACTTTACAATGTAGAGGGGGGACAGCTTATATTTTGCCTTCCCTGGTTCCTCCCTTACCCCTCATCAACATGCTAGTCTCTCAGATAGGGGGCCAGGGCACCTAGCAGTAGATCTAGAACATGTGCACCACAGCCCAGTCCAAGCGATGGCTGACCCTAAAAGTATTATCTTGTTACATTTCTTTCTTATTGAAATCTCCAGAGAGGAAGTAAACAAATAAAAGGATTCCCAGAAAAGCTTTACAAAGAAATTAAAGGGACTTATAAAAATGTAGGACTTTCCAGTCCAAACCACTACACGTCATACAGCTCAGCCTCCCCCACTTCTCATTTCGATATGTGCGTCTAAGTTTCTACCCCATTAGCCACGCCCATCGACCATTACAAGTGGTCTTCTTCTCATTGTTGAATTCTATAATTCTTTTACATTATGCAGAATGTAGCACAATGAGAGGGAGCACTCACACTGAGCATGGCTGAACTTAATGTGCCCAAATTTGACTGTCCCTCACCCCAATCCTTTGCTGGTCTACACTCACACTGGGCTTTAAGCAAGTTTCCCAGGCACTTTTATATCATTACCTCTGCCAACCAGACCACAGTGATCCCTGTGTCTGTGCTCAGTGATCTATGGATTGTTCTGACCAGACCACATGTGAACCCTGCCCCAGGACCACCTCTTCCAAGTGATCCTGGGAATGGTACGCTTAACTGTTCCCCATCATGGTTCAGAGCACTCAAACTAGTCAAACCAAACCGGGGAGGGGGGGGGGGTAGTGAACCATGGGCATGGTTTAACACCAGTGTGAATGCACCCCAAATGAGACTCCCTTGCTAGCTTTTTGCAGGTTGCGGGTTGCATCTGGGGTCCACAGACAGGAACTCTAGCACTGGGGTACCCCAAAAAGTTGCAAAAAGCCATTTACTGAATGCAAACAGGCTGTTTATTTTGCTGAGGGAAGTTGCACCTTGCAAGGGAATGTGCCCCAAAAAATAATCAATGATGTTAAAGCAGAGCTCCACCCAAAAGTGGAAGCTCTGCTTATCTTCCCCCCTCTGGTGCCACATTTGGCATCTTTCTGGGGGGAGGGGAGAGCGGGTACCTGTTTTTGACAGGTACCCACTCCCACTTTCAGGTGATCTCGCTGCGGAAATTCAGCCCCCCCCCTCCTCCTCCCCCAGCCGCCAGGACATTCACAAAGCGCAGCGCAATTCGCGCATTGCGCAGTAGAGATCCAGCTGTGAAGCCGGAAGGCTTCACTGACGTTTTCCCTTAAAAGCAATGGCAGCAGCAGCCAAGAGCTGATAGAAAAATCGACTGGGGAGAAGACACTGCGGGATCCCTGGACAGGTGAGGATCCTATTATTAAAAGTCAGCAGCTACAGTATTTGTACTTTTATTTTTTTCTAAAGGAGGCTGGACCTCCTATTTAGGTTTCATTTTACAAAGAAAAGCCAATCCCATGCAAGTAAAATAAAAATAAATTAATATTTGCTTTCACACAACTGGATAATGGAATTTAACTGAGCTTCATCCCATTAACATCCACATGCAAAGTTAACAGTTTATCTGCCTTCAGTAAATCAACCCCAATATGTCAATATCCACTCACAACTGAACTACTTCAGGTTGGACCAGCCATTTAATTAAAGTATAGCGTGAAACTCAATTAAATGAAAAGTTGCACTCCAGAATGAAAAGTGTAGACTGCTAGAACAATAAACATAGGAACTAATTACGAAGGATAAAAGTTTAGAGAGTTAGAATATCCAACAGTGATATTTCACCTGCTGGTGGAGTCAGCCTGGCAGAGTTACCAATGGCCTTCTTAGGACTTTTGTGGCCTTCAGTGATGACCAGTATTGCCACCATCCATTTCCCACCTTTGTTATCAGCTTATCATTGCATCTTCCAGCTCCTCCTGCTACATTTTCCATATTAACAACTAAACATTCCAGCAGGGATTGTAGGAACACATTAGAACAATGCAGACCCAGAAACTCAGCACACAAATCTTACCTTTATTTTTTTTAAAAATCAATTTTGAATGGACTGACCCTTTAACTACCATCATCAAATTTTGGATTTGCATCAGAAATCTTTATACTCACAGATTACGGGGACAGTGTAGTTTTCAGATACTTCTGTGGTGTCATTACTTGTGCTCACACAGCGGTATGGCCCAGACTGCCACTCAGAAATGTCATTGAGTTGAAGGAGCAAACGACCATCAGGGCGTGAAACGTTGACATTGTACAACCAGCATCTGAGATACCGACTGGCGTCCAGCTGAAACCAACTTCTCATCCACTAATGGAGAAGAAAGAAAACACGAAATTATATATTTATAAACAATATCAATATCTTTATTAAAGTGGAAAAAAATGGTTTTGCATTGGACATTGGAACTGGGCAATATTTTGCACCTCGTGTGCTGAAAAATGTTTGTATTTGTAATTTATGTTTGTAAATTGAGAGTACCAGACAGGAGCACCATTAGAAATCACAGGGCCCTATGCTGTCTACCTGACAAGGTCCCACAACATTTAAACCCTGCTCATTCTCCCTGTGCAAGCAGGAATACATTGGGTGCACTCCCTGACAAGTGTGCCATGGTTTTCTGACCCCTGCATTACATCATTACAGTAATTGCCCACAAACTACAAAGATGGATGGAGGTCGGGTAAAAGAAATCACCTTCCCATACACACAGACACAGTATGAGGGATCTAATACATTTCACCTAAGGACCGCTAAGGTGAAAAATACTTTGTTCTACAAAAAAGTCTTAGCAGGTAATACATGTCATTATATACATTTAGACCAAAGGTCCACCAAAATTGCCACCAGTTGGAACAAACTATAATGGTGGCCATACACTCTTTGATAACTGATCACTTTCTTTTCCAATCAGTCTTTTTCTGATAGGAATAATCAATCTATAGTGAACAACCAAATGGATCCATATGCCACATACAGGGAAATGGATTTCGATCAACAGTTGGAAGATATAATGGCATGGCGTGAAGAGGTTCCAGAACTAAATCGTGAGGACTGGGAAGATATCTGGGAATAGCCCATGTTACAATTAGTATCCGCCAGAGTCTGCTTAATTCTGTTTAAGGTCCTACACAGAATATATTTAACCCCTAGGAGATTGCATAGAATTTACCCCTCCACTCCCTCAAGGCGCTGGCAGTGCCCAGCGGATCAGCCTGCCTTCGCCCCCTTATATTTTGGTCTTGTCCAGTAGTTCAAGTATTCTGGGGGATTCGGCACAATTTATTTTTTTAACTAACCACTTTTCCGGTACCACTGCCTATTGAAATATGTATTTTGAGGCTGGTTAACTCCCTGGCCCCTACGAGGGTGCTTAGGACTGTCTTAGGGCTCTTCCTGTTCTCTGCAAGGAAGGCTATTTATTATCCTCAAATGGAAATCCTCTGTTGCCCCTACTTTAAATTACTGGAAGCATCTGGTTAAAGTGATTGTAAAAGCTTGTTTTTTATTTTTTTTAAATGACAAACATATCATACTTACCTCCACTGTGCAGCTCGTTTTGCACAGAGTGGCCCCGATCGTCCATTTCCGGGGTCCCTCGACGGCTCTCGTGGATCCTCCCCACATGAGATAACCCCCATGCGGGCGCGCTCCAGAGTCCAGCATTTGCGTCCATAGACACGAATGCCGGACTTGGCCCCGCCCCCGACGCTCATGTCATTGGATTTGATTGACAGTAGCGGGAGCCAATGGCTGCGCTGCAATCAATCTATCCAATCAAGAGCTGGGAACCCATGGAGAGAGGGATAGTGTGTCCTCGCCGAGGGAAATACAGGGCTCAGGTAAGTAAAATGGGGGGGGGGGGGCTAGGGGGCTGGTCACTGACAGATGTTTTTACACCTAAAAGCATAGGATGCATTAAGGTGAAAAAACACGTAGGCTTACAACCCCTTTAACTTGGCCCTCCCTCTTCATAAATTCACATGTAGCACCCTCTAGTGTGCTACTAGTGGTAGTGTAGGTAAATTATAGTCTGGCTCAGGTTAAGCCTGAGCCATGGATCTGGGTTAGGGTTCATTAGAGTTCAGGGCTGGATGACTCATCCAGGTAGCTCTCTGGTGCCTCTCCCTGATTCTAGAATATTGGAGAATGTTCTAGAAATTAGTGGGCGGAATCTAAGAGGGTTTTCTTGCAAATTTAGGGACCCTTAGCCAAACCCCAGTGGACCTGGCAGGGAACTAAGGAGTCCTTAAATAGACATGAGTCACGTCAGTAGGGGAGTTGGGTGGAAGATGGAGAAGCGGTGCTGAAGGAATCTGTCCGTGGCCCTTGAGGGACCCCTGCCGGGGAAGGGTTTTATCTCGTGCTGGAGCTCGGGTGGCTGGCCTGGAAGGATCCTAGCACAGGATGCAGTTGAGAGGAAGCTTTCTGGGGGGGGCAGCATGAGCAAAGAGAGACAGAATGAGTAGATCAGCATGGTGCAGAGATAGACAAGGGGAGAGACTGCCACATGTAGCAGGTCTCTCTTGAAGACAGCCGTGTGCTTAAGTATTCAGCCTTTGCCTGGGATGTCTCCCGTGTGCCAGTCAGGAGGAATAGGAAGAGGAAGCAGCCAGATGGGCTGGTGAAGCGGCAGCCAGGTGGGCTAGCAGTCCTACAAGGAGTAGAGCCAAGATCAGTGTCTACGAGGAAGCAGAAAGTGTTGCAGGAAGCAGTTCACTTCACATGCACTACTTTCTAAGGGACTGAAAGTTCCTAGCCAGTAAGGGGTTGTTGCTAAGCTAACAAGAGACTGTTAGTTCTTACAGGAGAGAAGCCAGCAGAGCTGTACAAAAGATCAAGATATTGTGCAGGGGGAGCAAGTGGAAGCTGTAAATAGGGAGGAAGTTGTTCCTTGGTTCTGTTGTTACTGTCAAGTTGGGCATCCCATAATACCTAACCCCATCCAAGTTATTATCCCCTAAAAAAAGAAAAAACAAACACAAGCTCAAAGCCTGTTTTCGGGGTCTGGATGCAAGCAGGAAATGCTATGTGACTGGCTGTGCAGCAATGGGGAACTCGGACAATTGCAACTCCTATGGCGGTAGTGCTAAACCCATACGAGTCTAGGGGTTACCCAAGGAAATTTTCTAGGGTCTGGGACATTTGGCTTAATTCTCCCTTCACTACTGCCTCTCCAGAATCCAACCCTTTATAATGGCCTGACTATGGTGTAGATGTCAGTGAGGTTTTTTTTTGGTTTGGATCTCTATGTCTATGAGCTGCTACTGTACTTTGTATGGTGTTGAGATACCTCAGCTGCTGATTTGTTACTCCTGCTTCTTCTCATATTGCTGTGACATTTGAAGTGCCTTTAGGAGTTAAGCGAGTTGAAATGTTTGTGTTTTTGTAACTGCAAGTCCCAGTATGCCTGGGGAAAGTTAGAATAAGGTAAAGGGTTCGGGACGCATCAGAGGTATGTGTCCCTCTAGTGCATTCCAGTCAATGACAGTTTAACTGGAATAGTGAAATGGTTGCACTGCAGATAGTGTGTTATCTCTGAGCCAGTTGGAGGCCTATTATGGTAAAAGGTCCCGCAGTGTATAATGGAACATAGTTTTGGGGTGCCTTCAAAGACCAACAGGCTTAGCAACTGATCGGTTTCTGTTTTAAGGAATGTTTTCTCCTTCATGGTTATGGCCATTTTCACTCCATTCGTTGTGTGGTCTCCTTTATTGAGAGGCAACGTGAAGTGGTTGGGGTGAGTTTGAGTACGGCCTTTCAGCCATTGGTTAAGTTTGGGGACATCTGTTCTACACTGGTCATGATTGTTCGAAATTTGATCAAACTCATCCAAATGCTGTCAATTGATAGAGCGAATAATAATTTTCCGCCCTGAACGATGGACTCCGATTGATGGAATCTGATCAAAAAGTCTAAATCGATTGTAATGGAAGTTTTGGCTATGCAATTGATTGACAATGTAACCCTTTTGAGTCGCGGATCAATCCATTGATAAAATACAAGAGCATATGGCCGCCATAACACTCCCAGGGGTGCGTCATAAGGTATGGCAATTTTTACATAGTAACATTGGCCCATCTAAGTATGTTTGTGCCATCACTTTATTAGACACTTATACTCCAGTGATCTCCACTAGCTGGCGGGTCCCATGCCGAGCGGCTGCCCTGTTGCATTCTGAACACTAGAGGTCGTCTGCTTGGCACGCATGCCATTTAGAGAACACTTTGCATTTTGTCAATTAATGCAAACTGTTGTCCGATTGGACGAGGTGGACTTTGTGACATCACCACCCCACCTCTCCACTTCATCCAAAGAGTCGGCTCTAGTGTGACTGAAAGCAGCATAATAAAAGATTGGTAAAAAAGAGGTACCTAAAAGGAAAAAAAGAAGATTAAAGATAAATTCTACAAGTAAAGAGTAATTTTGAGTTTCTTCCTCTAGCTTAAAGGATGTACTCTAAATACCATGCTTTTCTGTTGCCAACATGACCGCATAAATGTGGTCAGTGTGTTCCCATGCCATTTCCAGGAATGGAAAATTACGAGACAAGTACGATAGAATTTTCAGTTTTGTTTTGTTTTTTGCAGTAACAAGCAGTATATTGCAGTTGAAAATACTGAAGCAATTCTACAAAAGACATATTTAGGACATACCCAATCAACTAAGAGGTCTGATCACCAACCAGACAACCCCAGTCAAGAAAAAGGGGCCAAGTCATCAATTAATGCATAGAATTCATACAGGTACAATGCCTTGAAAAAGTATTCATACCCCTTGAAATTTTCCACATTTTGTCATGTTACAACTAAAAACATAAATGTATTTTATTGGGATTTTATGTGATAGACCAACACAAGGTGGCACATAATTGTGAAGTGGGAGGAAAATGATAAATGGTTTTCCAAATTTTTTACAAATAAATATGTGAAAAGTGTGGGGTACATTTGTATTCAGCCCCTCTGAGTCAATACTTTGTAGAACCGCCTTTCACTGCAATTACAGCTGCAAGTCTTTTGGGGATGTCTCTATCAGCTTTGTACATCTAGAGAGGGACATTTGTGCCCATTCTTCTTTGCAAAATAGCTCAAGCTCTGTCAGGTTGGATGGAGAGCGTCTGTGATCAGCAACTTTCAAGTCTTGACACCGATCTGGACTTTGACTGGGCCATTCTAACACATGAATATGCTTTGATCTAAACCATCCCATTGTAGCTCTGGCTGTATGTTTAGGGTCGTTGTCCTGCTGGAAGGTGAACCTCCGCCCCAGTCTCAAGTCTTTTGTAGACTCTAACAGATTTTCTTCTAAGATTGCCCTGTATTTGGCTCCATCCATCTTCCCATCAACTCTGACCAGCTTCCCTGTCCCTGCTGGAGAAAAGCATCTCCACTACATGATGCTGCCACCACCATGTTTCACGGTGGGGATGGTGTGTTCAGGGTGATGTGCAGTGTTCGTTTTCCACCAAACATAGCGTTTTGCTTTTAGGCCAAAAAGTTGAATTTTGGTCTTATTTGACCAGAGAACCTTCTTCTACATGTTTGCTGTGTCCCCCACATGGCTTCTCACAAACTACAAACGGCACTTCTTATGGCTTTCTTTCAACAATGGCTTTCCTCTTGCCACTCTTCCATAAAGGTCAGATTTGTGGAGAGCACGACTAATAGTTGTCCTGTGGACAGATTCTCCCACCTGAGCTGTGGATCTCTGCAGCTCCTCCAGAGTTACCATGGACCTCTTGGCTGCTACTCTTTTTAATGCTCTCCTTGCCCGGCCTGTCAGTTTAGGTGGACGGCCATGTCTTGGTAAGTTTGCAGTTGTGCCATACTCTTTCCATTTTCAGATGATGGATTGAACAGTGCTCCGTGAGATGTTCAAACCTTGGGAGATTTTTTTTATAACCTAACCCTGCTTTAAACTTCTCCACAACTTTATCCCTGACCTGTCTGCTGTGTTCCTTGGCCTTCATGATGCTGTTTGTTCACTAAGGTTCTCTAACAAACCTCTGAGGACTTCACAGACCAGCTGTGTTTATACTGAGATTTAAATTACACACAAGTGGACTCTATTTACTAATTAGGTGACTTCTGAAGGCAATTGGTTCGACTAGATTTTAGTTAGGGGTATCAGAGTAAAGGGGGCTGAATACAAATGCACACCACACTTTTAACATATTTGTAAAAAAATGTTGAAAACCATTTAGCATTTTCCTTTTACTTCACAATTTTGTGCCACTTTGTGTTGATCTATCATATAAAATCCCAATAAAATACATTTACATTTTTTGGTTTTAACATGACAAAATGTGGAAAATTTCAAGGGGTATGAATACCTTTTCAAGGCACTGTACCTGTATGAACTCTATGCATTAATTTTCAAGGTACTGTATTTCTAGTCTATATGATAGTATCCTAATGTTGTTTTTCAATTTTTTTCTATCATTTTCTTTCTATTATTTCATGATAATAGTTATTTGAAGCATCGCTTAGTCATATGATATATAAGTAGGGTTGCCACCTTTTCTTCAAGTCAAACCCGAACACTTTAGCGGCGCACAGCAATTTTTTTTTGTAGTATAAACTATACATATATTTTTCTATTAAAGCGGGGTTCTGCCCAAATTTTGAACAATATCTGTATGTATTCTCTTCCTTGCCTAGATGCTGACATGGCGTTTAAAAAAATTTAAATTGCCGTAATTACCTTTTATTTTTTCGATTCTTCTGTGCACTTCCTGGTTCTCCTCCCGTGGGAGTAGGCGTGTTTCTAGCCTCTCCCAGACTCCTGGGAGCTAGTCTCAGGCTTCCCAGGATGCCACTGAGCATGTGCGGGAACGAGCGGTGAATGCTGGGAGCACAGCATTCACCACATCCAGGAAATAAATGCTTGTGGGCTTCAAATGCCCACAATGAAGATGGAAACCGCCTGCAGTGAATAATATAAGTTATTCTTTCCGACGAAATCTAAAACAGGCGGACATGTTACACACAATATGTGAGTATATAATGCTGAGAAGAAAACTTTGTGAATGAACTCAAAAAAAAAAAAAAAACGATAGATAGGTGGACCCCCGCTTTAAATACCACTTCTAATCATATGAAGTTAATAACAAGAGTCCCCCTTTACATCAGAGTCCACAGAGTTCCCCTTTTACATCTGAACTCGCAGAGTTCCCTTTCACTGTAAGGGGGGGGACTCTGCAGACTCTGATGTAAGGGAGAACTCTGGGGACTCTAACACAAGGGATGCTCTGGGAACCCCCGATCTAAGGGGGAACACTGAGAACTCTGATGTATGGAGAGGACACTGATGTAAGGGGGAACACTGAGAACTCTGATGTATGGAGAGGACACTGATGTAAGGGGGAACACTGAGAACTCTGATGTATGGAGGACACTGATGTAAGGGGGAACACTGAGAACTCTGATGTATGGAGAGGACTCTGATGTAAGGGGGAACACTGTGGCCTCTGATGTAAAGGGGAACTCTGATGTAAGGGGTGCTCTGAGAACCCTGATTTACTTTAGTGTACTCACTCAGAGTACACTAGGAGAGAGAAGAGGGAGACTTCAGTCACAGACAGGGATGGATGGTGAGCTCACTCCCATGGCAGTCAGCATCTCTCATCCAGATGTATCGGAGGCTGCTGGACTTCAAATTTCTGGCCCCCACTTTCCTTTTCTGAGGCACAGCGCCAGGGATTGGAGTGTGGGCAGACACAGAGGGGTAGGGCGGAAGGAAGAGGTGCAGATCGAGCCCTCTCTCCTCTCCTGTCTGTGTGTGTGTTTGGGGGGGGGGGGTGATAGTGTTGGCTTTGGGCAGCGTGAAAGAGAGTGTAACAGACACTCTCAGCTTAGACAACTGCAGCCAGCAACCCTGCTGGGAAGCCATAGTCCAGTCTGAATAATGTGTCCGGACATATGATTCCAAACCTGAACTGTCCGGGTGAATCCTGGACAGGTGGCAACCCTATAAGATTACCATCTGTATACAAGAACACACATTTTCAATGTAAAGTCATTGAATACTTTTCATGTTCTACCAATGTTGCTTCAAATATCTGTAAACTTTTATCTTCAATAAAAAAATAAAAAGTTTGTAAACAAAAAAAAAAAGAAAGAAGGGCGGGAGGGCGAGGTCAAGAGTGAAGAGTCTACAAGTTTCACATGATGGCATCACTTGCTAGAAGAACTAAACAACTATTTTTTTATCAAATAAGCCGATGAAGAAAACAGAGGGGGAGGTGCAACCAGAACTAGGAAAAATAAAGAGAAGTCTTATGACATGCGGCCAGACTGGTAAAACCACATTGCCGTCACCAGTTCAGCTCCACTTTCCATGCAAGCAAGAATATGAGAGATGAAAAGTACCTCAAAGCCGAACTAGACTCTCTCAATCTACATTAACCATTTCTAGTTTTTATGCTGCTAGCATTGGTAAATAGATAGGAAAGTATATTATATTCATAGGTGTGCGCACAGGGTGTGCCAGATGTGTCTGGGCACACGCTAATCCCCCCCATGTGGTGCAAATTCCCCGTCTAGACCCCTGATACTTCAGCAAAGCCCCCTAATTGGGCTCCTAAAAAAAAAAAATGTAAAATAAAATTAAAATACCAAAAACAAAATTGTAAAAAATACTAAAAAATAAAATAATAAAAATGACTGACACCAATCTCGGCCCTACCGTCTTTTGCTCTACTGACACTGTCAGTATACATACACACATTTGAGTTTTGGGGTGAACAACCTACCTAATGCAATAGGCTGTGCACACCTATAATTATTTCAAACTTGTTTTAAACTTTTTTTTTTTCTTCACTTGCTTCTCTGTTTCTGGACTAGGCCAAAATGATGTCATACATCCCAGGAGTCTTCAGAAGGGGAGGAGGGGCCTTCTCAGCTTAGCACCCCTTCCTGCCAGCATGCCTGAGCTAAGAGCAGATGGACTCCAGGAAGTAAATGCTACATGAATCATCTGCCCTTACTCAAGATGGCCGAGGCTAGAAATGCTAGTGGGTCGTTTTTCAAAGTAATTTCTCGACAAAATAAAGCATGGAGACGTGGATGGGTAGATGGATGGGTGGGTTTGCGTTGAATATTAAAAATTAATTGAAAAGTGTTTTCAGTTTGAGGTGCTCAGATACAGTTAAAGTGGTTGTAAACGCAGAAGGCTTCTTTACCTTTGTGCATTCTATGCATGAAGGTAAAAAAACCTTCTGTGTGCAGCAGAGCAGCCTCCCCAGCCCCTCCCCCCCCATTACTTACCTGAGCCCCATCTCGATCCAGCGATGTCCAGGAGAGCCTTGCCTCACCGGGGACTCGCACTACTGATTGGCTTTTGGCAGCAGCGGGAGCCATTGACTCCTACTGCTGTCTATTACAGCCAGTGAGCCAATCAGGAAACGGTGGGGGTGGGACCAAGCCACAGCTCCATGTCTGAACGGACACATAGAGCAGCGGCTCAGCTCCGGTGCCCCCATAGCAAGCTGCTTGTTGTGGGGGGCACTCGGCAGAAGGAGGGGGGGAGAAGTACCAACGAAGGACCCACGAAGAGGAGGATCTGGGGTGCTCTGTGCAAAATCACTGCACAGAGCAGGTAAGTATGACAGGTTTGTTATACTTTAAAAATATTATATTTTAACATATTTTTATTATATTTTATTTTAGTTAAAAAATGATTCTTTGAGTTCCGCTTTAACCCCCTATATTTAAAGATTTCGTTGTGCTCACTAAATGAAGTGATGAGGAAACCAAAATAGTATAAAAAGCTGCAAGCAATGGTTTGTGTCTGCTAGAAGGGTAATTAAATTACAGCTTCAATTTTATTTCAGTTCTCTAAATGAAATAATCCCTCCTTAACCTTTATCCTTGGGGACCATTCACACCACTGACGCACATACTTCCCTTCCCTGACATTCAGGTGGAACTTTCGGTAAATTCGTAAGTTGGCATTAATACATTCCTGATGTCACATTATACAGCAACAGTGTAATCTTCTGAAAAGGTGCCACCTTGAGTCATTAGAAAGCTATCCCTGGGATGCAGTGCAAGGACTTTGCCTCAGCTGAGATGATGCCATCGGTCTGCTGCAGGCAGGAGGAAGCATTTTCTCAGTCTCCTCTCCCCAGGCGATTAGACGGCAACATTGTGACTTTGTAGCAAGTCATAGGGTGAGATGCTGTAGCTCAAGCTCACGATGATCTGTGTTAAGACAATTGTGAACACAGACAAAAACTCCACAAGCACCAATATTTTTGGTACAAAGACAAAGATGGCTCTATCCTCCTGAAGCAGGGGTCTTCAAACTTTCTAAACAAAGGGCCAGTTTACTGTCCTTCAGACTTTAGGGCAAGATCCTCAAACTATGGCCCTCCAGCTGTTGCGGAACTACATATCCCATGAGGCATTGAAAAACTCTGACATTTACAGACATGACTAGGCATGATGGGAAATGTAGTTCCTGAACAACTGGAGGGCCGTAGTTTGAAAACCCCTGCTTTAGGGGGTCGGACTGTGGCCAGTGGGAGTAAACAATGCCACATCATTAGTGAGATGAATAATGCCCCATCATTGGTGTCAGTGGGAGAAATAGTGCCCCGTCATTTGTGTCAGTGGGAGGAATAGTGCCCCATCATTGGTGTCAGTAGGAGGAATAGTGCCTCATCACTGGTGTCAGTGGGAGGAAAAGTGCCCCATCATTGGTGTCAGTGGGAGGAAAAGTGCCTCATCACTGGTGTCAGTGGGAGGACTAGTGCCCTATCATTGGTGTCAGTGGGAGGAATAGTGCCCTGTCATTTGTGTCAGTGGGAGGAATAGTGCCCCATCATTTGTGTCAGTGGGAGGAATAGTGCCCCATCATTGGTGTCAGTAGGAGGAATAGTGCCCCATCATTGGTGTCAGTGGGAGGAAAAGTGCCTCATCACTGGTGTCAGTGGGAGGACTAGTGCCCTATCATTGGTGTCAGTGGGAGGAATAGTGCCCCGTCATTAGTGTCAGTGGGAGGAATAGTGCCCCATCATTGGTGTCAGTAGGAGGAATAGTGCCCCATCATTGGTGTCAGTGGGAGGAAAAGTGCCCCATCATTGGTGTCAGTAGGAGGAATAGTGCCCCATCATTGGTGTCAGTGGGAGGACTAGTGCCCTATCATTGGTGTAAGTGGGAGGAATAGTGCCCCATCATTGGTGTCAGTAGGAAAAATAATGCCCCATCATTGATGTCAGTGGGCGGAAGGCGCCCATTATTTGTATCAGCGGAAGGAATAGTGCTCCATTGTTGGTGTCAGTGGGAAGAATAGTACCCCAAGGACTGGATTGAGGCAAGCAAAGGGTCACTGTTCTGGAGAGAAAACCAGATGGAAGCATCATCAGGAGGTGCGCTGTTATCTTGTTGAAGGTAATAAATACCTCAAAGTGTTACATTTACACAGTACTAAGTGTAATGACTTAAGATGCTTGGTCCACTTTAAGTCAGATGGAGAGAAGTAGCTTGTAGACCAGTGGTGGTGGTGGTCAATGTTTTTAGTGACCTCATCCCTGACATCGCCAAAAGACTGCAAATATTATTCAGTGACTATAATTCTACAGAAAACTTAGTTTAGACTCATAGACTTTAAATATGCAACTGGAGATGATCATAGACCCTGCTACAAGAGAAGGTCAGAGACTGGGTTCAGGAGGCTGTACACTCCACAGACTGGAGGCACATCACTTGAGACTACTAGAGATCATTGCCCTTCACAAATCCATGCATCCAACATTGTGCTCCTTACAGCCAACGTTTGCTACAGCTAGATCCATGATAAAATAAACAGTAGAAAAACACCAACAAAAAAAAGAGAAAAGGAATGGACAGCACAGAAAAACTAAGATGGTAGGAAAGCAATAAACCAGCCATGTAACCACTGGAAGCCTGCTTAAAGAAGGACTGCACATGGCCCCTGGCCACAGGTTGGGCACCAGGGTTGTAGAGTGGTGGAGAGGTCTTGGTCTTTAAAGGCACCATAAGCCCCGCAAATACCATGACAAAAAGCTGAAAAGCAAAGACTAGATGCGTAGCATAGCAGAGCGAAGAATAAACAAGCTAGTGACGAAAGCATTTTCCTGTTTGGGCAAGATGCCATGTAGATAAAACATTTTTAGAAGAAGAAAAAGCAGAAGACAGCCATGTGATCAGCTTTACAACACTTCCTCCAACAGGCTGGTCACGCACATCTCTTGTACTCCTATGACTTGCCTCCTAAGACTTTAAACAGTAGAAGATGGGAGTTTCCAGGTTTATTAAACACAGGAAAGTGAAAGTGATGGTATATACGTCGTTTCTGCCATGTCATGCTTGTTTGTAGGAAAAGTATATCGTAGAGGAAGTCTCCATACTTTTTAAACAAAAGGGCCAGATTACTGTCCTTCACATTTTAAAGTGACCGGACTGTGGCCAGTGGGAGTGGAAAAAGTCCCAGAGTCAATGGGAGTAAACAATCCCTCAGGCTGAGTGGCAAGTGGGAGTAAATAAAATTGTGTAGCATCTGTGGTCAGACGGAGGAGGAATAGTGTCCTATCATTGGTGTCAGTACAAGAAATAGTGCCCCAGCATTGGTGTCAGTGGAAAGAATAGTGCACCATTGTTGGTGTCAATGGGAGGAAGAGGGTTCCATCACTGGTATCAGTGGGAGGAATAGTGCTCCATTGTTGGCATCAGTGGAAGAAATTGTGCCTAATTATCGGTGGCAATGGAAGAAATTATGCCCCACAGCAGCAGGAATAGTGCCTCATATCAGTGGGAGCAATAGTGCCCCAAGGACCACAATTTGGAGACAACAGCCATAGAGATATATAGGCGATAGGTGGTATGTCCTGTTAGATACGGCACGTCATCCCTTTTAATGAGTGATCAAAGAGGGAAAAGGGGGGATGGGATTATTACGGTGCCACAAATAATGTAGAACACTTTTATTATAAAATTTTCTTCTTTTTTCTTTTAATCGTATCAAAAGAGCTAAAAACTCCTACCTGCTGTGGGATAAGTGTGGCGGTCAGTCGACGCTGGTTAAAGATCACTTACCTCAGTTGACGCTATCTGAGGGATATGTGGGGGAGATTCCAATATCTTGCCTATACGTTGGCGGAATCTTCTGTCTAGTCTGCATCTTTGCTTATAGCTATAGGCACTCTTTTGTCTTTCTCGCTATACGTAATTTCCTGATCCGTGTATCCAACCATTGCGCCGTGAATTTCTTTTTCCCGTGCACCAGCGGATGTTCTTTTTGCATATAATCAGGGCTCCTTTTGATTCCCCTGTAGCCAAATACAGGGTTGAGTGTAGCGAGTGTTCTCAGTGCCCTGGTGGTGTCCTCCTTGTGTCCCGGAGTTCCTGCATGTGTTTTTACTTCATGTGTTAATCTGTACATTTCCCTGATGAAGCCAATGTTTTGGCGAAACTAGTTGGGAACGAGTGACCAGCGATCACCCCTTGACATCTTTGCTGACGGTCATTGTGAATCATATATTGTGCTTCTTTGTTCTTGTAATTTTCTATATATGTATGTCTAAATGTCCATTTTTAAGCTCTTTTGATACGATTAAAATAAAAAAGAAAAAATTTTTATAATAAAAGTGTTCTACATTATTTGTGGCACCATAATAATCCCATCCCCCCTTTTCCCTCTTTGATTAGCCATAGAGATATCATGCACATAGATGGAATTTATAAGCAAGTCCATCAACGCTGGACTTTGCTGCCAGAAGCTGTAAAATGTTGTCTGTAGGCATGTAAACTTTTCTATAATGCTCAGATGCAATTGTACAAAGCAAGTGTACAGAACAAATGTATGCTATTGGTTTCAGCCACCTCCATCCTTGCAAAGAAGGATGCTACGCAGCCCTAAATGAGTCATTCACTGGTGGCTGAGCATGGGCAGAATGACCTTCAATCATTCATGAATGAGTGAGGGCTGGTCATTCTGCCCATGAGTAGTTGCCAATGATCGACTCAAGAGGACTACTATCAATGACTCACTCAGGGTTGACATGCAAGCATCAATAGTGTTTTACCAGTGGCGGCGCCACCTGTTGATTACACGTGATTATTGAAATGTCCGCCTTGAGCAGCGGCCCCCCCCACCAATGATGCTGACTGCCTCCTAGCAACAGAGGATGCCTTCTAGCTCCTGACATCCTGACACCCAGTGCACCTAGTGCACTTTGTTGTTGGGAGGCAGGTGGCCGGCTTGTAAATGCTACCACAAAAATCTACATTCAAGCGTAAAATACAAGAAAAAAAAAAAAAAGGTTGTACAGATCTAAAACCATCGTTTTTGGTGTCCATGTGCATAAGGCCTAAATCCCAGCTCCAGGCACAACATCTTGCCTCTCCTCCAGTCCATTAACAAAATGCATAGCCCCATACTTTGCTTTGTGAATGTCCAGGACAGCTTTTTCTCAACCAGGATTCACTGGAACCCTAGGGTTCCTTCAAAGATTGCTAGCAGTTCGTTGAGCAATGAGCAATTTCTGCCTCTCGTAGCAGTAACCACTGACACCAAGAATCTTTTTAGCTATCTGTAGGGGGATCTTCCCACTGACCACAAATGCAAGAAGCGCTCTTTCTACTGACCAGAATGCAATGTACCATGAATTGCAGACATAGAAATTATTAGTAGGGATTCCATGAGACTGGAAAGTTAATTTAAGTGTTCCTTGGAGTTGAAAAGGTTGAGAAAGTCTGGCCAACAGGTGAGGAAGCCGGAGATACAACCTCAGCACTGCGGTCTATGAGACCTTCAGTGCTTACATCCAATCGGCCTGGAAGTACAGCAGGAGCTCTACGAATTCCATCTTGTAAACTAGCAGATTTGACAGATGTAGAATAAAACCTGCATGACAGGAGTTTGCTTTTGAAGCAAAGCAAGGTTTAACAACCCTAACCCCGGTTAAGTTTATCACAACGGAGTTGGGCTTTAATGTTCCGCAATCAACTCGTCTTTTATTGACGTTTGTTCAGCAAGTCATAGAAAAATGTGCACTTTTTTGTTTATTGACGCTTGTTCAAAGACGAGTTAATTGCAGAAGATTAAGGTGTGCGGGCAACATATTCTTATCTGAGAAAATTATATGTCACCATCACTTATTGAACATCAAACATATGCAATAAAAGTAAAAGGAAATCTTCACTTTTGTTAAAATAAAAAAAAAAAACAAATATGACTATACAGCATTAACATTTTTCAAACGTATATTGTTAACAATTGCATTTCCATTTCAATCAGGAATGATTTTCTAAAATCGAAAAAGAAACACAAAAAACACACATCAGCTGTACAACTCGTCTCTTCTATGCCTTTCAGCTATTCCTTCCAGACACCGGGAGTGAGGAAAATCCATGATTCTCCTAAATATGGTGGATGGAACTCACTTCGGGCTCTTGCCTGAAACCTCATCCACAGCGATCAATCCAACAAAGAAAGCTGGCACCACGGTGAATACTCTGCTATTATGGGTTTTATTCAGTGGGTATACAAAACAACAGCCATAAGAAGTCAACGCGTTTCAGCCAGTTATGGCCTTAATCATGACTGACACATACTCCGAATCAACAGTTTAAATAGTGAACAACACTCAAGTCTGTAATTAAAAGCATATGGGTTCAATTAAAAAACAAATACCAAACATACATATACCTAAAATACATGAAAAGAATCTTGCCTTTTCTCATTCCTGGTGTGCAAATAGAACTACGGGGTGGAGCACAGGAAAGGTATGTGCTGCCGGGAAGGGTTTAAATGGTCAATAGCCCTTACTGCTAGTCTCTGCTTAAAGGTTCACAGGTAGCCTGTGAGACGGGCTGAAGATTCTTGAAGGTCCATCTGGCCAAATGAATCTGTGTTAGCCTGTGTCAAAATATACTATAAGATACCACTGAGTAGGAGGAGTCGTTTGCTACTGTCTTTTGGTATGCTGTAACCCCCCAACCCTCATTGACTACACACCTGACCTATAAAAAAAAAAATAGAAAAAAAAGGGACTGGCGGAGGGGAAGCTTGTTGCCATCAGAAAGTAACTGGGTGCAGCAAATCGGTAGTAAGAAGGTCTAGGAGAGCTTAAAAAAATCCAGCAGCTCCTAAGGTGGCTAGTTAAAGAATAGAGAGGAAATCTTCGCATGGGGACACGGTTCCACTGACAGCTAAAGAGGATTCCCTAATTTTGGAGAGATTTCCTTTCATTTCCTGCTGTGTTTACAGGACAGGAAATTAAGGGTAATGTCCCCAATGGGATACAGATGACAACAAAGATAAAGTTTTAACCAATCCCCACTCTATCCAAAGTGAAAAAAGAAGGAGTTTTGGCTTTGGATATATTAGGATCTTTAATATAAGTGCCAGACACGCACTTGGCCACCCAACCCCTACCTTTTGAGAGTACAAACAATATACACCAACATAAATTTAAGCAAGGTAGCAACAATACATAAAGCTGGGACAACCAATAAGCTCGGGGGGGGGGGGGGGCTGGAAGGAAACTCTTTTCTTGATTGAGTCTTCAATATTGGTGCCTGTGTCCCTAGCAGTGGCGGGCACTCCATTAGGGCACTCCATTTGGCGCCACCCTCTAATCTACATGCAGGGCGCCGGATACAAGAATTTCAATTGTTTTTTTGGGTTTTTTTACGCACATGATTAGAGGCTGAGACTCTAATTGACTTCAAAAAGGGTGGGCTCGGGGCGCAGAGCATTGCGCCGAGTCCACCCACTTGTGTGACATTAGCGAATGAATATTCTCTAATGTCTTCCTGCTTCTCCTCCTGGCCAAGTGGGAAGCGGGTCTTAAGACCCAACTGGCCGAGAGGACAAGCAACCAAATTGGCTGGGAGCAGAAGCAGGGGGGAGGCCGCCGGGGAGAGAGATGTAGGGGGAAGCTGCCCGCGACCTGAATGGGGTAAGTGCAGGGCTGGTGGGTGGATGGGCGAGCGACCGGGGGGGTTTGTTCGCCGATTAACCAAGTGACCGTGGGGGATTTGATCAATCGAACGAATGGGGGGGTGGTTTGTTTGCCAACCCTTGAAATTATTTTCTGGTCTCAGGGAACCCCTGATAAAATTGACTATATCTACAATTCAAGATACATTGGTGTGATGGTCAATGGGAAGAATACTCCTTACAGATAGCTACAAAGATCAATGGTGTCAGTGGGAACTTATATGAGAGACAGAACTTGCTCATTGCTTAAGCAACCTCTGGAGAAACCCTGGTTGAGAAATCACGTATTAAAGTGTAAATAAACACCAACAATGTATTTCTCTTTTTTACTTCCTGTTAAATATTTAACTGAAAATGTTATATCAGTTTCATAAATGCAAAAAATACCTGTTGATCCCATCAGAAAAATCGGAGCTGTCCTGTGTCCTATGCACCATTTCGTCCTTCAAGTTCTTATCTTGGACAAGAGATAACCATTTATGCTATAGAGATCTGAGAGTGGGAGTGGCTATATAGTTCGGCAAAAAGACACTGGGCAGGACTGACACCTCTCATTCCACAAAAATCCTATGTTTTCATCGTACAGTAGATCAATGGGTATTTTTTTTTTTTTTATAGGGTCTTTATGGGGAAAGGTACTTGTGTTGCAGATTTGTTTTTTGCCTTGATAGAAACTTTAAGTTTAGGATGAAATCCCACACTCACACCTCCCAGCCCAATCAGACACAAAATAAAAATAAAAATGCACACACACCCCTGCTCAATGAGCCTTCAGTACGGTCAAACACAGCAATTTTTTTGCAAAACATAAATGGCTTTATTATTATTAAAAGAAAAAAAAACTGGTATAAAACCTGAATATATTCCAGTTTGTATTCAGCAACAACACTCAAAATTTCCAGAATGAGTAATCTGCCAGTCCACAGCTCTTTTAATGTTTTCTATTGAGGTTATATACTGAGGCTGACAGCAACTCCATGGAAACCCATGTAACTGCTGTAAGATCACTAGCTGCAGATGCTACCTGAATTTTTCTGGGCTTAGTTTTACTAAAGGGAACCCATGAGAAACATGTTTTGCATTATCCAGAGTATAAGTAGCCAGGGCTAGTGAACTTGGAAGCAAACCAGAGGTGCTGATTGCATGTAACAAAGTGCGGCTGCAATGTCGGCATACCAAGTGACAGGCGTGGCAGTGGCTTAAAGGACAGTTTTGCAGCATGGGCCACTTCCCAAATTGAATCCCCAGTGTGTGGAGGTATACAGTGGGCCCCCTCCCCCTAGGGGTCTGTGTGCACTTTACACATTTAAGAACATGCAAGTGAGGACCTTTCCTACCCAAGTCTGCTAATACATAATAGAATATCCGACAACTCAGTATCTTCCAGAAAAGGCCAATTTTTATTAGCTACATTGTCAGTACAGGATGGCTAACATGTTTCAGCCATCAAGCCTTAGTCATATGACTAAGACTAAGGCCTGGCGGCTGAAACATGTTAACATATTTTATCCTGTGCGGACAACGTAGCTAATAAAAATTGTCCTATTCTGGAAGATACTGAGTTTGCTAGCTATCCTTTTATGTATGCAGCAGTAGTGAAGGCTGAAGCCTGGACACCGTTTTTTCCTTCTCTCCACTGGTCACGTTAGAGTGGTGTAGATTGGATTTGTTCTGTAACTCTTCCAATAGGTTGTTAAGGTGCTGGGTATTGCATGGTAGGCTAGTCAAATCTCCACTACAAGATAATATAGACAGAGGGAATAGCTCCTAGCAGTAAGGGAGAGAATGATAAGAAATGGAAAAGTATGTGCTGGGAGCTTTTGGGGTTATCCTCTGTATGCTACTTTATTACTTATTTGTTTCCCACAGGTTCACTTTAAAACAACATCGTCAAGCTAAAAAAAAAATGAAACCTAAAGATAGGGTTCCTGCAATATTACCTGTAACCTCTTTCATGTCCTCTGTCTAACCTGATCTCCATTCAAGGTCAGACATTTGACACTTCCAGGAGTGCCGGATGCCTGTGTTGCCTGCCAAGACCTATGGTACCATTCTCCGACCCTTATGGCCACTACTGATGCTGACGGAAACGTTTCCAAAACCCGCTCTTAGTTGTCAGTGGAACAGGTCCTTATTGGAAGACTTCCCTTCCATTCCTCTTCTGGTGGCAGCTGCAAAATTTTGGATTTGCCATAAGTTTCTGCCCCGGTGAAAATGGTTACTAGGACAGATAGAGGGGTAGAGTCTTCCCAGCTGAGACACAGCCAGCTACATAAACCTTAAATATAGCAGAAGCCAGCACACCAGAGAAACATCCAAACATTTCACTAGAGTCCCATATCTGAAACACAACATTTCAGAGACACAGAGGTCCCCATTCAATCTTCAATCTATCATGAATGCTGCTGCTAGACCGGTGCACCTTACTAACCAATTCATGACTGCTGCCCCTCTCTGCCAATCGCTTCACTGGCTTCCCCTAGTCCAACATATACAATTCAAAATACTAACTATACCATACAAATTCATCCATAACACTGCCTCCAGCTAAATAACCAACCTCATCTTTAGGTATCGCCCAAATCGTCCTCTCCCCTCCTCCCAAGACATTTAGCTTCCTTGTTACTTCCTCCCATGCTCACCTTCAGAACTTCTCCAGAACCTCTCCCATTCTCTGGAAATCCCTACCCCAATACGTCCAGCTGGCTCCTATCCTGTCCAGCTTTAGGCAATCTTTGAAAACGAATTTAATCAGGAAAGCCCACCTCACCTCCACCTAAAAACTGTACTTGGGCTACCTTCATCATCCCCCGCAGCTATTACCTTTTGTACAACCCCCCCCCCCTTTAGATTGTAAGCTTGAGCAGGGCAATCCCTCATATTCCTTCTATATTGAAGTGTATTGTAAGTGCACTGTTCCACTTTATATTGTAAAGGACTGTGCAAACTGATGGTGCTATATAAATCCTAAATAATAATAATAATAATAAAATACATGGCTTAAAACTTATGCCTTGCAGCACTGGGGTCCTTGGTTCAAATCCCAACTAAGCCATTATCAACATGGAATTTGCATGTTCTCCCTTTGCTTGTGTGGTTTTCCTCCAGGTACTCTGTTTTCCTCCCACATTCCAAAGACATGCTTGTAGGTTGATTGACTCCTGACCACATTGGCTCTAGTATGTGCATGTAAGATTGGGACTTTAGATTAGATGCTCTTTGAGGGAGGGGACTGGTGTGAATGTTTTTAATTATGCATAAATGGTTGGTAGTATATAAAATACCTGTAATAAATAATAAAAGTCTGATCCATATGTGTACAAACACCAGTGGCGTAACTAAGGTTGGTGTCACCTGGTGTGGGCTCTCTCCTGTCTAGCCTGCCACAGAGACCTGCAGGGCAGGCTAGTTTCGGGTCAGCAGCAGGCCGGCACCGGCCCCTGTAAATGAAGTGGTCGGTGCCGGTGGAACAATCGGTATGCTGTCATGTGGGGGGGGGGGGACACCATCGCACTTCCTACTTGACAATGTCACTCCTCTGGTGCGGTAGGCACACCCATAGCGACGCCACTTACAAACCCAACACCAAACATCCAAAGAGGTCAACATATGACCATCTCTAAAAATCTTTTTTCAACCTCTTTCATGGTAAGAATAGCCAAATACACAAGCTGATACTGAATAAAAAAAGGAAAGAGAAGCCTTGTTCTACCAGTATAAAGCCTAGGACTCAGGATGGGGAGCAGAGACATACTGGCGGTGTGCACTCCGTTAACCAGACTCCTCTTCTTTGAGGGATATAATTGCTGCTCTTTCTTCTTTTGTCAAGGTTCGAAAAGGATCTTTTCTGACTGGCTGGCAGTATAGTGTGTCGCTTTATGGTTTTAATAAAAGTCTCAATTGAAGCAAAATTGCCTGGAGGAACAAAAGTACTTTTCAATTTAAATTGTGTGGCCATTGGTCTAGCTGGGCTGTGATAAGAGGAAAAATTTTGCTTAACTTGTAACTGTCTCTCGCACTGCAAAATCCTCACAACCAATTTAAATGGATTGAGGTGGTTAATGGGGCAAAATTACAATACTTGATTTTAAAGCCTGTGTTCTCCCGTTGTAAGTTGTCTCCCGCTAGCTACATTTATGTTTTGCTTGTTGGGTATCTGGGTGTTATTGGATGACCTCAAATTGACTGGTTTTGTATTTCCTGCCACCCCTCCTGGACCTGTGTTGTGATAAGTAGATGTGAGGTACCTGTGGTTGAGTAGCATTGCTTTTAAAGATAATATGTTCTGTATGCAAGAGAAAGCCGGTGGTTTGTTCTTTTAGAAATGGTTACTTCTAGAGCTTCGGAAGTACATGAACACACACCACAGCATTGCCTTGGGTTAACAGAATGCACACCAATATGTCTCTGTTCTGCATCCTGATTTCTAGCGGCTTTACATGGGTAGGATAAGGCTTCTCTTTCCCTTCTTACATGGTACCAGCATGTGTAATTATTTGGCTACCTATATAAGGCACAAGGCAAAGATTTTATTGGGTGGCAGCATGTAGACCATATTGGGTGTCACTTTTGTGTTGGGTCTGTTGATTTGGATCATATTGTCTTTCAAACTTTGTCACCTTGATAAAGGGGACCTCCATGTCCCCGAAGCATTTTTCTAATACGGGACATTAGTATAACTTTTGGATGCGACTCTGGTATGCAGGCTTCTTCTACTTTGTCACCTTGATAGATGGCAACTGTACAGAAAAAGGCGCCAAACCAAAAGAGACAAAAGTCATTCTAATTCTTCAATGGATTACACAAAAACGGCGAGGTCTAAAAGAAGCTTACATCTGATCTAATATTTATCAATTGGACAAAGTGTCCTTTGAGTCCTTTCAAATTGCAGTCTACTTTTTCAGGCCTGATGAAAGGGGGGGGGGGGGGGGTTGTGGCCCCTGAAACATGTTGACTCCTTTATTATGATTTATGAATATTTAAATTTTGACTTTTTCACCTTTGGTTTGGCACTCTTTTTCTTTAGAGTTGGCTTTTATCAAGGTGACAAAGTAGCACTTTTTGAGTTGCTTCAAGGCACCCATTAGGCGAGACCTGTTTTTTTTTTGTAGAACTGACTTACAAGAGCAAGTGAACTTCTTTGAAAACTTTCTTGCGTTTGATGGTTTGAATAAGTATAAAAAATCCCCGACCTTCTAATATATGTCTTTTTGGAGTCCACAAACCATAATAAAGGGAACTTTCTTGTCTCCGAAACGTTGGATTTCTGATACAGGATCTCAGTGTGTTGACTTCTGCTATCTGTTGAATTTACACTGTACCACTTTTTTGCAATGGACCCACTTTTATGTTTAGTAACACATAGTCAGTGCGGAACAATTTATGCAGAGTGGCAATAAAAACCTTACATGCCTTAGCCACTAACTCTTCCCTACTCCATCCACAACTAAAAAACGAAAACAAAAATCAAGTTTTGCCTTTAAATATACTAGTTTGTTACATATCTAGCTGCTCCCTATAGAGGTATTCAAAATGAGAGAAATCCCCAACATTCTGTTCCATGAATAGGCTTTCAAAGGAAAAAATAAAATATACAGTATTTTCAGAAAGAACACATTTATCATTGCAACATTACCCCGAAAGCAACTTTTTATGTGCCGCTCACATTTCTCCCTGCTTGCTGTTCCGTATTTTGACTACTGTATTTCAGTAACAGATGGATAGATTCTCCCTTCATCTTGGGGGGATAATGATGATGACTGACTTATTAATCAAGTTGAGCCTGGATCAAATGGTGTGATAAGTGAAGTGAGATGAAGGAAATTCATCCCATGGACACTTCAGACATCCAATCATGGATGGCAAAAAACTTAACGTATATGTAAAATCTCATAAAGGCTTTACCAAGCTATTGTTCTTACAAAAATAATTTTCAATCCTTTAAACTTGTTGATTTTATTAAATATCTGGTGATCCTGCCATGAAGGTGCTTGTTCTGGCTCTCCCTACTGTAAGGTGACAACATTCTGTCCCCCGTCTCCCATACTCCTGTGTTGTCACCCAGTCACAAAGATTTCTGATGGAGTGTGGCTGGTTTAGCACACATAATACAACCACGGTCCCCTGTTGTTACCATTGGGAAACCCATCCTGAGAAATGTCACGTGGCCATCACTGGAGAGCAAGTAGACAAGAAGCAATCCAATGCATATGATCCATATTGAGTCTTGATTAATTTATTAATTGACTGAATTCACTGGATCAAGACTTCTCTAAGAAATGCAAATGTGTCCCTTTGGGTGGGGCCCCACCTACCCCTCCTTCCATGCATCACTGTCGCCTAGTCCAATGTTTCTCAACTCCATTCCTCAAGTACCCCCAACGGATCATGTTTTCAGGATATCCCTCAGATGAAACGGCTATGGTAATTACTAAGGCAGATCAAATTACCTTTGAAAAATAATGGAAAGCCTAAGGACTGGATTTGACAAACATTGTCCTAGTCCATCCTCTTGCATCCATCTTCAGGTCTCTCTCTTCCATCCAGACCTTTTATCCTTTCCTTTCCTGGCCCCAGGACACTAGTCACGCGTTACCACTTACCTTCACTCATTGATGTTCTCAGGCATGGGACCCTCTTATATCCAGGGATCAATGTACTATTGTACAGTTATTGACTGCTTGTATCATGTTTGTCCTAGTGGCTTGTTCTGAAGACCATATGTGTACTTGTTCTCTACCCTATTACATTAAATAATTTTGTAAAAATTTCAATAAACAATTACTATTAAAAAAAAAAAAAAATACATTTACGTAACCTCCAACATAGCTGGATCCTTAGTAACTGCCTGTAAAGATGTCTTAAGATTAAGGCTTAAGATAAGTCTTCTTAATAGCACCTAGAGCCATCATTCAAGGTATTGGAAATCCCCAACTCCTCCACTACTCACTGCGTGGATTATAGAATGTAACCAGTTGATTAGGATGGAGGGAACTTACTGCATGACTCAAAGATACTCATTAGAAATGTATTGCTGTTTGGAACACCTGGTCTACCTATATTTTGGTTACCTTCAGACCTACTTTGGATGTAGATCCAAATGTAGATGACCCTCACTTTCTCCTAGCTCATTTACCACAGATGCAGTGGAATCTCAGGTAGGGAGTGGGGGTTGCTGGCTCCTCGGGTCAAGCCCCACCTACTCTTTCCCTTTCTTCCTATCCTTCTCCGTCACTCCCTCTTGACTCCTTCATTCATCTGTCAGTCTTCCAGTTCTATCCAAGCTGTCCTCCTTTTTTTTTCTTCTTTTCTCTCGCAAGAGGCCCAAGGACCCCAGTTACGTGTTCCCACCTACCTTTACACATTGACGTTCTCAGGGATGGTACCCCTCCTGACTTGCTTACATTTATTGATCAATAAGCTGTTGTGATGTTTTTGGCTGCTTGCACCACATGTGATAATGGCTTGTTCTGAAGGCCACTTGTTCTCTATCCTTTCATTGTGTTAAATAATTTTGTGAAAAACTCACTAAACATTTTCTAGTAAAAAAATTATACAATTATGTAACCTCCAACATACGTGGATCTTTAGTAACTTCCCATAAAAATGTCTTAAGATTCTTCTTAATAGCACCTATGGCCCTTATTACCAAGGTATTGGAGATACCAGACTTCCTCACTACTCACTGAGAGGAATATAGAATCAAACCGGTTGATTAAGATGAAGGAACTTACAGCATGGCTCGAAGATACTTACCAGAAACGTGTTGTGATTTGTACTTGGCCTTGCTACCTACATTTTGGTTACCTTCACACCTGCCATGGACGTAGATAACCCCCACTTTTTCCTAGCTCAATGACCATAGGTGCAGTGGGGTCTTGGGTGGGGAATGAGGGTTGTCAAGCCATTGGATGTAGTTCCACCTACCCTTCCTCTTTCTTCCCAGCCTTTGCTGCCCTCCTCCCTCTAGCCTCCTTCATAAATGTCTTGGTCTTCCTCTTCTATCTTGTCCTTTTTTTTCTTAGTTATGTGTTTCCGCTTACCTACATTGATATTCTCAGGCATGTCACCCCTCCTGAACTGCTTATGTCCAGTAATCTATTGCTCTATTGCTCTATTTTTGGCTGCTTGCTCCACAGGTCATATTGGTTTGTTCTGAAGACCTTATGTGTTTTTGTCCTCTATCCTTTTACTGTGTTAGTTTTTAAAAAAACTCAAATATATATGATTTAAAAAAAAATAATTTTACGTAACCGGTGCTCCCATGATGCAACATGCTCTATGCTACCTGTGCAGTCAGTGACCTGAAGGAGCAGGCAGGGTGCAACATTAAATGTTTTAAAGACCCTACGCTGTGCTTTGGCTTTATTCCTACTGCACAGAATGCAGGTAAAAAAATTTCTTTGAATTATATAATTTTCCCAGTAATGGGTTTGCAGGTTATCTCTTCCTAAAAGCTTAGATGAAGATAAAATATTTTTTCTTTTTTGTCAAATCAGTGCAGGGAGACAGATAATTCTGTAGAGTTCACGCCCTCCCCTGTCACTGCTGTAATCCTTTTCCATTAGAATAAAATAAACCTGGCTTGTCAACAGCGTAGATTGCGCCTCTAAGTACTCTTATTCAGCGACGGCGCGAGCGCTCCTGTAAGCAGCTTTATAGACCATCCATCACTGATCGCCCGGCATAAACAAACACGGCGTGACGTTTTGTCGAGCTGAATCAGAGCAGAACGCCGTCGCCGAGCGGGTCCTCAACACTCCTATAATTGTATTTGCTTTTCATTCTTACACGTAAAAGTTGGTGTTCGGTCTTTGTTTAGTGAAGAACAAACACTCCTAACAAATTAATTTTCTTTTCTTTTTTCTCTCGCGTACACAGATTTTTAAAAGACAAAATGAAGGTGAACCACTGATTTTTTTTTTTATATTACAAAGCAGTTGTTATTGATAATATGGCTGTATGATGTAGCTGCAACATATTCTGTAGCGCAGTACATGTGAGGATAATAATTGTTATCAGGGCAGATGTGTGACCAGCTGTAAAGATGTGCTGGATGGCAAACATGGTGCAGGTGACTGAATGGAAAACTAGCTATAGGGGCTCAATCACACCAGATGTGTTGGGCCGCATTGATTAACGCAAGGGCACATAGAAAACAACAGTTCCTAATAGGGTTGCACCGATATCACTTTTTTAAGACAGAGTACAAGTACCGATACCTTTTTTTAAAGTCTCTTAGTTTCTGTCAGAAAATGTTGTAAATAAGTACTTTTTTGCCTTCACTGATGTGTGCTAATGAGGCTGCACTAATGGGGCACTGATAGGCTGCACTAATATGCAGCACTGATGGGCACTGATATGATTAGCTGGCACTGATGAGGCAGCACTGATTATGCAGCACTGATGAGCACTGATAGGTGGCACTGACTGGTGGGCATTGATAGGTAGCACTGACTGATGGCTGGCACTAATAGGCGGCACTTAGATCCAGCACTGATTGGCAATTGCTGGCCTAGCAAAATAAATTAAATGAATGATGAGAGGAAAGGAAGAATTTTGCAATGCTATATGCTGCGACTCCCATCTTGGTACACGTTACACTCGGCTGCAGTAAGCAGCAGCGGACATCTTGTTACACCCAGCCCGAACTATATGGACTGGGTGTAACAAGATGTCCGCTGCTGGCTTACTGCAGCCGGGTGCAGGGTGTACCAAGATGGGCGTCGAGATGTTCAGCCTCTGAAGAAGACACGGAACGTCACTTCCGTTACAGATTGTGACGGCCCTGGTCACCGATTCTGCTGGAACATGCGGCTGCGCCCTGCACCCCTGCCCAGGCCAGCTTACCTTCCGCTGCTGCCAGCCTGTTGAGGACTCGCTCTCCACTCCGCACTCTCCGCCCACTGACTTCCAGTTGCGAGCAACGCCGCCTTTTCATTCCCAGGTATTGGATTAGGCATCGGGAGTAATTGTGTGAGTACAAGTACTCACGCAAATGCTCTGTATTGGTGCAACCCTAGTTCCTAATGACCTAGCCATGTCCCCAGAACTACATCTCCCAAGAGCTTTTTCCCTACACACCATGGGGGTTGATTCACTAAAACTGGAGAGTGCAAAATCTGGTGCAGCTGTGCACTGTACTCATTAACCACTTGCTGAACGTAATAACTGAAATATTTGTCAGCAAGGTGGCACTGCTGCGCCAGATCACATACCTAATATGTGATCCAACACTTCCGGGTTCAGGGTGCACATGCGTGCCGCTGGCAGCCCTCTCCTGCTGTGATTATACACAGCGAGAGCTGATCTGCAGGTATCACCGACTTGACGTCTTCTGGCACCCGCCAATCATCCAGCACAGAGGCAGGACGGCAGTCTGCCTATGTAAACAAGTCAGATCGCCATTCTATCAGTAGGGAAGGCATTAATTCTGTGTTCCTGCAAAGTAGGGAAGGCATGGATCCTGTGTTCCTGCAAAGTAGGGAAGGCATGGATTCTGTGTTCCTGCAAAGTATGGAAGGCATGGATCCTGTGTTCCTGCAAAGTATGGAAGGCATGGATCCTGTGTTCCTGCAAAGTATGGAAGGCATGGATCCTGTGTTCCTGCAAAGTATGGAAGGCATGGATCCTGTGTTCCTGCAAAGTATGGAAGGCATGGATTCTGTGTTCCTGCAAAGTATGGAAGGCATGGATCCTGTGTTCCTGCAAAGTAGGGAAGGCATGGATTCTGTGTTCCTGCAAAGTAGGGAAGGCATGGATCCTGTGTTCCTGCAAAGTAGGGAAGGCATGGATTCTGTGTTCCTGCAAAGTAGGGAAGGCATGGATTCTGTGTTCCTGCAAAGTAGGGAAGGCATGGATCCTGTGTTCCTGCAAAGTAGGGAAGGCATGGATTCTGTGTTCCTGCAAAGTATGTAAGGCATGGATCCTGTGTTCCTGCAAGGTAGGGAAGGCATGGATTCTGTGTTCCTGCAAAGTAGGGAAGGCATGGATTCTGTGTTCCTGCAAAGCAGGGACATGGATCCATGTCTTCCCCTAGTAAAAGCACCTCCCCCACAGTACACTAAAACACAGGCTAGGAACACAGTTAACCCTTTGATCACCCCTGATGTTAACCCCTTCCATGCCAGTGTCATTAGTACAGTGACAGTGCATATTTTTTTAGCTCTGATCACAGTATTAGTGTCACTGGTCCCCAAAAAGTGTCAAAAGTGTCAGTTAGTGTCCGACTATCCGCCGCAATATCACAGGCCTACTAAAAGTCTCGGATCGCTGCCATTACTAGTAAAAAAAAAATGTCATAGTTTGTAGATGCTATAACTTTTGCGCAAACCAATCAATATACACTTACTGGGATTTGTTTTACCAAAAATATGTAACAGAATACATATTGGACTAAATTGATGAAGAACTTGATGAATATTTTTTTTTTTTATTGGATATGTTTTATAGCAGAAAGTAAAAAATATATTTTTTTTTCAAAATTGTTGTTTTTTTTTGCTTATGCAGCAAATAAAAACCACAGAGGTGACCAAATACCACCAAAAGAAAGCTCTATTTGTGGGGAAAAGTGAACATCAATTTTATTCGGGTACAGCGTTGCATGATCACACAATTGTCAGTTAAAATAACGCAGTGCCGTATCGCAAAAGAATGGCTTGGTGGGGGGGGGGGGGTAAATCTTCTGGCGGTCAACTGGTTAAGCTTTGACAATAAAAACCTGGAAGCTGATTGGAATCTATGCACAGCTACACCAGATTCTGCACTCTCCAGTTTTAGTGTAGGTAGGCTCTCAGGAGGCAGCAGATTTGTTTTGCAGGGAAAGAAATCAATGCATGTATGTGGAGGCAGAAGAGGTGGGGGGGATAAGTGGAGTTCTGTAGTTGAGCAGGCAGGGTTGACAACGCTCCTAGGGATTTCAGTACTGTAACGGCAGCCCTAACAGGAATTGAGGGGTACACTGGATTTCTGGCAGATCAATGTGTATTTTTCTGTACTTGCAGAGGATAAAGCATGGGGAAGTGTGCATATACTGTATACTGCACTTTTTTCCCCTAGCATACATTTGCGGGATCCAGTAACACCTTGGAGTGCATTTGCTTTTTTTGCACATTCCTGCGTGTTGCGTCTAGGGCAGCTCATTAGTTCCAATGAGCTGCCCTATGCTAGAAACACACAAAATAAAATCTTTGACGCATTGGTACCATGCGTTTTGTCACTGCCACTAGTCTGCAAAGGGGCAGTGTGTTCCCACAACACGCTGGTGTGAACGAAGAAGTGCATTTAAAAAAAAAAATGCTAGCTTGCTGGCCATCTCTCACTACATTGCTGGGATTATAACAACCTTTGTTGTGGATTCCTACCTTTTGTTATTCTGAAGAAATCCCTGTGTGTTCCTCGGTGTTGAGTGGGTCTAATGGGAGTGGTTTCGATAATTATCTATCAGGTGTGCACCTGCACTGCACTAATGAGGAAATCTGCTGAGCCTGCATCCCTTTAGACGTGTTCCTATTGAAAGTATCTCACCAAAAATTCCCTTTTTGTTGCAGGGGATGCCTGAAATCTGATTTGTATCTTAGTGTAAACTTCTGGGAAAATTGGTGAGCCAATCACACAAGCAGGAAATTTTGTTTCTGGGGGGTGGTCAGTACACACTCTGTGTACAGAACACCTCCATGTAGCCACATTGCATTTACAGAAAATTACAGCGGCTGCAGTTTGAAAAGGAAAGGTAAGTTTTAATAAAATTCAATGACAATTTGACTTGTGTCGCAATTGTATACACTATATTAATTTTTCTTTATTTGCTATTTTTTTCCCCCACGAAAGTGGAGTCACCCTTTAAGGTACCCACATGCATCCCGCAAGGATATCGCGTTTACCTGCGGTGTGAGAAACGCGCATGAGACAGGTCCTTCGCACACCAGGTTTTGACGTGCACGGGCCCTCAGTACGGGTTTAGTTTAAACACGCTCGTGATCAAAACAAGATCAATTAAAAACCTGCTAGACCAGATTTCACATCCCAGCTCCACGTGACTCGTCATGGTCATAAGATACCATGCAATCCTATTTACAATGCTGAGGATAAAGGATAAGTCTCTGTGATGCCCATGGCAACAAATCAAATGGGGATTTTTTGGACTGGTTTGCGATAAAAACCAATGCTGATTTTTTTTATGCAATCAGTAAGCTTTTAAAGCAGAACTCCGGATATAAACTTTCATTTAAATATCTTTCTTAATAGCCACAAAGGACATAAATCCACTTGTGTGTGCCAAATGCCTTTAAAAACACAGCTGTTGCCTTGTAAAAGTAGCAGTGACCACTGTGTTGTACATAGCCTGTGCAGACAGCAGAGCTGTGGGAGTGGCTCAGGAGGCTCCACCCACTACATACTGCCTGCAGGAAACGACAGGAGGGGGCGGAGACAAGACCAGTCACCCTGCATAGGGAGAGAGAGCAGCAGTGGGTGGTCTTTATTACAGGAAAAAAGCTTCACTCTGGATTACTGCACAGTTCTGGAAGAAATCCACAAAGCACACCAAGATTCAAGGAAGAATAAAATTAATAGGTAAGCAGCACTTACAGTACATAGTTACCAACATTAAGGTTATGGATCTGGGGACACTGTTAACCCTGCCCGCGATTCGCATTTTACTTGCCCATTTCATGCTCACTTTATGGTAGGGCTGGAGAATCCCAGAAGTCGGGTAGCCAAAGCCCCTTAAAATTTACAGCTGGTGCCTAACTTTTGAGGTTTTTGTTGTCAATAGCACCAAAAGAAAAAAATCCTGTTGGCACCTGGATTGGACAGATTGGCTATTAAATTCTATAATAATTTAACATGGCTAAGTTCCTTGGGGACCATCTGGTCCTGGTGATTTGTCTGCCCCTGCTTTATGTCTTGGTTCCACCCAGACCACACCTCTAAATATGTGGGGATTGCCCATCACGCTGACTTTACGGGTTGCATCAAAATATGTAGAGACCAATCATCATGTCCACTTAATGGGTTGGCCCCTGCACAGACTCCACCTTTAAATATGTGGGAACTACACATCACAACCACTTTACAAGTTGATCTCACCCAGATCCCATCTCTAAATATGTGTGGATTGTCCATCATGCAGACTTTATGAATTGCCTCCACTATATGGGTTGGCCCCTGCACAGACATCACCTCGAAATATCTGGGGACCACCAATCATGATGACTTTACAGGTTGGTCCCACTCAGACCCTGCCTTTAAATATGTGGGAATTGTCCATAATGCCGACTTTATGAATTGCCTCTAAATATGTAGGGACCACCCATCACGCCCACTTTATGAGTTGGCCCCTACATAGATACCACCTCTAAATATCTGGGGACCATCCATCACAACAACTTTACAGGTTGGTCCCACCCAGACCCTGCCCTTAAATGTACAAGGACTGCCCATCATGCCAACTTTATGGGTTGCCTCTAAATATGAAGGGACGACTCGTCATGCCCACTATATAGGTTGACCCCTGAACAAACACCACCCCTAAATATGTGGGGATTGCCCATCATACCTACTTTATGGCTTCTTCCCACCTTGATGTTGCCCCTATATATGTAAGAAACCACCCATCATGCCCACTTTATGAGTTGGCACCTGTGCCACCTATAAATATGTGGGGACTGCCCATCACAACCACTTTAAGGGTTAGTCCCAACCAGACCTCACCTCTAAATATGCAGGGACCATCCACTTGCACTCTCACTCCCTGCAATGAACCCTTTTTGAGTTACTGTGCATGTGCAGTAACTCAAATAAGGTTGATGCTGTGATCCTGGGATATGGCCCAGCACACAGCATAGGCAGTACAGAGGGGCCAAGATGTGAGGCTTTCCTCTAGTTGTTCTTTTTACAGTAGGGGTGGAGAAATCCTAGGAGCAGGGTAGCCATGGCTCCTTTAAAATTAAAGCTGGTGCATAACTTTCGAGGTTTTCTGAAGTTGTTGTCACATTGTAACGCTGGCTCCAAAAAAAGTCCTGCAGGGACCTGGATTGGACCGATCGGCTTCTGAATTCTGTATTCATTTAACATGGCTAAGCTCCTTGAGAACTCTTGAGTGTAAGCCATCTGGTGCTGGTGATGTGTCCAACTTTACTTTATGGGTTGGTCCCTCCCAGACCCCATCTCTAAATATGCAGGGACCACCCACTTGCACCCTCAATCCCCACAATGAATCCCCTTTTGCATTACTGTGCATGTGCATTAACTCAAACAAGGTTGATGTTGTGATCCCGGAACATAGCCCAGGGCAAAGCATAGGTAGGACAGAGGGACCAAGATGGGGGACCTTGCTGGCAAATCTGGGAGAGTTGGCGTGTATTGTATGCACCTAGATGCAAAGAGTATTGAAATGGTGGAAACAATATTTTATGGGGGGAAAAAAATAAAATAAATAAATGTTATCTAGATGGGGTTTACATCTATTGTAATGGTGATGCCATGTGACACCAAGTGCGGTTCCTTCAGTTTTGTGTCAGCTGCATATCACGAGTTATCTGATCTTGAGTACATACAACAAAACAAGCTGCATAACAAGCAGCTCCACGCTGACTTCGTTTATAAGCGGGTCTGTTACATCCTGGCACAGAAACAGGTTAATGCTTCACTCAGTTACCGTCCTGCAGCTCTAAACCTTTGGCTGAGAAGTCCAAATCCTAACGCAGGACAAGCGAAGCGTAACACTTATCGGCAGCCTGCTGACACACCTGACGCGGCCATTATACGACATCTGACAATGCGGCTTAATAACGGCGGCATAATGACTGAATGAATGAACAACACAGTCATCTGGTATGTGTACGCAGCAGACTACTCACAAAACCTATTAATGGAGACTGAAGCCAGGTCTGTGTACTGCCTTTAGCAGCCAAGTTCAGGTTGTTTTTTGTCTATGTAGCTTGGAAAAAGGAAACTTGCCCAATTGGTTGCTTAGGAGAGCAACCGGGGAGGAACCGGCTGTTGGTGTGCCTAAAGGCCACCTTACATGGTTTTGTTTTTTTTCTCATTCAGCCTGCAAGAGAACTTCAATAGATTTGGCCATTCACTGCTAACAGCATGGAGAATTGCATCTCCACTGCAAGCTATTGTAGTCAACAGCCACCGCATCCTCTGCTACCTGAATACCCAAACAGTGCTTCTGATAGGATGCAGTCACTGCTGAACCACTCATTTTCTGTCCAACTCATTCGATTTTTTTAATTGAATTTTGTCAAGCCAGGTGCTGCTTTCAGCGCCACCAACAGCTCAAATTTCAAAAATGTTGACTTGTCCATAGGGAACCTAAGGGCCTGCATTGATATGCTTTGGTGCAAGTCTATGGGAATGCAAAACCTGCTTGAAACAGGTGAAATGCAGATCAGGAGGTCAACTGCAGATCAAGTGTACCCCTTGATGAATTCTGAAGGATCTCAGAAGCATCTCAAACCAGTGTCAATTTGACACCATTGACACAAGATCAAAGCCTGTCAACCCAGACCCTAAGGGTGGTCATACACAGTGCAATCTGGATGTACAATTCCATTTAGAGCTACAGACAATTATTTGGTGCAATAGCCTGCCTGCTTGGATACAAATTGCATGGTAGGCTCTTACATTACATGGTTTGGGTAAACATAAAGGTGATTGTATTGGGTAAGGCCAGCTTTACCATTGCAATCTCCTTTAGATTAAGCAAAATTAACCAGTCCTTGTGTGGTGGATGCATATGTTTTCTTTTCTTTCCTTTATTTCACCTGGTAATCCTGACAGTAACACACCTCCCATCCTAGGGTGAAAACACCCACTCACCACACTGTATCTATGGAGGAAGCCATGGTTGTCACCGACCCTTGTCAACTCCATTACATAGGAAGGCATTCTTCCACAGTGTAGTTCACAGAAGATAGCTGGAAAGTCTGATGTTTGATATATTGGTGTATAAGAAGTTACAAAGCTTCTGGAATTCTGCAAAGTATTTTCTCTACTTGCTGAAAATATTCTTAGCCTGAAATAAAGAAAACGAATGCCTCTGCCATATCTAAGGACTGGTATGTGTAGGTGGCCATCTTGGTAGAGGTAGGGCTTTGCTTAGAGCAGCAATGTAGAAACATAAGCAAATTTTACTCCATGACTTCTAAGACAAGCAGTTGGAGGCAGCAGTGCCTTAGCTCTTACACTGCAGATATAAATCCATGAGGATCTAGGTACTTGAGTGCCTAGGCCCACTCACATACTGTACATAACGTTTCTAAATGTTCCCTATAGCATACCCCCTTTTTTTTTTACTTTCTGAGCTGGAGTCCACCTCAGTCTATGATGTTACTATTGCTGATCTACTTCTGATAATGCTAACAGCTCAGCTGTCATGTTGATCCTCTTCAGTGCTGCAGATCAGGAAGGTCACAGAAAAGTCCTCATCTGTATATATTCTGTATTTGCAACTTAAAATTAAAAAAAAGAGATTTAGCATGACAAACAGCCAACTAGCTTCTTCAAAGAGGTAATGGGACAGGTTTTCTTAAATGAGGAAGTTTGGTTGAGTGTTTTGGGTTCCCTTTAAGTTTCAGATTTGTGTCAAGTTGAGCAAGGAATTTAGAATGCTTGCAGCATAACTGTTCTAAAGAAATACAACATCTGCACCTATTAGTCATACTTACTGTGCTGTATTTTTGGAAAATGTAATTCTGCATATCCGATTCAGAGTCTGAGAGACATTCCAAGGCCACAGCATCCCCCTCCAGCACTGTAGACTCGGGACCCGAGATATACAATTCAGCAATAACTGCAAGAGACAAAACAGACATTGTTCATCTTCTACGTACTCATTAGCGTCATCCAACATACTCCATCACCAACCCCCCCAGTGTCTGCAACATCATCCTACATCATCCATCACTAATCCCACAAGTGTCTGCAACATCATTCTATATCCTCCATTACCAACCCCACCAGTATCTGCAACATTATTCTAGATCCTCCATCACCAACCCCACCAGTGTCCTCAACATCATCCTACAGCCTCCATCACCAACCCATCAGTGTCTACAACATTATCCTACATCCTCCATCACCAACCCCATCAGTGTCTACAACATTATCCTACATCCTTCATCACCAACCCCATCAGTGTCTACAACATTATCCTACATCCTTCATCACCAACCCCGCTAGTGTCTAAAATGTCATCCTACATCACCAACCCTACCAGTGTCTACAATGCCAACCTACATTCTCCATAACCAACCCCACCAGTGTCTACAATGTCATCCTACATCCTTCATCACTAACCCGACCAGTGTCTATGTCACCCTACATCCTCCATCACCAACCTCACCAGTGTCTGCAATGTCATCCTACAAACTTCCTCCATCACCAATGTCTGAAACGTCATCCTACATCCTCCATCACAAACCCCCACCAATGTCTACAATGTCATCCTATATCCTCCATCACCAACCCCCACCAGTGTCTACATTGTCATCCAACATCACCAACCCCACCAGTGTTTACAACGTCATCCTACATACTCCATCACCAACCCCACCAGTGTACATTAAGATGAAAAAGTGGGGCTTACCAAAATAGATATGGCCACATTTTGTAGAAAATTCTGAGCAGATTAAGTCCCCTAGTTTTATTCTATTCCCCAAATGTTGTACAGTCTCATCTCCCTCTCCTGGACATTAAAAGCTGCATCAAGCCAAACAGAGCCTGGCTGGAGGACATACAGCATTATCTAGGCCTGTCCTCCCCAGCCTGACTGTTGCTGGCCTGCCACATTTATTCATTGGATTTCAGCTCTTCCAGTCACGGAGACTCAGCAGGCTCGGGCTAGAGTTACCTAGGGCGATCTGAATGCAAAAGCAGCCTGCCTAGGAATGCCCACTCATTTTGATATTTGCATAAGTCCTCCCAAGAGCCAACCCACTGCTTGCTTGGAGGAGGGAGGCAGGGTGCTGTGCTGTTTTCAGGAAGCTATGCAAAGCACCCTGCTGGCCCCTCCTATCAGCCATAATCTGCAATGCATTGTCCAAAGAAGCACAAAGGCCCAGTGTTGATATTACTGGGACTTTAAAAATTAAAATTCAGATTTCTATCTAGACCTTTAAAAAAAAGTTTTGTTACATTTGTTTTAGATGTTCAAAAAATACCTGTTGATCCTGCCAGATAGCATTCTGTGTTCTCTGTCTGTTCTGATCATTATCAATTACATTGTTTTCTGCTATCTCTGAGGACTATAGAACAAACACTTGTTTATGCTATGGAGAACAGAAATGGGGCAGGGTTCAGTAGTCCTGTCTTCTTTTTGATATAGTAAGGTGAGTGAGCAAAGTCACCATGGGCCTAGGCATGTGTTAAAGGTATGATCGCCAGGTGAAAATAAAAATGGGAAAAACCTAAAAAAGAAAACTAACACAGCCACCACATCAAAGGTCTGGTAAGCTACAGTATATTACTTTTTTTTTTTTGGGGGGGGGGGGGTTCTTTTGTCAACAGGACAGGAAAGGCTATCTCCTCAAGAGGGAACGTATTAGTTATAAAGAGAGACAGGGATTCTAATCTTTCCATACTCCATACTAAATAACGTGACGTCTGGCAATAGACTGACCCAAAGTGACTGATAGTTAACGTTCAACTCCATGCAGATATAATGACAATGAAATATACACTAGTTATGTATTAAATAACATAAATCATTACATTTGTTTTAACCTAGAACAAGCACAAGAGCCTGATTGTGCAGGGACACCTGCCTCCTGCAGAGTTTTGAACTACTATGTCTATAGGAGACTGGAGAGCAGAAGGATGACACATAGGTGTGCTGCTATTCCTTTGGAGTTTGGTCACATTCTGAGGTGGGCCCTAGACAAGGCTGTATTGACTGTACAGTAGTTTGCATGGAGGCCTAGAACCAACTGTTTTACCCAACATGAACCCCTCTAATATTTTTCATGTTTAGGAGAATCCCTGTTAAAAACAAATCATTGGTGACCAGTGGATAGAATGTCACCTTTACTAACAGCTAAATAGATCATTGGTGCCGTGCCTCTGGCTCTACCAAATAGCGTTGGCACCGGAACAATGCAGGCATCATAATGGGTGGTCAATGATCCACATCTCAAGAAACCCCTAGACACCTCTTGAGGAAAAACAATTCATTGGTGGTCAGTGGATAGAATGTCCCTTACATAGGAAGTCATTGGGGAGAATGTCCCTTGCTTTGGTGGCTATGAGGAATAATGCCCTTTACAAACAACCAAAAAGATAACTGGTGTCATGCCGCTGGCTAGGCAAGTAGCATTGGACCCAGAATTTTCTGGTACCATCAGATGGGAGGTCAATGATCCACAGCTTAATGAACCTCTGGTAACCTCTGGAGGAAAAACAATCAATTGGTGGCCAGTGGATAGAAGCCACCCTTACAAATAGCTAAAAAAAATAAATCATGGGTTTCATGCCTCTGGCCCTACCAAATGGTGTTGGCCCTGGAATTATGAAGTCCTCATCAAATTGGGGTCAACTATCCACAGCTCAAGGAACCTCTAGCTACCTCTAAACAGAACCCTGGTTGATAATGACTGGTCTAAAGCCTTCTTTACACGGGTCCATTTAGTTGAAGTCTTTCCTGGCGTTCCAGGCACCCATCCCATAGGGCCCTGAATGAGAGAACCACTTGGTACAGCGTCTAGCCCCGGCCAGCTGCAGCCTGCTATAGACTTTGACAGGCTGCAGGCAGTGGCCGTCCTAGGTGAACTAAAACACCGTGAGGGACGCATAGCAGCCAGGTGGTCCTGTGTGCAAGCCGCCTATGAGGTGGTTTGCCTCACTAGAGAGATTTCCCTTCAATGTAGTTTCCAGGACTGGAATTGAAGGAAAAACTCACTTGTCAAGGGTTTTAACCATAGTTACATAGTTAGGTTGAAAAAAACATAAAAATAAATAAATAAAAAATAATATCATGCAATCCCATATACCCAATCCTATACCCACAGTTGATCCAGAGAAAGACGAAAAACCCCAGCAAAGCATGATCCAATTTGCTACAGCAAAGGAAAAAAACTCCTTCCTGATCCCCGAGAGGCAATCAGATTTTCCCTGGATCAACTTTACCTATAAATGTTAGTACCCAGTAATATTATGTACATTAAGGAAAGAATCAGGCCTTTCCTAAAGCAATCTACTAAGCTGGCCAAAACCACTTCTGGAGGGGGTCATTTTCACAGCTCTTACTGTGAAGAAACCTTTCCGTATTTGGAGATGAAATCTCTTTGCTCTAGGCGTAAAGATTGCCCCCTTGTCTATCCTCAACTCTATCCAAAAAAAACCCAAAAAACTATGGCTTGGCTTTAGATATATTTTAATTTGCAGCTGGGCTGTGCCTTCTAGTCAGCAGTAAAACTGTGCCCGTTAGCCAGCAGGAATATACGGTACATCAGGGAAAAGAAAACCTCAAAACGGTGCACCCTGGCTATTCAACTTGTTATAAATAAACTACAATTTCAAAAGAAAGTCTCTTGAAACCACCAAAATCCCCTCAAAACTGACCCACACTGCCTATAATGCCGCGTACACACGGTCGGACTTTACGGCAGACTTTGCCCGGCGGACTTTGACGTACTTTACAACGGACTTTCTGAATGAACGGACTTGCCTACACACAATCCACCAAAGTCCGTCGAATTCGTACGTGATGACGTACAACCGGACTAAAACAAGGAAGTTCATAGCCAGTAGCCAATAGCTGCCCTAGCGTGGCTTTTTGTCCGTCGAACTAGCATACAGACGAGCGGACTTTTTGACCGGACTCGATTTCGACGGATTGATTTAAAACATGTTTCAAATCTAAGTCCGTCCAACTTTTGAGAAAACAAAGTCCGCTGGAGCCCACACACGATCGAATTGTCTGACAAAATCCAGTCCGCCGGGCAAAGTCTGCCGTAAAGTCCGCTCATGTGTACGCGGCATAAGACACTTATTGAATACAGAAGAACAGCTGTGTGAAAAAGACATAACCAAGCAATTTAAAACCAGGGTTCCAATGAACCCTGGAGTTTCTCCAGATGTTCTCGGGGGTTCTTTGAGCTAAGGCTGATTGGCATCTGATGGTGCCTACGTAGTTACAAAGCCAATGCCACTTGGCAGAGCCAGTGGCATGACACTGATCTTTTTTAGATGTCTGTGTGTGTGTTGACCGGGGTGGGGGGGGGGGGGGGTATGTAAGGTACATTGCGGGTAATGTAAGGGAAATTCTTCACACTGACCACCAATGTAAGGGGTATTTTTTCCACTGACCTTAATTGAGGGGAACATTCCTCCTACTGACCATCAATGTAAGACATATTCTTCCCCCTGGACCACCAACGTAAGGGGCATTCTTCCCATTGACCACCAACCTTTGGTGGTCAATGGGAAGATTGTCCCTTACGTTGGTGACCAACATAAGGGACATCCTTCTCATAGACCACCAATGTAAGGGGCATTTCCCCATAGACTACCAACATAAGGGGCATTCTTCCCATTGACCACCAATGTAGGAGGCGTTCTTTACACTGTTCTTCTTCCAACTGCAACTGTCTCTGCCGGGAGCAGAAATAGATTCACAATTTATGTTGGATGTCTTAAAAGCATCCATGTGCATGAGGCCTTCTGACCTTTAGATGCGTCATTTTATGTAAGATCTTGATGCCAGCAACATCCTGCATAGATATCAGTAAATCAATTGTGGCAATGTGTGTGAAGCCCTACATCTTGGGAAATCAATACCCATGAAATGCTACAATAAGGTACAAGGATGTCCGCAGAATAGTTTCACACATTTTGTGTCAAGAAACCCCTTCATCAAAAGAAAGTCCCTTGAAAAAAAGCAGTTTTGTGCTAGTTACTAATACATGGAAGCCCCCTTTAAGAAGTCAGAATTGTGTGCTAAGATAAGTCTGGGATGTGACATCAATCGGGAGGAATGTCCTTTTATTTACAATAGATCTGTAGCAGGAGATGGACTCGGAGCTCCTTTATCCTCTTACTAATAACTCCCGGCTAGTAAACCTGTCTTTTATATCCCCCAGTCCTCATGAAAGGTGCGGCAGAGGCTCCCGTCGCAAGGCAGCCGATTCAGACAATATCGCTCCCAGTGTGATCCTGTAATGTTCACCGTGACTTACACGCCTGATAATTGTAGCGTCCCCAGAGGGGGGCCCCAATCCCGGCAGGATCTGAGACACCTTTGTAGATCAAGTGACAAGGCTTCACAGATGAAATTAAAACCGAACAGAACAAATCTTGTCTTTGCTTTGTACGGGATTAGCTCTCATCCGTCTTAAAGGAAATGTACGACTGAAGGGCAGAAAGCTCGTTCAGAAAAGAGTATCTAGATATTGTTCAAACGTCCACGAATGCTCTGAAAGGCAGGCTTCGTTTTACGAGTTGACTCATTTTGAACTCTGTGGGCCTTAGGTATGAAAGAGACTGTAAAAGGAGCTGCCAGTGTTTTCAACCAATTCTACTTGTCCATATGACAGTGACATTTTCCTTTTAGGTGAAATATGTTGGCTGTGTTGTCCCGTGGATTCTTATAGGACTGGATGCTCCCTGCCATCATTTTTTACTCTGTTTGGGCTTGTTTACACTTGCGTTAGCCCTTTTAAGAGCGGTGGATCATTTTTCAGAGGTGATAGGTTTCCTCCTCACCTCATAAAAGCCTGCACAACTGCTTTCACTGCACATGGTTGCAGGGCAGGGCATCACTTGATGTCACTAATGTAAGGAGCATTCTTCCCACCATCCTCTAATGTAAGAGACAATCTCTCTATCGATCTTCAATATAAAGGGACATTCTTCCCACCAATCTCCAATGTAAGGGACATTCTTCCCACCAATCTCCAATGTAAGGGATATTCTTCCCACCAATCTCCAATGTAAGGGACATTCTTCCCACCAACCTCCAATGTAATGGAAATTCTTCCTACCGACCTCCAGTGTAAGGGACATTCTTCCCACCAACCTTCAATATAAGGGACATTCTTTCTACAGATCCTTCAGTAATAAGGGACGTTCTTCTCACCAACCTCCAATGTAAGGGACATTCTTCCTACCGACCTCCAATGTAAGGGACATTCTTCCTACCGACCTCCAATGTAAGGGACATTCTTCCTACCGACCACCAATGTAAGGGACATTCTTCCTACCGACCTCCAATGTAAGGGACATTCTTCCTACTGACCTCCAATGTAAGGGACATTGTTCCTACCGACCTCCATTGTAAGGGGCATTCTTCCCACCAACCTCCAAGGTACATTCTTCCCACCAACCTCCAATGTAAGGGACATTCTTCCTACCGACCTCCAATGTAAGGGACATTCTTCCTACCGACCTCCAATGTAAGGGACATTCTTCCCACCAACATCCAAGGGACATTCTCCTGACAACCTTCAAAGTAAGGAGCTTTCTTTCCACCGGCCTCCAATGTAAGGTACTTTCTTCCCACTGACCGCCAATGTAAGGAACTTTCTACCAATCAACGTCCAATATAAGGGACATTCTTCCCACCAACCTCCCAATGTAAGGGATATTCTTCTCATCGACCTGCAATGTAAGGAACTTTCTACCAATCAATGTCCAATATAAGGGACATTCTTCCCACCAACCTCCCAATGTAAGGGACATTCTTCCCACCAACCTGCAACGCAAGGGACTTTCTTTCCACCGACATCCAGTGTAATAAACATTCTTCCCCCTGACCACCAATGTAAGGAGTATTCTTCCCCCTGACCACCTAGGTAAGGAACATTCTTCCCCCTGACCACCAATGTAAGGAGCATTCTTATATTGTCCTCTGAAGAACTAATTTTAGCAGGGATTTCCTGAGAAACCAAACCATTGCGTCCTCGTCATGTGTATATCCCCCCAACCCACAGCTGCCTTTGCAGTTTAAGGGGAGCAGTTGCAGGGCACTAAAAATGTGGCTCAATACACACCCCCCGCCCACCAGCAAGCCCTGAACGAGGAGCAATTTTGCATTGTTTTGCTGCAATTCTCGCACATTTTGAAGCTCAACAATCGTGGCAAAGTCACACCACGTTTAGGCTGCCATTCAAGATGCATGGCACCCAAACACATGTGGATTTGCCCACAATTACAAATCGAGTATATGTAAACGGGGCCTAAAACTTTGCTGTTCACACTGCTTCTTATATAAGCTGAAGTCTGGGTGTAACAGGTCTTACTTGGGAGGGGCACTTCAATACATCTGCATGCAGCAAACAAGTTCCCCAGCACTCAGTTTTGTTGATTAACAATTCACATTCCAGCCGGCTTTTAAAGCCACAATAAATGCAGAGGTCTCAGTTGCATACAATAGCAAATGCCTGTAGAAGCCATGCACCATTTTGAAAGAGTATGCGCAAATACAATGAAAGCCTTTGTTTTGTTACATCCAAAAGACCTGATCTTGTCCTTTATAACAGCACAACAATGGTCCAATTGTCAGGAGGCTGGCATTGCACTGCTCTGCTTATAGGCGACTTGTTTTCTTATTCTATTGTCATTAAGAATAAGGCAAGCCTCCAACAACCAACATCTAAAACACTCCCTCGCAATTAGCAGAGATCAGCAATCTATTAGGAATCAGCAACCATAACAATCGGTTAGCAATACCTTTATAATAGCGTTATTTTCGGTCACATGACCGACCTACAAACTCCTGCTTGGGCTTCAAGGAAGCTCCCATATCACCTTTAATGTTGAAGCTGGGAGCAGAGGAGGAGCAGTCCCAGCCAATGACACCTGCATTGTGATGGACGTGATGACATCAGTATTTAGATGAATGGGAAAGGACTGACCTGAGGGCCGACAACCCTGCAAGTTCAGCAATAGAGTAATGGCGTTGCTGGCTCAGCACAGAAAATGGAGCCACCATAAGAAGACTGGCAGGATCAACAGGAAATTATTTGACAACTAAAGGAAAATAAAAAGGTAGCCAATTTAAAGTAACATTGAAGTAGTTGTAAACCTCAGACATGAAATATGAACAAAGCATATCCCTCTAAAGTGTGTACTTGTCTCAATCCAGGGCACTAAGTGTCATTTCTGTCCGCTGCTTCATTCCTCTGCTATCAGCATGAGTCACTTCTGACAGCTGAAGGGAGTGGCACAGGCATATAAAGGTAAGGATGAAGGGAGTAGCACAGGAACATGAAGGTAAGGGTGAAGGGAATGGCAAAGGAACATGAAGGTAAGGGTGAAGGGAGTGGCACGGGAACATGAAGGTAAGGGTGAAGGGAATAGCACAGGACCCTGAAGGTAAGGGTGAAGGCAATGGCACAGGAACATGAAGGTGAGGGTTAAGGGAGTGGCACAGGAACATGAAGGTAAGGGTAAGGGAATAGCACAGGACCCTGAAGGTAAGGGTGAAGAGAATAGCACAGGACCCTGAAGGTGAGGGTGAAGGGAATGGCAAAGGAACATGAAGGTAAGGGTGAAGGGAGTGGCACAGGAACATGAAGGTGAGGGTGAAGGGAGTGGCACAGGAACATGAGGGCAATGAAGGGAGTGACACAGGAATGTGAAGGTGAAGGGAGTGGCACAGGAAAGTGAAGGTGAGGGGAGTGGCACAGGAACATGAGGGTGAAGGGAGTGGCACAGGAACATGAGGGTGAAGGGAGTGGCACAGGAACATAAGGGTGAAGGGAGTGGCACAGGAACATGAAGGTGAGGGTGAAGAGAGTGGCACAGGAACATGAAGATGGAGGTGAAGGGAGTGGCACAGGAAAGTGAAGGTGAGGGTAGTGGCACAGGAAAATGAAGGTTAGGGTAGTGGCACAGGAACATGAAGGTGAGGGTGAAGGGAATGGCACAGGGACATGAAGGTAAGGGTGAGGGGAGTGGCACAGGAACATGATGGAGAGGGTGAGGGGAGTGGCACAGGAACATGAAGGTGAGGGGAGTGGCACAGGAACATGAAGGTGAGGGGAGTGGCACAGGAACATGAAGGTGAGGGGAGTGGCACAGGAAAGTGAAGGTAAGGGTGAGGTTAGTCGCACAGAAACATGAAGGGAAGGGTGAAGGGAGTGGCACAGGAACATGAAGGTGAGGGTAGTGGCACAGGAACATGAAGGTTAGGGTAGTGGCACAGGAACATGAAGGTGAGGGTGAAGGGAGTGGCACAGGAACATGAAGGTAAGGGTGAAGGGAGTGGCACAGGAACATGAAGGTAAGGGTGAAGGGAGTGGCACGGGAACATGAAGGTGAGGGGAGTGGCACAGGAAAGTGAAGGTAAAGGTGAGCTTAGTCGCACAGAAACATGAAGGGAAGGGTGAAGGGAGTGGCACAGGAACATGAAGGTGAGGGTGAAGGGAGTGGCACAGGAACATGAAGGTGAGGGTGAAGGGAGTGGCACAGGCATATAAAATGAAGTGTCAAGGAGTACTACAGAAATGTGAAGGTAAGGGTGAGGGGAATGGCGCAGGAATGTAAAGGTAAGAAAGAAGGGAGTGGTGCAGGAAATGTGAAAGTATGGGTGAGGGGAGTGGCACAGGAATGAGAAGGTAAGGGTGAGGGGAGTGGCACAGGAATGAGAAGGTAAGGGTGAGGGGAGTGGCGCAGGAATGAGAAGGTAAGGGTGAAGAGAATGGCACAAGCGTATAAAGGTAAGGGTCAATGACTGCCATGGAGATGTGAAGGTAAGAGGAGGGAGTGGTGCAGGAACATAAGGGTAAGGGTCAAGGAAGTGGCGAATGATGGTGACGATTGAAGAAACCTGCCATCTCCAATCTTTCCCTACTCTGTAAAGAACAAAGTTTAGCCCATACATATACTTTCCCTCCATCTCCAGCTGACACATGGGATCCGGTTACTGTTTACTTAAACCATTTGTTCTCTGGAAAGCGAGGCGTGATGTTTTATTATGGTGACAGTTTTGTTCCTCTGTGTGAAAAGCTTTATCTCTTTTAAAGGATAAATTACCAATAGAGATCAATAGGGTTGTGTCCTGATCGATAATTGTCCTATAGAAGTCTATGGGGCTGTAATATACATACGTGGCCAGGGCAGTAAAGAAAAAGCTAAACCGCAACCCCTGGATTACGGTAAGTATGCATCTGTGGGGGTGGAGGAGGAAGGAGAAGGGGACAAAAACCCCACATAAGGAAAAATGTAGATCGGCTGCATTTTTTGGCACGTCTTACAATTTATGTGCATTCATTTGGAAGTAAGGGAAGATGAAATGGTGAAAAGAAAAAAAAAAAAACCTACAAAGAAATGCACTAAAAAGTATTTGAAAAAAGAACGTCAGCGCACAGTGCTGTAAAAAGGGCACAACAATACGCGTGGGTTTTCCAGGCGTTTTTTATATGCGCTGTCACGTGAATCAGCGCTACCGTTTTTTTTCCTTTGCAATTTTATCAAGGGGCGGTATAAACAGGTGGTTGATCAGCACTTTTACCACCCCCAATGACTGAGCCAAACGCTGGCCATGTTAGTACACATTGTGCTGGTCGCGGCACATGTTGCATTTGGAAGATCCAACCCAATTCAAGTGAAAGGGACTATGGTGGGCTTTTAATGGTTAAAACGGGAAGCCGGGACGCAACAAACTGGCTGTTAACCACCTCTAAAAAGCGTCCCACTGCAGATTGCTTTTCAAAGGAGCAGTTTTAAACAAGGGCTTAAAAAAAAAACGGCAAGCGTGCAGCATTTTTTCTTCACGCACAGATACGCATTTGGGCGTACAAGACCAGTATATTTCTGGGTCTGGGAGGCCAGAGGTGCTTTTTTGGGACTTCTTTCAGGCGTTTGTATGGGAATTTTATGATGCGTTTTTGCACAGCGTTTTTAAAGTGTTTTTAGGTTTTGGCAGTTTTTTATTGGCCAATAGAAAAAAAATTCATCTGTTTCATCATTTGTTGCCATGTTTTTCAGTTTTTCATCCACTTTTATTTATTAATTATTTTTTTTCCTGTTTTTTATTTTTTAGTAAGGGGTTCGGGTTTAATTAATATATTTTATTTTTGTCTATTTACTTATTATTTATTTTGTTAGGTTAGGGGTGAGAGGTTAATATTAGGGTTAGGGGTTAAAGGTTACAGTTAGTGGTTAATGTACTTATTATTATTATATTTATTTTGTTGTGTTAAGAGTTAATATTAGGGTTTGGGGGTTAAAGGTTATGGTTAGGAGTTATTTTATTTACTTATTATTTATGTTTTTATCTGTTAGGTTAGGGGTTAATGTAAGGGGTTAATTTTTTTATTTTATTATTTATTTCTAATTAATTATTTTGTTAGGTTAGGGGTTAGAGGTTAATATTGGGGTTGGGGGTTAAAGGTTATAGTTAGGGGGTTAATTTATTTAATTATTATTATTTATTTATTTTGTTGGGTTACGTTAGGGGTTAGGAGTTATTATTAGGGTTTGGGGCTAAAGGTTTTGGTTAAGGATTAATTAATTTTATTTACCGTATTTATCGGTGTATAACACGCACAGGCGTATAACACGCACATTCATTTTAACAGGGAAGTTTCAGGAAAAAAACCTTAAATTTTAAATAAGGAACTTTGAAGCAAAATAAGGGTCAGTGCCCATCTGCAGCCTCACCATTGCCATCAATGCAGCCTGATCAATGCCTATCTGCAGCCTCACAAGTGCCATTAATGCAGCCTCATCAGTCCACATCAATGCAGCCTCACTATTGCCATCAATGCAGCAGCCTCACCATTGCCATCAATGCAGCCTGATTGATGCCCATCTGCAGCCTAGAGGGGACAGGGAATCTCCTTTGATAGAACAGTGGTCCAATGGCAGCCCAGGAGATGGGACTTCCTATTACAGAGGCCACCAAGTAAACAGGAGATTCTCACTGTATGTAATCTGACGGCGCTCGTCCCGCCCCCCTCCGAGGCAGCTAAAATTGAAGTATTGGCGTATAACACGCACACGCTATTTGCACCCGATTTTCATAGTGAAAAAGTGAGTGTTATACGCCAATAAATACAGTATTTACTTTGTTAGATTAGGGGTTAATATTAGGGTTAGGGGTTAATTTATTTACTTATTATTTATTTTGTCAGGTTAGGGGTAAGGGTTAGGATTAGGGGTTATTATTAGGTTTGGGTTAGGGGTTAAAATAAGGGCTTAATATTAGGGTTAGGGTTATTTTATTATTTACTTGTACTTATTATTTATTATGTTAGGTTAGGGGTTAATATGAGGGTTAGGGGTTAAAGGTTATGGTTAGGGGTTCATTTATTTACTTATTATTTATTTTGTCAGGTTAGGGGTAAGGGTTAGGATTAGGGGTTAATATTAAGGTTTGGGTTAGGATTGGGGGTTATTATTAGGTTTGCGTTAGGGGTTAGAATAAGGGTTTAATATTAGGGTTAGGGTTATTTTATGATTTACTTTTACTTATTATTTATTATGTTAGGTTAAGGGTTATTTACTTATTATTATTTATTTTGTCAGGTTAGGGGTTAGGATTAGGGGTTAATATTAGGGTTTGGGTTAGGAAAAGGGTTTAATATTTGGGTTAGGGGTTATTATCAGGGGTTAGTATTAGGGTGAGTGTTATTTTATGTATTTATGATTGTTATTATTGATGTATTTTATTATTGCATTTGCAGAAAAACGCTCAGAAACGTGCAACAAAATGTGCTAAAACACCCAAAAATGCACAAATCAAGCATTTCCACGCATTTCTATGGAACAAAAAATGCTTCAAAAACACACCAATCTGCCCAATTGGAGCTACATTTAAAGCTCCGGAACTTTTTCAAGCTCCAGGCGTTTGGTTTCAGGTGACTTTGTAGTAGAGATGTGAACCAACTCCATAGAGAATATTTGATTTTTGCGTTTTTGGAGCTTCGGCGCAGCCCAGGCTGCTGATCACAGCTGAATGCAACATCTGAGGACTAACGGGCGCAAAAATATGCTGGATGCCGGCGCTGTACGCCCCGAAAGCACCTCTATGCGTGATCCTTGAAATGTTCCCTACTCTACCCTATACAAAAAAATAAAAATATTTTGACTTTACATCTATTTTAGATCCTGTTTCTATAAATAAAGGAAACAAAACAGTTACTGTAATTAAAACAAAAACAAGTAACAGGAAAACACATGATTAGATCAAAAAGTACGAAGGAAGCTACGAGCCACCTCCCACTAAGATTGACTGCTACGACTTCAGACAACGCTGAAGTTTTAAACAACGTTTTTTTTTAAAAAGTTCCTGTAAAAGTTTTATGCTAAGACCCAGAAGTTTGTAAAAAGTAGAATTAGAAGATCGGGGGGATTCTCACCTCCATTCCCAGCCAGGGCGAAGATCACAGAGATCAGGGAGAAGCACACCACATACTTCATCTTGCTGCTGCTTGTTGGGCTCCTTTGTTTTGTAATAAGTTTCAGCTTCCTGGAACAAGAGATGGCAAACACAATCAGTACATGTGACACCGCAGGAGGAGGCGTGACCACAGCTGAGCACACTCCCCAGGCAACAGAATTTATACAGTCGCACTGCTGGCCAATGGGAGGGGCAGCTTAATCCCAGCATCACCTGTCGCTAGGCAGACATTACAAGATAACATACAATGTATCTAAACTAGGGTTGCGCAGATAACGAGTATTTGCACAAGTATCGGTACTCGTGCAAATACTTTGATACTTTCAGATTCGGTTCTTTGAGCTGTCAGGGGGTCTCCCCAGTGTTAAAGAAGTCCGGTAATTGGAGCTGTCAAAAAAAAAAAAAGCAGCCAGAAATGTTTATTAACAACATTGCTCAGCCCTGAAACACTAAAATAAAAAGAAACATTGTTTCTTTTTGTATATTTCTGTTTCTTCATCTGCAGATCAAAGGGATCAACAAATGTTCCTCTGTTTAACTCCTTAATAACCCTTAATTTACTCTAATCAGCCTTAATTAACTCCATATTCTCCTCCATTTAATTAATATTTTCCTGCTTTTTTTCTTTTGTTCAGGTCTATTTTATAAACGATAAACAAAACTTTTTTTTTTTTGTTTGCTTTGTTAGTGAATATTTATATATATATATATATTAACATATATTTACACATTTCACATTGAAAAAGTGCTAAATTAAAAAAAAAAAAAAAAAATCTATTTATTTCATTTGTAAATAACTTTTCAATGCTTTGTACCATTGCTGACAGCTGAAGTTAAAACAAAACAGTTGCAGTAGGTATCGATAATTGGTATCGGCGAGTACTAAAAAAAAAAAAGAAGTATCGGTACTTGTACTCATTGTAAAAAAAATGGATCCCTAATCTAAACCCAAGAACAAAAATGATACAATTATTGTAGATTACCGATCTCCAAGTTACGTTTACTTTTGTGCGCGCCGGGAATGCGTGCAAAAATTATATGCTCTCCTTACGCGCGCAGAAACACGATGCCGCTCATTGTTATTGGCACCACCACGCATTTTGCAAATTTGAGCATTTTTGTGCATGCCAAAACCCACGGTGATTTGTTGCAGCATGATTTTGCGAGAAGGGTCTGGCCGGGTTCACACACATGCGGGTGCGGGTCCGTGCCAGGGGTCCGGTGCGTCCGTGTTCACCGGTTTAGGCATACTTCCCAACTTTTTGAGATAGGAACGAGGGACACCTATAAGCAAAAGTTTGTTGGCATAGGGCACACCCCTGGCCACGCCCCCTTAAAGGAGAATTATAAAAAGAAAAATGATTAGTTATGCCCACAAATGCTTTTTTTTTACCATTGGGAATTTATAGATAGGCAACTCCTATCCTCATATTGATTAGTGGTTCCAAATTAATAATAACTACTGCAGTAGGGTACAGACACAAAAGATACACTCCGCATCTTTCCAAATAACTGTTCTGCTTTATTAGGACGCAATTGAAGGTTTTTATACACATGATTACGTAGGTATCACATTAATATTACAATTGTAATATCTCCTTGCTCCCCTTTTTCTCTAAACTCCTTGAACTCCTGGTTTACAACCAACTGAGTGACCACCTCATTAAAAACAACCTTCTTGATCCCCTTCAATCTGGAGTTCGCCCTCAACACTCCACAGAAACTGCTCTTTTAAAACTCACAAATGACTTACTAACTGCAAAAACCAACGGACACTATTCTGTACTCCTACTTCTGGATCTTTCAGCTGCCTTTGACACGGTTGACCACCCCCTCCTCCTCAAAAAACATTACTCCCTCGGTCTCCGTGACTTTGCTCTTCAGTGGCTCTCATCCTACCTATCCCAATGCACCTTCAGTGTCACTTACAATTCTACTTCCTCCACTCCTCTTCCCTTCTCTGTCGGGGTCCCCCAAGGTTCTGTTCTTGGACCTCTTTTATTTTCAATCTACACCTCTTCCCTGGGTCAGCTGATAGCCTCTTGCGGCTTTCAATATCATTTCTACGCTGACGACACACAAATCTATCTCTCCACCCCTCAACTCACTCCATCAGTCTCCTCACGAATCACTAACTTACTAACCGACATATCTGTATGGATGTCACACCACTTCCTCAAACTCAACTTGTCCAATACCGAGCTCATAATATTTTCTCCCCCACGTTCCTCTTCCCCTGACTTGTCTGTCAAGAGCAATGGCACAACCATCCACCCGTCCCCACATGTCAGGGTGCTAGGTGTTATCCTGGACTCTGAACTCTCCTTTTGGCCCCACATCCAATCACTTTCCAAAGCTTGCCGCCTCAACCTCCACAATATCTCCAAACTACGTCCCTTTCTAACCAACGAAACCACAAAGCTCCTGATTCACTCCCTGGTTATCTCTCGCCTCGACTACTGCAACTCACTCCTCATTGGCTTACCTTTAAATAGACTATCCCCTCTTCAGTCCATCATGAATGCTGCTGCCAGACCCATCCACCTTACAAACCGCTCAGTGTCTGCTACCCCTCTCTGCCAATCCCTCCATTGGCCGCCACTCACCCAACAAATTAAATTCAAAATACTAACAATAAGTTACAAAGCCATCCATAACTCAGCCCCCAGCTACATCACTAACCTAGTCTCAAAATACCAACCTAATCGCCATCTCTGTTCCTCCCAAGACCTCCTGCTCTCTAGCTCCCTCATCACCTCCTCCCATATCCGCCTCCAGGACTTCTCTCGAGCCTCGTTCATCCTCTGGAATTCCCTACCCCAATCTGTCAGACTGTCTCCAAATTTATCCACATTTAGGCGATCCCTGAAAACTTTCCTCTTCAGAGAAGCCTATCCTGCCTCCATCTAACAACTGCACTATTTTCTCCATTAGCTCATCCCCCACAGCTATTACCCTTTTGTATAACTTGACCCTCCCTTCTAGATTGTAAGCTCTAACGAGCAGGGCCCTCTGATTACCCCCTGTATCGAATTGTATTGTAACTGTACTGTCTGCCCTCATGTTGTAAAGCGCTGCGTAAACTGTTGGCGCTATATAAATCCTGTATAATAATAATAATAATTGTACGTTTATATTAACAAGGGGCGTAACATAGGCAGACTAATTCTAATCAGGACTCGAAAGAATGCAAACATGTAATGTAAACATTATTTAGTGCCATGTGCACAGTGAGGGCAGTGTGCAATACATACAAACCATACAAAAATATAACACAATTATATACAGAACTTACAAATTTCCTTTAAAATTTACAAATGCAACAATTTAGAAACTGGATGAAAGGTTTAGCACTGGGAAACACTTTTGATAGATAAGTAGTGCCTTTTATATACAACTGTATAGATCAGACCAAAATGAGGGAAAAATGAGGAGGAAAGAGGGACAGGGGGCTTTGCTCCAAATCAGGGACAGTCCCTCCAAATCAGGGACAGTTGGGAGCTATGGTTTAGGTGCGAATCAGGTCTGAATTTTTGCCTGAGTTCGACCCTGAATCGGACCCAAAGACGCATCAGACCCTGTTTGACTGCGGACCACAGCCGCCCCAGACCTATGTGAACTGGCTCCATTGAGAGCTGGTCACAGTTGCCTGTCATGCGAGTTGGATGCGGGGAAAGCGGCATCCGATTCGCATGTGTGTGAACCCAGCCTCAGGGAGATCTTTTGCGCATTTCTTGCACATTGAAATGAATAGGCTGCCCTAAACACAATGCACAAAAACTAGTGCGTGCTTCATCACACCTGCATGGCATTAATGGTGCCAGGGCTATGAGGCTAGGTTCAAACTTTGTGCCTCTCGGGAACACATTCTTAACGGCACCCGAACGCATCCGATTTTGCGTGCACCAAAACACATGGTTCCGCGGCACCATACGTTTCAGGGCGGCGTGATTTGGCAAAAAGGTCAGGGGATTCTTATGCGCATAGGACAGCCCATTGAAATGAATGGGCTGCCCTACGCATGCGCTCTGTCACACCTGCTTGGACACGAACTGAGTTGTTTTGGCTGCTGCATTCATTTTTTAAATTTTAATTAGGATTTTATCGCCATTGGTTAACACTTGAGCTTCTTCATTTTATGGGTGATTTCAGGCCTGAGCATTTATGTTTTAGCCAATGGAAAGCTAGGAGAAGAAGAGACAGGAAATTGTGCGTAAAACATGCGCTGCAGCATGTTTTTGAAGCACTTGCATTAACCCCTTCCCACCACCACCACCCAGCCCTTTAAGAGGTTTGAAATGCGGAGAGGCCGAGATGGGCATTCGGATCACGTGACCACTGTTATTGGCTGTCACATCAGTCACATGATCAGAAAGCTCCTGATCACAAGTATGCATCGGGAGCTTTCCAGTACCTGCCAGTCTCTGTCCTGGGAGCGCACAGGGCGTACACTCTTAACACAAAAAGATGTTAACTACTTGGCCTCCAGGCATTTTCTGGCACTTTTTGTTTCCATGAAGCATTTGACACAGTTCCCCATAAACGTTTACTGTACAAAATAAGGTCCGTTGGCATGGACCATAGGGTGAGTACATGGATTGAAAACTGGCTACAAGGGCGATTTCAGAGGGTGGTGATAAATGGGGAGTACTCAGATTGGTCAGGGGTGGGTAGTGGGGTTCCCCAGGGTTCTGTGCTGGGACCAATCCTGTTTAATTTGTTCATAAACGATCTGGAGGATGGGATAAACAGTTCAATCTCTGTATTTGTGGATGATACTAAGCTAAGCAGGACAATAAACTCTCCGCAGGATATGGAAACCTTGCAAGAAGATCTGAACAAATTATTGGGGTGGCAACTACATGGCACATGAGGTTCAATGTAGAAAAATGTAAAATAATGCATTTGGGTGGCAAAAATATGAATACAATCTATACACTGGGGGGAGAACCTCTGGGGGAATCTGGGATGGAGAAGGACCTGGGGGTCCTAGTAGATGACAGGCTCAGCAATGGCATGCAATGCCAAGCTGCTGCTAACAAAGAAAACAGAATATTGGCATTAAAAAGGAGATCAACTCCAGAGATAAAATGATAATTCTTCCACTCTACAAGACTCTGGTCCGGCCGCACCTGGAGTATGCTGTCCAGTTCTGGGCTCCAGTCCTCAGGATGGATGTACTGGAAATGGAGCGAGTACAAAGAAGGGCAACAAAGCTAATAAAGGGTCTGGAGGATCTTAGTTATGAGGAAAGGTTGTGAGCACTGAACTTATTCTCTCTGGAGAAGAGACTCTTGAGAGGGGATATGATTTCAACTTATAAATACCATACTGGTGACCCCACAATAGGGATAAATCTTTTTGTGGAAGGGAGTTTAACAAGACACGTGGCCACTCATTAAAATTGGAAGAAAAGACTACGTAGAGGGTTCTTTACTGTAAGAGCAGCAAGGATGTGGAATTCCCTTCCACAGGCGGTGGTCTCAGCGGGGAGCATCGATAGTTTCAAAAAACTATTAGATAATCACCTGAACGACCGCAACATACAGGGATATAAAATGTAATACTGACACATAATCACACACATAGGTTGGACTTGATGGACTTGTGTCTTTTTTCAACCTCACCTACTATGTAACTATGTAACACTGCAGGGGAGGCAGGAGAGGATCAGTGTCAGTAATAAGACAGTACAGCCAGCTCTCTGGCTCAGCAGGTCCCGGGCCCCCCCTTTTAAAACAGATGGGGACCCGGGCCCAGTACAGGAGGGCTGGCTGTAGAGCCTTATCAGTGGCCTCCACCTATTCTCTACAAGGATCAATTTTCATTTTCCCCCAGAGTTCCGCTTTAAATTTTGTCCATCTATGGCACTGCTTACAAGTGTATTTGTTGAATGTATTAGCGACATTCTTCCATCCGGTAACGCATTAGTCCTTTAAGCCTTTTACGTTACAATGAACGAACAGCTTGCCTGTTAAAAGATTGTGGTTAAAGAAAACAGGTTAGAGAAGTAACATTAATTCTCAGACTAAAACTAATAATCAGTCATGCCTGCTTTGTATTTTAAAAAGTGTTTTGTGCCTAAAATACGTCTAGAGTGAAAAACATATTATTTCCAGCCCCACAGTTGGCCTTTTAAAGCGATTTTCTGGCGAGCCCTAAAGATGGAAGATTAGGGTACTTGGAAGTTGGTTAAATAGAAATTACCGACATAACAAGATAAATTATAAGACAGGCGACCTACTTTAGAAGAATGAGCCGTTATACGTCCCTATAACATTTTTATGGTGATGGTCGCTCGGAAGCGAACGTACCATACTTGCGTTACGAGGGTAATGCTTTCCAGATTATAAAAGTGGGGGAAGGGTGGACACGTTTAAAGTGTAAATCCAGGCAAAACTTTTTTTTTTTTGGAGTGGGAAAGAATAGAATCCAGAGCTCCTTTAGAGGGATTTCCCCTCATTTCCTGTTCTCCTAACAATGGTTTTAGTAGACAGGAAGTGAGGAAAAAATGTACAACAGGTCATGGGCAGAAATAAACAACATTTGTAGAAAGTAACGGCCACACCAATGTCCATAAAATCATGATAAGCTTGTTTGGCTGTACTCCTCCTATGGATCACAGGAGTTTAGTTCGTTCTGCACTCCTATGACCATTTTCAGCAGACAGGTGGCTGAATCCCGCTGTCTGCTGACATCACGGAGCTGGTCCAGGCTTGGGAGAGATCGCGACACTGGGGTTGGGATCCGCCCACATGCCTGGGCCGACATCAGGCTGAAAGCCCGAGCCGGCCGCTCCCGCCTCCTCCACAGCCCATCGCTCTAGTGAGCGAGGAGCGGGAGGAGCAGAGAGCCAGAGACTGACAGCAGCTCTCTGCTCAGGGAGCTGTGAGAACCGAGCGACCGGCGGTGTTTGAATCCATATACTTCTCTTTTAAATAAATCATTGGTGGAAGCAGATAGATAATGCATTTTGGGGGTTTACACACTTCAGGGTTGGAATAATATGTAATCTATCTATTGTATCTATCGTATCTTATCCATCATACCTATCTACTGTATCTATCGTATCTTATCCATCATACCCATCTACTGTATCTATCATAACTATCTATCGTATCTTATATCTATCTATCTACTGTATCTATCATATCTACTGTATCTATTTATCTATCTACTGTATCTATCTTATCTACTGTATCTCATATCTACTGTATCTATCGTATCTTATCTATCTGTATATCCATATACTGTATCCACCTACTGTATCTATCGTATCTTATCTATCATATCCATCATATCGATCTATCTACTGTATCTATCGTATCTTATCCATCTATCGTATCTATCTACTGTATCTATTGTATCCTATCTGTATATCTATATACTGTATCTATCTACTGTATTTATCATATCTTATCCATCCATCATAGCTATCTATCTACTGTATCTATCGTATCTTATCTAGCCATCTACTGTATCCATCGTATCTTATCCATCTATCATATGTATTTACTGTATCTATCGTATCTTATCTGTATATCTACTGTATCTATCTACTGTATCTATCGTATCTTAGCTATCCATCTACTGTATCATATCCATCTATCATATCTATATCCATTTACTGTATCTATCATATCTTATGTATCATAGCCATCAATCTACTGTATCTATCGTATCTTATCTATCTGTACATCTATACTGTATCTACTGTGTCTATCATATCTTATGTATCATAGCTATCTTCTGTATCTATCGTATCTTATCTATCACATCCATCTATCTACTGTATCTTATCCGTCATGTCCATCATATCTATCTACTGTATCTATTGTATCATATCTATTGTATCTTATCCATCTTACTGATATGGAGGATAGAGATGGCTCTCCTGTAGCTGGCCCAATCAGTTCGGGGGAATCCCCAGAGAGGGGGCTCTTTAAAGCAGTATTAAACAAAAAAGCAAACCTTTATTATATTGCAGCTTACCATTTTTTAGATATGGTGGCTGCATTTGTTTTCTTTTTTTAGGCTTTTTTTCTTTGATTTTCCTCTAGTGATCTGGAAAGTAAGTCTGTTATTTTTCACAGCACAAACTCTCCAGCAGAACGTATCAATTTACATTGGGGTTGCATCGATAATGTTTTTTTACTGGCGAGTATCGATACTTTCAGTCAAGTACTCACCAATACCGAGTACTGATACCTTTGCGGTGCGATTTACCTTCATACAAAATGAATCACCCTGCAAAGAATTGCATGAAGCTTAAACAGGAATGTGGTGCATGTGGTTTCCCACATCGCTCCTGTGTGAACCCATGCTCAAGTCACTATGACAATCCTGGGTTCACACAGGAGCACAACTCATGCAATTTGGACAGGAATTGGACCACGTGGATAAGGGTCTGGTATGGATTTTGGGAGGGACCCCCTACACCATTTTTTTTACATTTGGTGCAGGGTTCCCCTCAATATCCATACCAGACCTGAAGGGCCTGCTATGGATTTTGGGATGACCCCCACGCAATTTTTTGAAAAAAAAAATGGTTCGGGGTTCCCCTTATAATTCATACCAGACCCTAAGGGCCTGGTAATGGACTGTTTTATCTATATTGCCGAGACTGGACAATTCACTACAGCTGCGATCAGTTTTTTCATTTAGAAATGTAATTTTGCTGCGGTACTGATCTAAACACAGCAAAGATGCGTTACTTTACAGGCATACTAAGGACACCCCCAGGCACAATATTTAAAGGAATATTTAATTTTTATTGTTTCACTTTAAGCATTATTAAAATCACTGCTCCTAAAAAAACTGCTGTTTTTAAAACTTTGTTTTGCCTTGATACATGTCCCCTGGGGCAGTACCCGGGTCCCCAAACCCTTTTTATGACAATAACTTGCATATAAGCCTTTAAAATGAGCACTTTTGGTTTTTCATGTTAGTGTCCTATAGACTTTAACGGTGTTCGAACAAATTTTTTGTCTGTTTGCATGTTTTGCCGCGAACCAAACCGGGGTTCCGCGGCTTTCGAATTTGCCACGAACAACGCATAATGTTCGTTGTTCGCCGAACATCCGAACAACCAAAGTTTGCCCATCCCTAGTCACCACTAAGGGACTATCCACCTTGTTACCGGAGACCAGTGTGAGTAAGTTGGAGCCAGTACCAGAGCAGACTCACCAACCAGGGATGGTGAAGAAGTAGGAAAACTTCGGCAAGTGCCAAGCCAGGGACCTAGCGGGTCAGCAGGGGTGATGCTTGAGGAGCATCAATGAGTGCCAAGCCAGGGATCTAGCGGGTCAGCAGGGTAGACGCTTGAGGAAGATACCAAGTTATGGAAGTGGAGGAGCTCTGGGGATCCAGTGGCGATTGGGTCTGAGAGTCTAACGAGAGACTGGGAGCTCGGTGATTGAAGACCTACAGTGAGAGACTGTAGAGTGCGAGGAGAACTATCTGTGTTACCAATAGTTAAATACAAACTACCTTCTATTGACTGTTACAAGATTTGTTGCCATAGGAGACAGCAGTCCTACTTATACAGAAGTGGCATCCGGCTGGAGGCCTTCACCTGTATAGCTGTCTACGTCTACCTACAGAAGTCTCGGAGTCTGCCAATTAACAGTGCATCTACTTAAGGGTGTCCTGGCCCTAACCCTCTCTCCCACAGTTCTGTTAAGAGACAATAAATCTCTTTTGCTTTCAAAAAGTGTCTGGCGCCCATCACTCCATCCTGCATTACACCCACCATGCCTTGTAACCCACTCTACAAAGACGGATGTCAGCTATCCCTGACTCTGGAGGTCACCATTAGGCCTTTGGGGGTCCGGGACCTTGCTACATGTACATAATATAAATGGGTACTAATATTTATAGGTAAAGTTGATGCAGGGAATATCCGATTGCCTCTCGGGGGGATCAGGAAGGAATTTTTCCCCTGCTAAAGCAAATTGGATCATGCTTCGGTTTTTTGCCTTTATCTGGATCAACTGTGGGTATAGGATTGGGTATATGAGATTGTATTTTATTTATTTTTTGTTGAACTTGATGGACTTGTGTCTTTTTTCAACCTGACTATCTAGGTTTTAGCTGGGAGTTTGGCTTCAATTTGTTCATCTAAATCTGCTAGTACAGTGGAACCTTGGTTTATGAGTAACGCGGTTAACGAGCAACTTTTTTTTTAAATTCTCACTTGGTTTGCGAGTGTTGTCTCGCAAAACAAGCAGAATTCAAGCTAATGGGGTGTGCAGTACCGCATTTGACCAAAGGTGCGGGGGCACCTGGGGACACTCGGAACGGTTCAGAGCCGTTCGGAAACACTCGGAACCACACGGAAATACTCCGTTCCTGAGTGTTTCCGAGTTCAGCCGAGCTGTCCCCGAGTATTTCCGAGGCTCTCTGGCGCCCCCCACCTCTGGCCACATGCGGTATTGCATGTAATAACAGTCAATGCGGAACGCATTATCTTAGTTTCCTATTGACTTCTATGGGGAAACTTGCTTTGATATGCGAGTGCTTTGGATTACAAGCATTCTCCTGGAACGGATTATGCTCGTAATCCAAGGTTCCACTGTACATCTAGCTCTCCCCTTCCCCCAGACTGACAATCCTGCTGTGTCTCCTGTACTCATTCCTCCAGAGTTGTGTCTTACTAATACAGGAGGGGTGTTACTGGCCAGAACACCAGGTGAAAACAGAAGGGGGGGGGGGGACCTAAGAAAAGAAAACTGAGGCAGCCAACACATCCAATGATTGGTAAGCCGCAATATATTACATTTTTGGTTTGGGGTTGATTACTGCTTTAAATACATTTGGGTGTATGCAGAGTAATCCCACAGGCCGCCGTGGCTCTCCGGGGGCCCCCTTAGTTCAGCAGCAGGTGCCAGGGACAGAGAGGGGACTCATTTTGGGGAGCAGGCAGGCTATTCAGGGTTTGGGGCACAATGATTTCTAATGGCAGCCCTGACCCTATACCATGCCAGTCACTGAATACCCCCCATGCTGGGACTTGTAGTTCTACATTCACTGTTGCAGTTGCCAACAACACAGTCATATTACGCAGAGGGAGCTGTGAAATCCCCACTTCCTTCCTGTAAAGTATGACGGAGACGGAGGGGATTTTGCTAAAGAAAGTGAAAGCGTCCAATACTGTATTATGTAATATCAATACAATGAGTGCACAGGGAGCGCTCAGATCCCAAGGACTGATAACTCTGGGTCAACGGCTAAACACAGACTCATTGAGACTCATAGAATGATTGTTTACTCTTAGGCTATGGTAATAACGATTATGAGGAGGCTGGCTGCTGTCATTTTTCTTAGCAAGTGTTCCCAAGAAAAAGCCAGAGTTCTGTTGAGCTGGATAGATGTGCCAGCCAATGACAAATAGCGGTTTGCCCATAGCAACCAATCGGGTCGTCGGGTGGTCATACAGAATGTAATAATTTGTTTAACCAACCTGTAATAGCCCTTCGCTACAAGGCAATTTTTCAGTGCTGTGATAGTTGGACTGACAAGTACTACTGTCTATTTTGGTTTCGGTTTTCGGCCAAGTGCATCCTGAATTTTCGATTTCAGTCCCGAATTTTCATTTCAGTGCACCACTAGTGGTCATTAGCACGTTAAAACCCCCCAAAAAAATAAAAATAATGCCACAATCATTGGTGGTCAGTGGCATTTGGGCCCCCCAACCTTTCATCTGAAGTTCTCCTTCTTGCCGTCTTTACAAACATTCGGCCCCCACAGGATGGAGAGAAGGGAGAGAAGGGAGCTTCCTCGGTGGTGAATGGGCTGAATGTTTGAAAAAAGGAAATCTTCCAATGGGGACCAACCAGGGAATCCTTCACTTTGGAGGCATTTCCTCTCACTTCCTGTTCCAACTATGGGACAGGAAATAAAGGGGAATCTCATCAATGGGACACAGATGGCCAAAAAAACAGTATGCTATGCAAAATTAGAAAAAAAAAAAAAAATGGTGTTAGTTCTACAGTAGGGATGAGCCGAACACCCCCCCGGTTTGGTTTGCAGCAGAACATGCGAACAGACAAAAAATTTGTGCGAACACCGTTAAAGTCTATTGGACTCGAACGTGAAAAATCAAAAGTGCTAATTTTAAAGGCCAATATGCAAGTTATTGTCAAAAAAGTTTTTGGGGAACCCGGGTCCTACCCCAGGGGATATGTATCAATGCAAAAAAAAGTTTTAAAAACGGACGATTTTTTGAGAGCAGTGATTTTAATACTGCTTAAAGTGAAACAATAAAAGTGAATTATTCCTTTAAATATCGTACCTGGGGGGTGTCTATAGTATGCCTGTAAAGTGGCGCATTTTCCCCGTGTTTAGAACAGTCCCTGCACAAAATGACATTTCTAAAGTCATTTAAAACTGCCTGCGGCTGTAATGTTGCCCCTCCCAGCCCATTACCAGGCCCTTTGGGTCTGGTATGGATATTAAGGGGAACCTTGCACCCAAATTAAAAAAAAAAAAAAGGCGTGGGGCCCCCAGGCCCTATATACTTTGAACAGCAGCAGTATACAGGCGGTCCCCGGGTTACAAACAAGATAGGGACTGTAGGTTTGTTCTTAAGTTGAATCGGTTTTTAATCTGGAACAGGTACATTTTGTAAGTGTAGCTCCAGCAAAAAAATCATTTTTTAAGCTTTTTGGATAATATAGGGAAGGGTTATCACCCCTGTAACATTTGTTTTGCTGTCTGTGCCCCTGTTCAGAAGATTTCACCTCACCGTTGTCTCCCTCCATTTCTAAGTAGGAGTCGTGTGTAAGTCGGATGTTTGAAAATAGGGGACCGCCTGTATATACTATATGGCCTTCCCTATACATTCTGTGAAAAATTGGGCTTTAGGTGAAGGTGGTACCACAACACTGTAAGCCCTCACAGTTACTCTTGGTGGGCGCTAGAACGGGCCCTGCTGTGAAATATTAGATCAAAAATTGTAATTACGCACCCCTGTTAAACAGGGGGATGAAAATTGGGCCTTAAGCGGTTGGTGGTGGTGGTGGCACAACACTGTAAAGCCTCACAGATACTTTTGTTGAGCGCAGGAACAGGCCCGGCTGTGAAATATTAGTTAAAAAATTGTAATTACACGCCCCTGTTAAACAGGGGCAGAAAAATTGGGCCTTAGGCAGTGGTGGTGGTGCCCCAAATATTTTCCTAGAAGCTATCATCATGAACATTGAGGAGGAATAGGATAGTCACTCAGCATATGCAGTCTTCAAGGGATCTCACATCCATAGAAAAATCAATCAGCATCAGGTGCTTGGTAGCTGGTGATCCAAGACTGATAAATTTTTATGAATGTGAGCCGATCAACAGAGTCTGTGGACAGGCGCACTCTGTGATCGGTTACAAAGCCTCCAGCAGCACTGAATGTGCGTTCAGAAAGAATGCTGGATGCAGGACAGGTCAGTAGCTCAATTTCATATTGAGCAAGCTCTGGCCAGTGGTCCATCCTCAAGACCCAGTAACCCAGTGGTTTTCTGGTGAAAAGGTCTCCAAGTTTAATCTTGCCCCTAGATATTCCTGCACCATGCAATTCAGGCGCTGGCGCTGGTTGATGGAACCGATCAGACCTGGGCGCTGAGGACTGAAGAATTGTCTGAAGGCATCGGTCAGCCGGCCACCTTCTCCACCGCTTTTTCTGTGACTGAACGAAGCCTCAGCAACACGTTGTCCAGCACCAGGAAATTGTAACCTCCCAGGCTCTGGAAACTCATTGCACAAACCTTTCTGCGAAAGCCTCCCAAAGATGTTTCATCCTCTACTTCCCTCTGCGAAGGCTGGATAAGTTCTGCAACCTTACCCGTGTAACATAGATCAAGAAGGGTTGCCAGCCAGTAATGATCTCTCTCCTTGATACCACGAATCCTAGGGTCCTTTCGCAGGCTTTGCAGGATCAGGGAGGCCATGCAGCGTAAGTTTGCAGAGGCATTCGATCCTGAGTCCTCTGGATCACTAAGGATCACATAATCTTCAACTACCTCTTCCCAGCTATGTACAACTCCATGGGTTTCTGGGGAATGAAAATGATCGCCTTGAGGACTGTTGCTGATGCTGAGTGTTATCCTCCACCTCCATGCTGACACAATCCTCCTCCTCTTCTTCCTGTGTGATCGGCGGGCCTGCATGAATACTAGTATCTGGATAAAGGGGGCCTTGAGAGATAAGGAAGTCCTCCTCTCCCTCCCGCTGTTCTGCCTTAAGTGCCCTGTCCATTATTCCACGAAGCGTTGAGTTCCACCCAGTGGGCATGTCACAAATGAGGCGGTTCTTGGGCAGGTTGCATTCTCTTTGAATGTCAGCCAGCCGATCACTGGCATTATATGACCGGCGGAAATGACCACAGACTTTCCTGGCCTGCCTCAGGAGATCCTTTAAGCCAGGGGACCTGCTCAAGGACTGCTGCACCACCAAATTCAGGACATGAGCCAAACAGGTAACATGGGTCAAGTGTCCCCGTCGGAGGGCAGAGAGGAGGTTGGTGCCATTGTCGCATACAACCATTCCTGGCTGAAGCTGGCGTGGCGTCAACCACCTCTGAGCCTGCCCCTGCAGAACTGACAGAATCTCTGCCCCAGTGTGGCTCCTGTCCCCTAAGCAGACCAACTCAAGCACCGCATGGCATCTTTTTGCCTGAGTGTTTGCGTATCCCCTTGAACACCTACGGAGCACCGCTAGTTCAGAGGAGAAATCTGCAGAGGAAGAGGCCATAGAGGAAGAAGAGGAGGGGGTGGAGGAGAGAGCTGTGGCAGAATCACCACTAGCATTTTGGAGGCGTGGTGGTGGAACAAGCTCCAACAATACTGAACCCTGTCCTGCATCTTTCCCAGCTGCCAGCAGAGTTACCCAGTGCGCCATGAAAGAAAGGTAAAAATGTCCCTGTCCATGCCTGCTGGACCATGAGTCAGCAGTAATATGCACCTTACTGCTGACCGCCCTGTCCAACCAGGCCAAAACATTGCCTTCCACATACCGGTAGAGAGCCAGAATGGCCTTCTGTGAAAAGAAATGGAGTTTGGGAACCTGCCACTGAGGTACCGCACATTCCACAAATTCACGAAAGGGGGCAGAGTCTACCAGCTCAAACGGAGCAGGTACAGTGCTAGCAATTTGGCCAAACTAGCATTCAGACGCTGGGCATGTGGATGGCTGGGACCGAATTTCTTTTGACGGTTTAGCAACTGGGGTAGGGAAATTTGCCTGATAAAATCTGATGTTGGTGTACCGCTAGCAGATTGGCCACAAGTACTTGGGACACCTATTTCTATACCTTGATTCCTCTCAGTGCAGGTTTCTGAGAGGATTGGAGGTATAGTGGGGTTGGAGAACCCAGCTGATGAGGAGCAAGGAGAGGTCCGGCTTGTTCTTTGATGTGGGTCTTTTAAGTGCTGTTGCCAACGGATTGCATGGGAGGTCGTCATATGTCTGGTCAAGCATGTGGTGCCCAAGCGGCTGCTGTTTTGGCCACACTTGATACGTTTCAGACATATGTTGCAAACAGCAACAGTGCGATCTGCTGCACATGTGTCAAAAAAGGCCCACGCCAAAAAACTTTTCAAAATATGTTGGGAGTCAGCAGCGCCCTGCACCTGCTTAGCTCTGCGGTGTGATGCAATAGGGTGGCTGCCCTTAAGCTGCCCCCTGGAGGGCATCCTGCCTAGTTGGAGATGTGCCTCCTCCTCCTCTCTTCCATCAGGCACCCAAGTAGAGTCAGTGGCCCCATCATCCCCTCCCTCCTCGTCACTGGAGCATACTTGGCAGTATGCTGCAGCTCGGGGAACATGACTGCCAGTTTCTTGACATTCTTGAGCGCCCCCTCTCTCTAGGCTCACGTTACTCCCTTCCTCAACCTGGGTACCATCATCGAAGCCTTCAAATCGCTGCGCATTCCCGTGCAGCATGTACCCAACACTGTGGTCGAATAGTTCGGGGGACTCCTCCGTTCATGATGGTGGGGCTAGGGAAGGAGTGACTGTTGACATGGAGGCAATGGAATAGGCCGCTTTGGCAGCTGCATTGGAAGGCAAACTACTCTGAGCCTGGGTGACAGAGGATGAGGAGGGCTGTGTTATGTATTCCACCAACTCTTCTGCATGTTGTGACTCAATAACACGGCCAGCTGCAGAAAAAAAAGGACAAGCGTGCCCCACGGCCATGTGCTGAGGATGTGTCCACAACCAGCACTGTCAACTGTAGACACAGAGCCTGCTTGCCCTCTTTTAGTGGCCGGGGAGCGTCTACCTCTCCCTAGTGGCCTTCCGGACATCCTGGTGTTTGTTTAGCAAAACCACACTACACTGCATTGTGTACTGTGTACACCACCAGAAAAGTAGTAGCAACCGCACTATGGGTGCACGGTAATGTGTACACCGCCTGAAGTATATTAGAAAAAGTACACCAGGAACGGCCTGCAGTCAGATATAGCTAAACTGCATGCAGTGGATGGAATAATATATATATATAGATATATATATCTATATATATAGATATATATATATATCTATATATATATATAGATATATATATCTATATATATATATATATATATATATATATATATATATATACACACACACACACACGAGACTGTCTGTGTGTGTATATATATATATATATATATATATATATATATATATACACACACACATACACATACACACATTAAATACACTGCAGCTAACTGAATAACCTGCCTGCTCAGTCTAAATGACACTCACTCTCCGTCCACTCCAACAACACACTACACGGGGCAGACGTGGCAGGCAGCCTTATATAGTGGGGGGCGTGGACTTAGTCCCCTTGAGCCATGATTGGCCCTGCCTTTGGCCAATTATGGCTTTCTTAGCTCTCTTGCGCTCCCGCAGTGCATTATGGGCCGTTACGTGCCCCCTCGAATTTGGTGCGAATGGTCCATAATGTTTGGTTTTCGTTGAATGAGCGTACAGCCAATGTTCGTGTCGAACTCATGTTCGACCCGAACAGAAAGCTCACCCCTACTCTACAGTACAGTACAGGATTCTCTTAAACAAAAGGTGCCAAAACGGATGATTTTCTGCCGCTTAGTCGCCACTGGCAGCATAACTTCTAAACGGTAAATCAATTTCTACATTGTTTCAGTCTACTCTGCAACACTCTGCTCTTGTTTCATGTGTGACGGATTGGTACGAGATGTGAAATTATTAGCGGTGATTCTAGGGGAATACAGACAAGTGACTCATGTTTGTGGCGTTCAAAAAGGCGATAGAAAAAAAAAAAAAAAGTTTCCACGCTTTGTGACCACAATTGGATCATAATCTATATATATACACATTCTATAGTATGCTAAAGCGGAACTCAGGGCCAACAGCTAAACACACAGATGAAATACATATATGAGAGCAGTTTTACTTGCCGATTTGTATTTCTGTCCATCCAGTCTTGAGATTGACACAGCTCTGCCACATCATATAGTCTAATCTAGGGAGAGACTTGAATGCTGTAGACAGTGACAGATATTTGGATTGGACAGTGAGGCAGCAGACTGTTGGGCTCAGCTCTCGGTCACTCTGCTCTCTCCTACCAGCATACTCCTTGTTAGTACTGAGAACACAGTGGGTGCCAATCAACGGGTCCGACGGATACCGATGTCCACCTGGACCTGCCGATCGTTCCCAGGGCAGACAGAACGGCGGTCTGCCTATGTAAACAAGGAAGAGAGCCTCTCTGTGACAGGAGAACACAGAGATCTTGTGTGTTCTGCTAAGCAGGTACACAGACCTCTACCTTCAAACAGTACAAGCACCTCCCCTCACAGTTAGAAAGCACCCCCTAAGGACACATTTAACCCTTTAATCGCTCGTGATATTAATCCATTCCCTGCCACTGTCATTAGTACAGTGACAGTGCATTTTTTTTTAGCACTGATCACTGTATTACAGTCACTGGTCCCCAAAAAGTGTCACTTGGTGTCCAATTTGTCCACGGCAATGTCACAGTATTTTTGGCGACTTCAGTTGCAACTTGCATATACATTTGTGCATGAAGTTGTACTGATATGCGGCTTTGAAATTGTGCAAGTCAAATTTGGTGTGAACGGAGGCCGATACCCCTTGCAGCACATTCAGGACTAAATGGAACAGTCTATATCCACCAGCTGTTGACCGCGAAGACTGCAGCTCGGTAATCACGCTCTACTCACAGACCCGGGAAAGAGATCCAAGTTTAACGTGATACCAACCTGAAGACCAGGTCTTCAGAAAAAAATCTGTATTTTTTGCACGAAAAGTACTTAGAATCCCCAAACGTTATACATATATATTTTTTTGCAAAGACCCTAGAGAATAAAATGGAGATTGTTGCAATATTTTATGCATTTGCGCGGCGGTCTTTGAAACGCATTTTTAAAAAAAAATACACTAATGATTAAAAAAAACAAAACAAAACAGTAAAATTAGCACAATTTTTTTGTACAATGTGAAAGATGATGTTACGGTGAGAAAATAAATACCTAACATGTCACGCTTTAAAATTGCGCTCACTCGTGGAATGGCAACAAACTACAGTACTTAAAAATCACCATAGGTGACGCTTTAAATTTTTTTACAGGTTACCCGTTTAGGGTTACAGAGGAGATCTTGTGCTGGAATTATTGCTCTCACTCAATCGATCGATCGCAGCGATATTTCACATGTGTGGTTTGAACATCGTTTACATATGTGTTCGCTTCTTGAAGGGATGGGGGCATTTTAATTTTTTAATTTTTTTCTTATTTATTTTACTTTTTATTTTTACACTGTCCCTTTTTTTTAATCACTTTTTTTACTATTACATGAAAAATGAGAAAACACCCCAAAAACAGGGAATATATGGGACTTTCTGGGTGCTATTCATATACTCATCAACAACAGTTATGATAAAAAAAAAAAAACGAATAATTTTATTTAGACACATGTACAGAGAAGAAAGAAAACAGTATATAGAAATACATATACATTTCTTCCATACAAAAGATACCACAATTGTTCTATATGTTTCACCTTACGGCTTCTTCAGGAACGTGCGTGGATACTCTTGTCTAATAAATAAGATTACAAGAGTTAGATATAAATTTTCATGCTCTTAAAACAAAGCATTTTCAAATTGGCACACCCGAATCACTCTGTGCGGTGCCAACTCCCTCTCTCCGGCGATGTTTCCAGGTGGGGAGCGGGGGAAAAAGGCTAGTTAATTTGTCATTTACCGCCCCTTTCCTTTTTCTATGAACGCAGTGAACACACTCACTCACTGCGTTCATTCACAAACTGAAGCATAGTAAACATGGTTTACTATTCTTCAGTGTGTTTGCGCTTTGGGTCGCACACCCTAATGAAATAGGCTGCGCACACCTATGATGACAGGTCCTTTTTTTGAGAGAGAAATCTGGGGTCAAAAACATCCCAGATCTCTCTTCTACCCTTAAAAGCAAAAAAAAAAAAAAAATCATATCTTAAACCCAGAGAACCGGAAGTGACGTCAGAGGTCACTCTGGTCCTCCAAGGGCATAGAGTAGAGCTCCCTCCACCCATAAAAGTGGACCACCCACGGGACTACTTATCTGGCTGCCAAACAATGTCAAATTATGGCTAGCTGCTGCCATAACAATGGTATTTAATGTCAAAATCTTGACGTACACTTACAGTTACATTTACAGTTAGGTGGTCGGCAAGTGGTTAAAGCTTCTTTTTTTTTTTTTTTTTTTTATTAAAATAACAAACATGTTATATATACCTGCTCTGTGTAATGGTTTCGCACAGAGCAGCCCCAATCCTCCTCTTCTGGAGTCGCCCCCCCCGGCGCTCCAGGCTCTTCCTCTTCAGCAAGTGCCCCCGTGGAAAGCCACTGTCCATGGGGGCCCCCGTGTGTGCTTGCTCCCAAGCTGCTCTGTATGTGTCCATTGACACAGAGCAGTTGCCTCTGCCCCACCCCCCACTCGCTCGGCACAGCATTTGATTGACAGCAGCGGGAGCCCATGACTCCCGCTGCTATCAATCTGCCCAGGGAGGAGGGAGACAGGGGAGAGAGCTGCTGCTTTCATGCACATCGCTGGATCGGATCGAGCTCAGGTAAGTAAAAGAGGTGGTGGATTCTGTAGCACAGGAGGTTTTTCACCTTCATGCATATGCATGAAGGTGAAAAACGTTAAGGCTTTAGAACCACTTTAAGGGTCCTTCCCATAGCACCGAGTAGTCCTGGATGACTCTGGAGGCAAGCAGCCCCCTGAAAACTCAGCAATCCATTCTCAAGCAGAAAGGACCAAACACCAACTAACTCTTCCATCCATGCTTCAGACTATTTACCCCCTTCTCTGACCACCTACTGAGCACACCCCCCCCAGGGATTAGTCAGAGGGTAATAAATATTCACGCTAAGGGTTTGTATCTTCCCACCCCAAGCTCCTGCAGTTTCTCAACAGAACTCGGGGGAAGCAATCAATCCCCACAGTCTGTGGAGCCATAGCAGACCAAAGCAGACAACCCAACTGACAAAATCCAAATGTCCCTAGCAACCTAACTAGGAGGGTGCTACAGTTACATCACACCGGCTGTAAAAGGTCGTTAGAAAGGAAGCTGGACCCTAATTGGTTGCCTACTCCATCTGGATAAGTATTTGCCGTGGCATGAGTATATGCCATCAAGGCTACCATACTGTATATATAACTGCAGAGGTAAACATCCTGGTCAGTTTAGCAGTAGCTCTTCACTGACAGACAGCAAGATGATGTTTCTTGTGCGCTTTGCAATACTGTCCTTCAATATTGTCCTTCTTCTAAGCGCGGTTCATTCTGGGAGGGCTGAAGACAGCATCCTTCAGTGCCCAGCTCATGGACCTTGCCCCAAGGCATTTTTGACCAGCAACCCCATGACCTTAAAATGTGGCGAGCAACCTGAGGATACCCGTGTTTCCTGGCAGTTCCTGGATGCCAGGGCTCCTTATATTGAAGCTGTGACCTTCATATCCAGCAGCGGACCCGTGGACCTTATCGAAGGCCTAAACACAGAACAGCATCTTACCATCACCAGTTTAATGTCCCGTGCCAAGCTGGCCTCCGGAGACCTCACCATTAAATCTCCCAGAGTTGAGGATTCAGGGGTATATATTTGTAAAGATGGGGAGAAGAAGCTGGCCAGCTACGAGGTCGATTTCCAGGACGCCAGTCGCATTCACATCTCCCATGCCGGGCTAATGCAGAACGCCCTTCTGAGCACGGCCATTGATCTTGGTGAAGAGGCCATGTTGCAGATGTTCACCGCCTGGAGCGACTGGCAGCCTTGCGACCGATGTAGATCTCCTGGAGAAAGGAAGAGGATCGGCTATTGCTACGGCCAAGTCTCCAAATATGCCTTTCTGCTGAAAGGACCTCTGCCATGCAGCTTGTTACGAATGACCTCAAAGGAGGTCTCGTTCACCCGTCCTCCAGAATTGCGGATCGAGACGTGTCACGAGGCCTGTACAGCCAATCTATCTGCAGAGGCCCTAGTTATAGATAACTACCATACCTTGCTCCATGCAGATGCATCATTTAAGTGCCCAGAATCGACCATCTACAAGTACGTATCCACATAGCAACTGGTTTTAGCTGCACTTCACAAGAATGACAGTTAGATTCAGGGTAGGATAAGCCAGCGACCATTTTGTTCTGTAGCCATTGGGGTTTTTTGTGTATACATCCCGCCTGGCAACCAGCAAAATTTGAAGAGTGGGCGGGGACTTAAGTATACAGCATAGGCAAACGTCAAAGGTCTTGTTCACAGCAGATGCACTGATCTGCATTAATCTGCATTGATCAACGCAGCAACACATGTTCAATGCAAGGGTGCCAAGAAAACAATTGTTCTCCATGTGCTCTGTTCACACCATGCATGTACATGCTGTGGTGCATAAAGTTGAATTATTTGCCTTTTTAAACTTAAAAACATTAAGTAGTGCTACCCCCCGCCCCCCCCCCCCCCAGGAGCTGCTGGTAATTTGGGCCTATTTCCCCCATTCACAGCATGCACAGCAACGTTGGCATTCTTCCAGTGGCTCAAGAATCAGTCTAGGGTTTTTTTTTATTGAACAGGAACATGGATGGGGAGCATAGGATACCACAAACTGTATTACCTGAGTGGTACAAATGTTTTCCCCGCACCAGTGTGGATCAAAACCAGGTATAAGATAGATGTTGCTCTCCAGAGATGAGGAGCCCCAGGTGCTGGCTAATGCTGATTCATGCTGTGAGCAAACGAGAAAATCCAGACAGCCATACACCAGGAGAATATAATCCAAAGAGGTTTCTTTATTGTAAAATCAGGAACATGTACAGGACACCATGGACAGAGTGTACAGAAAGACAATCATCTAACGCGTTTCGCACTTATGCCAAGTGCTTACTCATAGTACTTGAGTACTTGCTAGGCTTCTGGCTGTATTGCACAACCTTAGGCAGTAGGCTTGCGCATCGCTGTCTTGCACAACTCCTGGCTGCACTACACTGGCTTGTAAAGTAAAGTACAGTCACTTCTCCTCTGTGGTGCAGGATTAAGTACTCACTCAGTCCAGAATAGTAGAGCTTCCCCAATCCTGCACCACACCTCCCAACTTTTTGACATGGGAATGAGGGACACCGATCAGCAAAAGTATGCAGGCATAGGACACACCCCTTGCCATGTCCCCGTAAAGGAGAATTGTACAAAAAAAACACGATTGGTTAAACCCACAAGTGCTTTTTTTACCACTACTATTCCTTTATATTGGCTTTTGGAATTTACAAATGCAGCAATTTAGGAATCGGATGAAAGGTTTAGCACTGGAAAACACTTTTTGATAGATAAAAAGTGCATTTTATATACAACTATATAGACCAGACCAAAATGAGGGACAAGTGAGGAGGAATGAGGGACAGAGGGACATTGCTCCAAATCAGGGACAGTCCCTCCAAATCAGGGACAGTTGGGAGCTATGCTCTCTCTCCTGGCTCTATCCAGACTCTGACCCAGGTGCTCTCTCTCTTCCGTAGGCCCCCCAGCTAAGTCTAGCTAGGACCTTGATGTCTTCAAAAGGGACTCTATTGATCTGTCTTTCTGCCTCAGGGGCAGAGCCCCCATTACAGGGGTCTCCTCTAGAAGGCTGAACCCTGGAACTCTGCTCCATGGCTGCCAGGCCTCAGAATGTTTATAGTCTCTCCCACCACCTACTGGGCACGCCTTACAAGGAATTGGCCAGAGATCCATAAATATTCAGGCTGCCTGTCCTGCTCTCTCTCCTACTGTACTTCTACAAATCTCCAGAAGACAGGGGGAAGTAGCAGAACAGCGGCCTGTGAGACACTGAACAGCCCAAAGCAATCAACCCCTGCTACTCTGCTTACAGAGGGGCTAATTAAATTTGCCAAGCAACCTACTCTGAACTAGGAGGGTGCAACGGTTAAAAAAGAAAAACAAAAGTGTAAACACTGAGATGCATTGTAACAGTGTACTGCACCGCTCCCACACAATGCACACCAGGGACCATGCGTTATATGAATCATAGCGTGTGCCTGTTGGTTTAAACAGGCTCCAAAACAGAGAACATTTTTTTATTTAAATGTAACATAAAAAAAGTGACCCATACATATCTGACGCACCATCATGTCACAACATTGTCAATAATAATGCGTTTTTCACCCACAGACCTGTCTACTGGATGCATGGAAGCAAATCCATCACACGCCTGCAGCAGATGCTCAACGAGACGTCTTACATCTTGGATGACGCAACCGGAGGAGGGACCTTGTCCATCCATATGATCAATGAGACTGAGCGAGGGGTCTTCGATTGCTATGTGGACCGCCAGCTGACCGGACGCTTTAATGTAACATTTCCGGACGTAACGGGTACACTGGAGCCAGAGCAGTACAATGTGATCGAATATGTCATCCTGGGCTTTGGGTGGTTCATGATTGCTGCCATGTTTTTTGGTGCTATTCGGATGTGCATGAAATCAATGAAGCGTGTGATACATTAAAGCAGCAATAAACTGTAGGGGTGGAGGAAACCTCCCCAATTCCCTTGTGGTTTGTCCCTAAACAGCCCACCTCTCAGGCAAAGCTCCCCCACTTCTGCCTCCCTAGCTATGCATCACCAACTCTCTTGGCCCTGACAACCAGCTCCACCCCCTTCTCACCCAGCTGCTCATCTCCCCACATGAGCTCTTTGGAACGCCTTTATACTTACTGCCACAACAATTTTGCAACTTGCACCCCTTTAGCTCCATGTTACTATGGTGCACATGCCAACACTTACCACCATTTTTTCCCCAGATGCTCCACTCCCCTGAGGGAATCCTTTCACTTCCTGCCATATCCCCACAGTCAGCTCCTCCCCCACAACATGCAGCTTCTTGCTCATTTTGTGAGGCTGCACCCAACGGAATACCAATTAATATCTACCACATACTTATCATTCACCGGTTCAGGGATTTGAACTCATGACCTCTGGCTTGCGAGCCCGGTGCTCTACTGCTTGCACCGTCAATAGCTTAAAACCTCCTAATCTATTGTTGCTGGCTGCAGGGGATCTATTTTACTGCTTTTCTTGATATCATTACCAAATTCCATACAAATACTTAGCACCTCAAAATGATACTTGGTTCTATATTGTCTAAAAGGGACGGTACTGGGAGGTGGGTAGGGGGCGGAGAAAAGGGGTGACTCGGAAAAGGGGGAGTTCCTGCACCTATTGTCTGAGAAAAAAAGCCCTGTATATATATATCGCCAGAGAGCCCCCCCCCCTTACATCAGGGTCCCCAGAGAGCCTCCCCTTAAATGAGGGCCCCCAGAGAGCCTCCCCCTTAAATCAGGGTCCACAGAGAGCCTCCCCCTTAAATTAGGGTCCCCAGAGAGCCTCCCCCTTAAATTAGGGTCCCCAGAGAGCCTCCCCCTTAAATCAGGGTCCCCAGAGAGCCTCCCCCTTAAATCAGGGTCCCCAGAGAGCCCCCCTTGCATCAGGGTCCCCAGAGAGCCCCCCTTTGCATCAGGGTCCCCAGAGAGCCTGCCCCTTAAATCAGGGTCCCCAGAGAGCCTCCCCCTTAAATCAGGGTCCCCAGAGAGCCTCCCCCTTAAATCAGGGTCCCCAGAGAGCCTGCCCCTTAAATCAGGGTCCCCAGAGAACCTGCCCCTTAAATCAGGGTCCCCAGAGAGCCTCCCCCTTAAATCAGGGTCCCCAGAGAGCCTCCCCCTTAAATCAGGGTTCCCAGAGAGCCTCTCCCTTAAATCAGGGTCCCCAGAGAGCCTCCCCCCTAAATCAGGGTCCCCAGAGAGCCTCCCCTCCCCTTGGGGACCCCTGCAGGGACTTGGGGCTATAGCCCCAAAAGCCACCCCCTAGTGACGCCACTGGTCCCAAGCATGTTTGAGACCGCTGGGCATTACCTACCACTTCTTTTAAAAAAAATATTTTCTACCATCTTTTTCTGCCATCAGTGGTCTATTTTTCTTCATTAATCAAAAAACTGAAATATAATGAATGAAAGGGGCAGGCCAGAGACCATACCTCCCAACATTTTGAGATGGGAATGAGGGACGCCTACTAGCAAATGTATGTAGGCATGGGACACGCCCCCTGACACACCCCCTTAAAGGATACTTACCCAAAAAAAGAGGTTCTGTAAATACACAAGTGCTTTTTTTTTTACCACTACTATTCCTTTATATTGCCTTTTAAAATTTACAAATGCAGCAATTTAGAAATTGGATGAAAGGTTTAGCACTGGGAATCACTTTTTGAGAGATAAAAAGTGCAATTTATATACAGCTATATAGATCAGAGCAAAATAAGGGACAAATGAGGAGGAAAGAGGGACATTGCTCCAAATTAGGGACAGTCCCTCGAAATCAGGGACAGTTGGGAGCTATGCCAGAGACAGTCAGGCTGGGAAGGAAAAGGCTAGATGATGCTGGAAGTCCTCCAGCCAGGAAACGAAGCAGGCCTTCTCTGACTTGCCGCATCTTCTAATGCACATTGTGGGAAGTTCACAGTGTGCAGTGACATCAGAGAAAGCCATTTCAGTCCAGGAGAGGATAGTCTTGGTATGTATTGTATAGAATTGTGTTGATAAAAGGTTTGCTGTGATCAGATCAGGACAGACAATGGCTCCAGACTGAACACACAACTTTTCCATCATTTTAAAACGCCAGAATGGCGGTGATTGGTGTAATTTCCCAGCGAATGCATTATATCAATGATCCAATCCATGTTTTCAGGACTGGGTGAACAAGGACATACATTAGTGAGCACCACTTCACCACATTTGTCTGTAAAGTAAATATATGCTTTAAGGCAGGTGCGTACATCATACAGGAAATTAAATTACAGCTATTGTGCGCTGACCAGCCTGAACCCAGATGACCCGAATATTTCCATTTATTCAAATACACATTTACTTTATGGCAGCTGCTGCAGTCAAAACAATTGACATATCCCATACATAAGAACTCAATTGCAACAGCGCCACCTCTAGGCAAAAATAACTGCAGGAGAAAATTGAAGTGTATTAAACACAAAAAGCCAACATTCATTATATTTCCGCTTACCAATTCTTAGATGAGATTGCTGCATTTGTTTTCTTTTTTTTTAGTCTTTCTTTCCTTTGTTTTTATTTAGGTGATCTGGCTAGTAAGCCTGTTGCTTCTCAAAAGAACAAGCTGTCCTGCAAATGTATCAGTTAAGAGTGTTGAGACAAACCATTTAACACTGACAGGGGTGATCACAATGATCAACTTTTATTTATTCAAATAAAACCTTTATTGCAAAAGAGAAAAAAAACAAACAAAAACAGTTGCTGTATCTGATTATAAAACGGTGAGCTGGAGCTTGGCTTCAGTTTGTAAGTGTATCTAAATCTGAAGGTCTATGCAATACTCTCCTCCCCCCCAGATCAACCATGCTGCTGTTCAAATGTGCCCCCTGTGCTCCTTCATCCAGAGTGGGGGGCACGCTAATATAGGAGGTGTGTTACTGGCCAGATCACCAGGTGAAATCCTGATGTACAAGGGGGACCTCTGATGTGAAGAGGGGACTTCTGATGTGAAGGGGGGCTGTGATGTGAAGGGGGGCTGTGATGTGAAGGGGGGACCGTGATGTGAAGGGGGGACCGTGATGTGAAGGGTGGACCTCTGATGTGAAGAGGGGACTTTTGATGTGAAGGGGGGCTGTGATGTGAAGAGGGGACTTTTGATGTGAAGGGGGGACTTCTGATGTGAAGGGGGGACCGCAGATGTGAAGGGGGACCGCAGATGTGAAGGGGGGACCTCTGATGTGAAGGGGGGCTGTGATGTGAAGAGGGGACTGCTGATGTGAAGAGGGGACTTCTGATGTGAAGGGGGGGCTATGATGTGAAGGGAAGACCTCTGATGTGAAGGGGGGCCGTGATGTGAAGGGGGGCCGTGATGTGAAGGGGGGACCTCTGATGTGAAGGGGGGGCTTCTGATGTGAAGGGGGACCTCTGATGTGAAGAGGGGGCTTCTGATGTGAAGGGGGACCTCTGATGTGAAGGGGGGGACCTCTGATGTGAAGGGGGACCGCTGATGTGAAGGGGGGACTGCTGATGTGAAGGGGGGACTGCTGATGTTAAGGGGGGACTGCTGATGTTAAGGGGGTACTTATGATGTGAAGGGGGACCGCAGATGTGAAGGGGGGCTGTGATGTGAAGGGGACTTCTGATGTGAAGGGGGGACTTCTGATGTGAAGGGGGACCGCAGGTGTGAAGGGGGGCTGTGATGTGAAGGGGGCTGTGATTTGAAGAGGGGACTTCTGATGTGAAGGGGGACCTCTGATGTGAAGAGGGGACTTCTGATGTGAAGGGGGACCTCTGATGTGAAGAGGGGACTTCTGATGTGAAGGGGGACCTCTGATGTGAAGGGTGGACTTCTGATGTGAAGGGGGGACTTCTGATGTGAAGGGGGGGCCTGTGATGTGAAGGGAGGGGGCTGTGATGTGAAGGGAGACCTCTGATGTGAAGGGAGACCTCTGATGTGAAGGGGGGACTGCTGATGTGAAGGGGGACCTCTGATGTGAAGAGGGGACCTCTAATGTGAAGGGGGGACCTCTGATGTGAACGGGGGACCTCTGATGTGAAGGGGGGACCTCTGATGTGAAGGGGGGACCTCTGATGTGAAGGGGGGACCTCTGATGTGAAGGGGGGACCGCTGATGTGAAGAGGGGACTTCTGATGTGAAGGGGGGCTGTGATGTGAAGGGGGACCGATGATGTGAAGGGGGACCGATGATGTGAAGGGGGACCGATGATGTGAAGGGGGACCGATGATGTGAAGGGGGACCGCTGATGTGAAGGGGGACAGCTGATGTGAAGGGGGACAGCTGATGTGAAGGGGGGGCTGTGATGTGAAGGGGGGCCTCTGATGTGAAGAGGGGACTTCTCATGTGAAGGGGGGACCTCTGATGTGAAGAGGGGACTTCTCATGTGAAGGGGGGGCTATGATGTGAAGGGGGCCGTGATGTGAAGGGGGGCCCTGATGTGAAGAGGGGACTTCTGATGTGAAGGGGGGACCTCTGATGTGAAGGGGGGCTGTGATGTGAAGGGGGGCTGTGATGTGAAGGGGGGACTGCTGATGTGAAGAGGGGACTGCTGATGTGAAGAGGGGACTGCTGATGTGAAGAGGGGACTTCTGATGTGAAGGGGGGCCTGTGATGTGAAGGGGGGACTGATGATGTGAAGAGGGAACTTATGATGTGAAGGGGGAGCTGTGATGTGAAGGGGGACCACTGATGTGAAGGGGGGACTTCTGATGTGAAGGGGGACCTCTGATGTGAAGGGGGGCTGTGATATGAAGGGGGGACCTCTGATGTGAAGGAGGGGCCTGTGATGTGAAGGGTGGACCGCTGATGTGAAGGGGGGCTGTGATGTGAAGGGAAGACCTCTGATGTGAAGGGGGGGTCTGTGATGTGAAGGGGGGACCTCTGATGTGAAGGGGGGCTGTGATGTGAAGGGAGGACTGCTGATGTGAAGAGGGGACTTCTGATGTGAAGGGGGGCTGTGATGTGAAGGGGGGACTGCTGATGTGAAGAGGGGACTTCTGATGTGAAGGGGGGCTGTGATGTAAAGGGGGGACCTCTGATGTGAAGGGGGGCTGTGATGTAAAGGGGGGACCTCTGATGTGAAGGGGGGACCTCTGATGTGAAGGAGGGGCCTGTGATGTGAAGGGGGGACTGCTGATGTGAAGGGGGGACGACCTCTGATGTGAAGGGGGGTCTGTGATGTGAAGGGGGGACCTCTGATGTGAAGGGGGGCTGTGATGTGAAGGGGGGACTGCTGATGTGAAGAGGGGACTTCTGATGTGAAGGGGGGCTGTGATGTAAAGGCGGGACCTCTGATGTGAAGGGGGGCTGTGATGTAAAGGCGGGACCTCTGATGTGAAGGGGGGCTGTGATGTAAAGGGGGGACCTCTGATGTGAAGGGGGGACCTCTGATGTGAAGGGGGGGCTGCTGATGTGAAGAGGGGACTTCTGATGTGAAGGGGGGCTGTGATGTCAAGGGGGACCTCTGATGTGAAGGGGGGGCTGTGATGTGAAGGGGGGACTGCTGATGTGAAGAGGGGACTGCTGATGTGAAGAGGGGACTGCTGATGTGAAGAGGGGACTGCTGATGTGAAGAGGGGGCCTGTGATGTGAAGGGGGGACCGCTGATGTGAAGGGGGGGCTGTGATGTGAAGGGAAGACCTCTGATGTGAAGGGGGGCTGTGATGTAAAGGGGGGACCTCTGATGTGAAGGGGGGGCCTGTGATGTGAAGGGGGACTGCTGATGTGAAGGGAAGACCTCTGATGTGAAGGGGGACCGCTGATGTGAAGGGGGGGGCTGTGATGTGAAGGGAGGACCTCTGATGTGAAGGGAGGACCTGTGAAGTGAAGGGGGGAGCTGTGATGTGAAGGGGGGCTGTTAAGTGAAGGGGGGGCTGTGATTTTATGGGGGTACCTGTGATTTGAAGGTGGGACCTCTGATGTGAAAGTGGGAGCACCGATATATAGAGGGTCCAAATGTGCCCCCTGTGCTCCTTCATCCAGAGTGGAGGGGGGGGGGAGGGGTGCTCTATTATAGGAGGTGCGTTACTGGCCAGATCACCAGGTGAAAACAGAAGAAAAAAGACTAAAAAAAAGAAAATGAATGCAGCCACCACATCTAATGATTGGTAAGCTACAAAAGATTACATTTTTGGTTTTGCAGTGAATGGCGCTTTAAATCGGACTTTGCGTTAAAAAAATAATTCAAGTCACAGTACTGGCCATACATAGTAACTTATCTGATTTTTATTTTAGTTACTGTACTGGGAAAACGTAGTATGCACATATATGCAGCCGCTCGACGTTAAAGCCCACCCGCCCAAAAGCCACATATATGTGCACAGCCAGCGAGGGACAGATTAAAGCTGAACTGCGATAAGCAAATATACTCTAGATACAAAAGGTATGAGTCTTCTTACTTAGAATTACATGCATTGCTTTGTGTATTTCCCTGCAGATTCATGCAGGAGCTTCCTGTAATGAAGACCGCTCTCTGCTGCTCCCTCTCCTTGTGCAGGGTGGTTGGTCTTGTCTCTGCCCCCTCCTGTAGTTTTCTGCAGGCAGCCTGTAGTGGGTGGAGCCTGCTGGGCCCCTCCCACAGCTCAGTGATGGTGACACTGTTTCATTTACAAGACAATATCTGTGTTTGCAAATGTATTTGGTTATAAAGAGAATATCCTTTGAGACTATTGAGGAATTTATATAAAAGTGCCTGAAGTTCAGCTTTAAAGACATGGCTCATATCTGTGCAGGTTGCAGTTGATGCATTTTCCCAGTGCAATTTTGATTCTTTTTTTTTTTTAACACGCATTTCTGACACGTTTTTAATATTTTTTTTATTCATTTTGCAGGAGAAACCAGCAAAAATGCATTAAAAAAATGCATTAAAAAATGCAAGCGCTGTGTTTTTGATGCATTTCTGCTGCGTTCCCATTGAAGCCTATGAGGCTGCATTCACTCCTGAGTGTTTTTTTTTTTAAATTGCTCTTTTAAAATGACAGATCGCAGAACACGCATTTCAGATGCCATTCATTTTAACAGCGCCTAAAAACACAGTACGGTTCATTATTGTCACGCAATAAATCGTATCGCGTGAAGCTCGTCACCCAAAAAAGGATCCAAAGGTTCGTTCAGGCGACACGCTTGGCGAGATGCGGTTTAGCCGTGATCGCGGCAGAACTGAATGGCATCTAAAATGCGTGTTGTGAGATTTGCTATTTTAGAACCTTTTAAAATCCCTGACCCTTTCCAAAAAAAACGCACAGGTGTGAACGTGACCCCATAGAAAATCATGTTAAATGGACGTTTCTGCTAAACTGAAAATGCACTAAAAAATGCAGAGGTGTGAACCAGGGCTTAAAACATAAAAAGGCAAAACTTTTTTTTTTTTTTTTTGTTAGTTTTGGATAAAGTGGAGATGGAGTGGTCATCAACTCCTGTCCCCAGGCCAGGCCAGGTTTTATGTATTACCTTGGGGAGATGCAGACTAGAATACTGCAATCACTGAGCAGCAAATGATATCACCTGTGATGTATTTCAGTTATCCTGCAAACCTGGCCTGTTAGTGGGTCCTGAGGACAGGAGTTGATGACCACTGGATTAGTTTTTAGTGCTGTCTGTGCCCCCATTAGGCTGGATTCACACCTATTCATTTTTAGTGCTTTTTGCATTTTGCAGATATGCACTACAGTCCATTTAACATGGTTTCTTATGGAACACGTTCTGTAGCACAAATCTGCAAAATACAAAAAGCACTAAAAATGCATAGGTGTGAATCAAGCCTTAGGGAGAGTCACCCTCTCCATTTGTCCTGTTTACCATTATCATTAACAGCGAAAGTAAAAAAATAAAAAATAAAAAAAATAAATAAATGTTGGGTTGTCCCCAGAAAAGTGGGAGAGAGGAAATCGTCCAATGGGGACACTAGTTCTGGAGGCCAGGGGGTCCCCAATTAATTACCTTCATTTGCAGGGATTTGCTCTCACTTCCTATTTGCTTATGGGACAGGAAATGAAGGGAAATTTCCACGGGGACACAGATTGTGAAAAAAAAAAAAAAAAATGCCACTACTGCCTTCATATGATTTATAACAGTAGTACCGGGGTGACATCAATTATTGACCTATTAAATAAAAATTGGGGGAGACTTAAAAAGCACACTCCAGATCTGTTCCCGATGCGTTTCTGGATGCATTTTTGACACGTTCCGGTGCGTTTAAATGCGTTTTTTTTTTTCTGTTTTTTTTTTTTCACTGTACTGGGGTCCAGTGGATTTTTGATGCGTTTTACCACATTCCAGTACAGTCCAGTGCAGTCCAGTGCAGGGAAAATGCAGCATGTTCTACTATTTTTTTTTCTGGAACTGACCGCACTGGTGTCAACTATGCCATTGGAAACCATATAACCACACCTCCCAACTTTTTGAGATGGGAATGAGGGACACCTATCAGCAAAAGTATGCAGGCATAGGACACACCCCTGGCCACACCCCCTTAAAGGGGAATTTTACAAAAAACAAGATTGGTTAAACTCACAAGAGCTTTTTTTTTTTTACCACTACTATTCCTTTATATTGGCTTTTGGAATGTACAAATGCAGCAATTTAGAAATCAGATGAAAGGTTTAATGCTGGAAAACACTTTTTTGAAAGATAAAAAGTGCATTTTATATACAACTATATAGATCAGACCAAAATGAGGGACAAATGAGGAGGAATGAGGAACAGAGGGACATTGCTCCAAATCAGGGACAGTTAGGAGCTATGTATAACCTACTTTTTTTTTGCATCAAAAATGCAAGCAAACGCACTGGACTGCATGTGGTGTGAACTGGCCCTTACTAAGGCCTGATTCACACCTATGGCATTTTTAGTGCTTTTTGCATTTTGCAGATTTGCACTACAGAACATGTTCCATAGGAAACCATGGTAAATGGACTGTAGTGCAAATCTGCAAAATGCAAAAAGCACTAAAAATGCATAGATGTGAATCAGGCCTCAAACTAGAGAGTGCAAAATCTGGTGCAGCTCTGCATAGAAACCAATCAGCTTCCAGGTTTTATTGTCAAAGCCTAATTCAACAAGCTGAAGTTAGAAGCTGATTGGTTACTATTCAGAGCTGCACCAGATTCTTTGTGCCCCAGTTTTATTCCCGGTTCACACTGGTGCGATTCGGGAAACCCCACGATTCCTGTGTGGGTTCCTGCATCGCCCCTGAATCGCACACTGGTTCACACTGCCCTCTGCGCACCGCTGCGGGTGTCAATAGAAAGTTAAGGACACCCCCAAATCAGTTCGCAGATCGCAGTGCGAACTGTCAAATGGTGCAGGAATCAGATCGCATGTGTGTGAAGATTAATGCAATCCGATGCCAGTGCAGACCAAAAAAAAGGGTCCTGCACCATCTTGGTGCGATTGCGATGCGATTTCTACCAGTTTGTATGGCTGCATTTGCATCGCACAGGCACCGCATGTGATTTGCACAGCAATATAGTGCGAATCACATGCGATGGCTATGTTCGCACCAGTCAGAACCCAGCCTTAGGCTGCATTTACATATTATCCCTGCCGCAATCGCCGCAATCACGCCCCGCAATTTCAAAATGGCCACTTTTAATGGCACCCCAATCGCACCGCGATGTTGCCACGATTGTCACACGGAAAATCGCTTTGTCGCCCCAAAAGAAGCTCCTGTTCCTTTTGGAGCGTCAAGAGTCGCACGTTGCGATTGCAGCGGAGATTTATCACATAATGATTGCAGCAAAATCGCAGCGAGATTGGGTGCCATTAGAAGTAATGGCATCACAGATTCATCCGGGGTTTTGCAGCCATTTGAAATTGCGGGGCGGAATCACGTAGATCGTTAGATAGCAACCTTAGTATATCCCCCTATAGAGTTCATAAGTAACTTAAACATAAAACAGACCGAAATTTATAAATAAAAAAGTTAAAAAAAAAAAACCATATAACAGACCCTCCTAAAAAAGAAACATTTGTATCCAGAGCGCCCATCCCCCCATGATGATGTTATTGGATGCACGAACCTATTACTGTCCTTTTTTTTTCCCTTCTCCTCTAGCAATACTTTGATAAACAACCCTTGTATTACTTATATATCCATCACATTTTAACCAGTAATAATTACACAGCATAATTAAAAACCACGCCGGCGCCAACAGCGGCCGTATCTTCGGAGAACAACAACCGCCTTGGGGGAAAATCCATCCCGGCCAAATCAAGTCCCCTGAGATTGGCCCGCTCCATAGAGGACTGTACAGGTCAGGGGTGGTCAACGTACAATTATTTACAGCTCCGACTATCGGCGGCTGGGCCTGGCGACAGGAGGTTGCGCATTCGTTCTCCAAGTATCCCTCGCTGCCTTGGCCGGTCCCTGTTAAGAACACATGCCAACGTTCGTCTCACTGTCTATTGGAACCCTAAGGCCAGATTCACATATGTGCGAATTGGATGCGGATTTAACCGCATCCAATTTGCAGGACATGTGAATGTGACTGGCTCTCAATGGAGTTGGTTCACACATGTCCGGGGGTGGCCATGGTGTGGTTTCCAAAAGGGTCCTTTGTGTTTTTTGGGTCTGGCTCAGGTGCAAATTCAGGCAAAAATTTGCACCTGATCCAATGAACAGAAATGAGCCGGACTCCGGACTGCAAACCACAGCCGCACATACACTATATTGTCAAAAAATTTGGGATGTCTGCCTTTACATGAACTTTATTGGCATCCCAGTCTTAGTCCGTAGGGTTCAATATTGTGTTGGCCCACCCTTTGCAGCTATAACAGCTTCAACTCTTCTGGGAAGGCTGTCCACAAGGTTTAGGAATGTGTCTATGGGAATGTTTGACCATTCTTCCAGAAGCCCATTTGTGAGGTCAGGCACTGATGTTGGACGAGAAGGCCTGGCTCGCAGTCTCCGCTCTAATTCATCCCAAAGGTGTTCTATCAGGTTGAGGTCAGGACAGTCAAGTTCCTCCACCCCAAACTCGCTCATCCATGTCTTTATGGACCTTGCTTTGTGAACTGGTGCGCAGTCATGTTGGAACAGGAAGGGGCCATCCTCTAACTGTTCCCACAAAGTTGGGAGCATGAAAATGTCCAAAATGTCTTGGTATGCTGATGCCTTAAGAGTTCCCTTCACTGGAACTAAGGGGCCAAATCCAACCCCTGAAAAACAACCCCACACCATAATCCCCCCTCCAAATGATTTGGACCAGTGCACAAAGCAGGGTCTACAAAGACATGGATGAGGGAGTTTGTGGTGGAGGAACTTGATTGGCCTCAACCCAATAGAACACCGCTGGGATGAATTCGAGCGAAGACTGTGAGTCTGGCCTTCTTGTCCACATCAGTGCCAGACCTTACAAATATGCTTCTGGAAGAATGGTGAAACATTCCCATAGACACACTCCTAAGCCTTGTGGACGGCCTTCCCAGAAGAGTTGAAGCTGTTATAGCTGCAAAGGGTGGACCAACTCAATATTGAACCCTACGGACTAAGACTGGGATGCCATTTAATTTCATGTGCATGTAAAGGCAGGTGTCCCAATACTTTTGGTTATATGCCGAATTTAAAATCTAAAATTTAAAATCTATTAATACATCCTTAAATGTAGATTGTTGAATGCAAGCAATGTAGTGACCTGAATTCGGGTGGTTATCAGGCTCTTTCATTTTTGATATGGATTATTTGGGGTTTTACAATGTTACAAGCACCAGATTTCAAGGTCAGGTTTTACATGACTGATCATATACAGTGTGTAGTATAAAATAAAAAATGCTGTATATATCACATCAGATGGCATGTGGCGTACGATGTAGAAGTGTCATGTGTGGGTTGCTGAGAGGTATATGATGACAAGGCCGTATGTCATAATATAGACCTTGCTGTAATTGACTATGGTCAAAGAACAGAAGAGTGAGGAGAATGAGATAAATAAGAGGTAGAGAGGAATGTAAGGGGATAAGGAGGGTGGGGCGAGCAAATGGGGGGTGCAGGAACCTGTTGCTATGCTGAGACTGGGGGTGTCCCACGTACAATGTGACATTAAATCAGTGTTTCTCAAACAGGTTGCCATTGGGTTCCGCTGAAGTTCTGCAAGCAAGAGACTCAGTTTGCCCTGGATCAGAGGTGGATGAGGTACATTGTGATGTGGGGAACTCTGTGGAAATGGGGACTCTGATATGATGGGGAAATTCTCTCATGGAGGTACCTCTGATGTAAAGGGGGGGGGGGGGGCTCAGATGGTGGGGGTACTCTGCTATGAAGGAAGTTCTCTGCTATATCAAGGCGACTTTAATCTGATTAGGGGACCTCTGATATGAAGTGGTATACTGAAGTATACTGAAGTAGGGGATCACTGATGTGAACGTGGGACCTCAATGGATGGGGGTACTCTCATGTGACAGGGTCCTCTGATTATATAGAGAGGACTTTGATGTAACAGGGGGGGGGGGGGGGGGACCTCTGACATGATGCTGTATTCTGATGTAAAGGGGGGGGGCCTCTGATGTGAAGAGGGAACTTGTGATGTGAATGTGGGAACTCTGATGTGAAGGTGGGACCCCCATTTATAGAGGGGACTTTGCTCAGATGGGGGTGATGTGATGGTGGGACCTTCTTACATGATGCAGGATGCTGATGTAAAGGGGGGAACATTGATGTGAAGGGGGAACCTGTGACGTGAAGAAGATCCTGTGATTTGAAGAGGGGACCTCCAATTTAAATTGGGAACTTGTGATGTGAAGGTGGAACCCATGATGCGAAAGTGGGACCTTTGATTTGAAGGTGGGACCTCTGATTTGAAGGTGGGACCTCTGATTTGAAGGTGGGACCTCTGATTTGAAGGTGGGACCTCTGATTTGAAGGTGGGATCTCCGATTTGAAGGTGGTGGGACCTCAAAATATAGAGGGGACTTTGATCAGATGGGGGTAGTCTGATGTGATGGAGGGACCTCTGACATGGTGCGGGATCCTGGTGTAAAGGGGGAACCTGTGACATGAAGGAGGACCTGTGATTTGAAGAAGGGACCTCCAATGTCAATTGGGAACCTGTGATGTGAAGGCGGGACCTATGATACGAAGGTGGGACCTCAATATATAGAGGTACTCTGATGTGATGGTGGGACCTCTGACATGATGGGGATCCTGATGTAAAGGTAGAACCTCTGATGTAAAGGGGGAACCTGTGGCGTGAAGGAGGACCTGTGATTTGAAGAGGGGACCTCCAATGTCAATTGGGAACCTGTGATGTGAAGGCGGGACCTATGATACGAAGGTGGGACCTCAATATATAGAGGTACTCTGATGTGATGGTGGGACCTCTGACATGATGGGGATCCTGATGTAAAGGTAGAACCTCTGATGTAAAGGGGGAACCTGTGGCGTGAAGGAGGACCTGTGATTTGAAGAGGGGACCTCCAATGTCAATTGGGAACCTGTGATGTGAAGGCGGGACTAATGATGCGAAGGTGGGACCTCCGATTTGAAGGTGGGACCTCAATATATAGGAGGTACTCTGATGTGATGGTGGGACCTCTGACATGATGCAGGATCATCCTAGGCTCAGGTTTCTTAATAAGTAACATTTACGTTTTTTATAAATTATTTTGAGACTTTGGGGGGGGGGCTCAAGATTTTGCATATTTTAAAGGGTGCAGCAACTGGATAAGGTTGAGAAATGCTGCATTATATCACAATGGTGGAAGGAAATGCCCAACCCAGGACATTCTATTCAATAGCTTTGCCATATTTTTTTTTCCCGTAGCCCAGGGTCTGCTTGTTTGTACAACAAAGCTCAGACTGGAAGAGGTAGAAGCAGCACAAGGAACCAATCAGTTGTGCTGCAGTGCAAAAGGGGCATGCTGACAAGAAGGAGAGAGCAGAGTGGCAGACATCTGCTCACCAATGTACTGCTCGTCTTTTCACTGTCCAATCATAGGCTGAGTTTGGTGGGGAGACTTGTAAATGTTAGTAAACTATGGCCAATAATGTGATCCTCTCCCCTGCCAGACAGGGCTGTGCTGTGGGGCAGAACTGAGTAAATCTGGATGGACAGAAACACAAATCGTTTGGCAAAACAGCTCTCTTTTGTCATCTGCGCATTATGCGTTTTTTTTCCGGAATAATGGCTCCAAAAATAAAAAATAAAATAAAAATAAATAAATAAAAATAATGGCTGTAAAAACTACAGATTCTGCCATTACCTTTTCTTTCTAAAAAAATAAATAAATAAAAATGACAGGTTCATTTAAAAAAAAGTGATCTATTGCAATAAACATTTTTCAAGCTCAACATCTTAGCCGTGTTGTCACTTGGCCTGCTCTTGTCCATTTATAACCCAAACGAACATTATTCGTCTCTGTAGCAATCCTTCCGTAATGCCCGTCATTAATTTTAAGGCCAGGAATATACAAAGCCGGTTTGATTTGTAGCCTGAATTCCGGATTAGTGTTGATAAAACTGACAGCAGGTCCACTTTAAAAGAGAAAACGTTCTCGGGTTTTATGGTCGACCAAATTAGCAGGGTGCGTTTTGTGCTGTTTTCTGCCGTATTTCATGAGGAAATGCTGTGTGTTTAGTATTGGAAGTTATTTTCTTTATGTGTTGCTGGAATTTCCCAAGTGACCTTCTGGAGAATTTCTACATTTAGTAAAAACCAACAAAACCATTTTAAAAAGTAAAAATTGCAGAGTAGCTTTCTAAAGACTTTTTTTTTATAAATATGGTCAGGACTAAAAAAGGAAATCTTAAAAAATATATGTATACATTTAGTCATACAAATGTAAAATATTGTATGTTGATGTTTAGTCATTTTAGGCAATAGATGGAGCTTTGGGCTCCTTTTTCAGCTACATATTTGTGGCCTGTAGAAACCTTGTTGGTTACAGACCTCAGTAGCTCAAGAGGAGTTTTACACACATTTTCAAGAGCAACATTACATACACAAGTGAATTACTCTTTCCATTGACTCATGCTTTATTATGTGGTTTGATCTGAAGTTTCAATCAGACACATGAAGCCTCAATGCAGACCGCTACAAAAATGTGCATTTTGCTACAAAGCACACCGATTTACTTTCTTGACTTTCTTGACTGCTGCCTGCCTCAATCTCTGCCCGGACACTGACTACTCTGTTGCCTGCCACCTGCCTCAGTCTCTGCCTGGACACTTTTTTTTTGCCTGCTGACGGCCTTAACCTCTGCCTGGACACCGACTACTCTCTTGCATGTCGCTTTCGTTGACCTCTGCCTGGACACCAGCTACTAAGCTACTCTTTCCTGTTACTTGCCTTGTCCTCTGCTTGGACACTAACTATTCTCTTGCCTGCTGCCTGCCTCAATGTCCACCTGAATACACCCTCCCCTTTGACTTCTGCTTGCCCTGACCTCAGCCTGGACACCCACTACTATTGCCTGTCACTTACCTCAACCTCTGCCTGGACACTGATCACTCTTTTGCCTGCTGCCTGCCTTAACCCTTACCTGGACACTGACTACACTCTTGCATGCTGCCTGTCTTGATGTCTGCCTGGACACCCACTACTCTCTTGCCTGATGCTTGCCCTGACCTCAGCCTGCCTCACTGACCACTATCTTGTCTGCTGCCTGCCTCAACCGTTGTCTGAACACGGACTACAGACTTGCATGCTCCCTGTTTTGATGTCTGCCTGGGCATCGGCTGCTTTTCTGCCTGCTGTTGCCTCAATCTCTGCCTGGACATTGACAACTCTTTCCTGCCAAATGCCTTGATCTCTGCCTAGACACCAACTACTCTTGCCTGCCAACGCCTGTCCTCTGCCCAGACACTGACTACTCTCTTGCCTGCTGCTTACCTCAATATCTGCCTGGGCACCCACTATTCTATCGCCTGCTGCTTCCCTTAAAGGTCTGCCTGGACATCCACTACTCTTGCCTGCCACCTAACCCAACCTCTGCCTCAACCCCTACTTGTACAACGACTACTCTCTTGCATGCTGCCTGTCTCGATGTCTGCCTGGACACACTCTCTTGCCTGGCACTTGCCCTGATCTCTGCCTGCACACTGATCACTAATTTACCTGCTTCAACCTCTATCTTGACACTGACTACAGTCTTGCCTGCTGCCTGTCTTGATGTCTGCCTTGACATCAGCTTCTTTTCTGCCTGCTGTTTGCCTCAATCTCTGCCTGGACATTGACTACTCTTGACTTCAAATGCCTCGACCTCTGCCTGGACACTCACTATTCTCTTGCCTGCTGCTTGCCTCAGCCTCTGCCTGGACACTGATCACTCTCATTTGCTGCCTGCCTTAACCCCCTACCAGGACACTGACTACACTCTTGAATACTGCCTGTCTTGATGTCTGCCCGAACACCCACTACTCTCTTGCCTGACGCTTGCCTTGACCTCTGCCTGCCTCACTGTCCACTATCTTGCCTGCTGCCTACCTCAACCTTTGTCTCAACACTGACTACAGACTTGCATGCTGCCTGTTTTGATGTCTGCCTGGGCATTGGCTGCTCTTCTGCCTCCTGTTGCCTCAATCTCTGCCTGGACACCCACTACTCTTGCCTGCCACTTACCTCAACCTCTGCTTGGACACTGATAACTCTCTTGTTTGCTGCCTGACTTAACCCCTACCAGGACACGGACTACTCTTTTGCATGCTGCCTGCCTCGATGTCTGCCTGGATACCCACCCACTACTCTCTTGCCTGACGCTTGCCCTGACTTCTGCCTGTACACTGATCACCATCTTATCTGCTGCCTTCCTCAACCTCTCTCTGGACACTGACTACAGTCTTGCCTGCCTTGAGGTCTGCCTGGGCATCAACTGCCCTTCTTTTTGCTTGCTCTGCCTGGACATTGACTACTCTTTCCTGCCAAATGCCTCTGCTTGGACACTGACTACTCTCTTGCCTGCTGCCTACCTCAATATCCACCTAATCACCCACTATTCTCTTGACTCAACCTCTGCCTGGACACCAACTACTCTAAATTGCCAAGTGCCTTGACCTCTGCCTGGACACTGATCTCTTTTTTGGTTGATGCCTGCCTCAACCTCTGCCTGACTATTCTGTTGTCTGCCTCAATGTCTGTCTGGGAACCCCCTGCTCTCAAGGTACAGTTTAATCAAAGGGATAACCCAGCACAGCATCTACATTCCTTATCCTACTCCTTCCTCACATTAAGCTCATTACCAAACGAACGGTTCAGTTTACATTTGTCTTTAGTGGCTCAACTCCCATGACACACTGAGCTGTAACTAACAAGGGACTGGATCCATGGGGATCCAACACTCCAAATGTACACTTCTTGACTATTCGCTTTTCTTAATTAATGGCGCCCCGTCTGTAATTATTATAAACAATTATCAAACTTGAAAGTATAAAATTACAGTGACACAATAGGAACATTCTGATTAAAAAGCACTAAATCTAGCTGGTTGATGGGCTCATGCAGCATTATTAAACATACAATTATGTTTTTCAATTCGATGTGGCTGGGCTTGTGTTAAAAAAATAGTTTCATTCCAGTCAGAAACCATGAAATCAGACCGAGACAGAAGTACAGTTAAATCACACTTGTTTAATAATAAAAGTAAATATAACAAAACGTAGTCAAAACATAGCCAGAGTTCAGGAACCGGAATGGATAGTCAGACAAGCCAAACATCAGGGAGCCGGAGATGAGTGTAATAAAACAGCAAGAAGGATCTGGAGCCAGAAGGGATGTCAACCAAGTAAGTCTTTAAACAGGAATGCAGGGGATCGTCTCTGTGATTTTAACTAAGGCGAAGGCAGAGACCCTCTGGGCTGGACAGCTTAATTAGGCAGGACTGACGAGCAGAATATCATCAACAGCTGAGTAACTGTGGAGAGATAGGAGCTGGCAATTAGCCGACAGCTAAGCAGCCAGCTCAGAGGAGGAAGGGCTGAGCCCAGTCCTGACAATTCCTCTTACTTCCTACACTTCTTTTTTTAGATTATAAGCTCCTGTGGCAAATCAGAGGGAGGGGGTTGTATTTTGTTTTGCTGAATGATAGCAATGCTTGCCACAAGTTTGCAGAGTGCATAGTAGCCATGACATCCTAGTAGGGATACAAACTGAAGTGTAAATAAATGCATTCTACTGACATTAGATTGTAAGCCCCTGTGCCAAAGCAGGGGCAGAAGTGGAGAAGGGGAGCTTGAGCACTGACAGGGGTTAACCTATTTTTGGTTTGCTGAGTGACAGAAGAATTTGCCACAAGTCACAGCAACTAGCCTCAGTCTGTAGTAGGGATACAGTGCTGGAATAGTGTATTCAACTTCCATTAGATTGTAAGCTCCTGTGTCAAAGCAAGGGCAAGGCTAGAAAAGGGGATTTCGAGCTCTGGCAAGCTCTTGACCAATGTTTCCGTTTGCTGAGTGACAGAAGGAGCTGTCATAAGTCACAATAAATAGTAGCCCGTGTCCTCAGTAGGGATATAGTGCTGGAATAGATTGTGCATTCTAACTTTAATTATAATGTAAACTCCTGTGACAAAGCAGAGGTGGGGCTAAAGGGGGAGTTTGAGCATTGACAGGACTTGGCATATGTTTGGGTTTGCTGGGTGACAGCAGGACTTGCCACAAGTCACAAGTAAAAGCGGCCTTTGCCTTCAGTAGGGATACAGTGCTGGAATAGATTGTGTGTTCCACTTCCATTAGATTGTAAGCTTGTGTGTCAAAGCAGGGGCAGGGCTGGGCTGAAGAAGGGGAGATTGAGCTCTAGGAAGAGTTGGCCAATGTTTCTTTTTGCTGAGAGACAGACAGCAGGACGTGCTACAAGTCACAATGAATAGTACCCTCTGCCTTCAGTGCTTTCAACTTCCATTAAAATTTAAGCTTCTGTGGCAAAGCAGGGGTGGGGCTAGAAAAGGGTGGAGCTTGAGCACACAGGGTTGGCTGATGTTTCTGATCATTGAGTGACTGCAGGCCTGGCTACGAGCCAAAATAAACAGTAGCCTCTGCCGTCAGTAGAGATACAGTGCTGGAATAGATAATGCATTCAACTTCCATTAGACTGTAAGCTCCTGTGGCAAAGCAGGGGTGGGGCTAGAGAGAAGGAAGCTGGAGCACTGGCAAGAGTTGGCCGGTGTTTCTGTTCACTGAAGGACAAGAGGATTTGCCTCAAGTCACAAGGCAGTGCTGGAATAAATAGTGTGTTCAAGTTCCATTAGATTGTAAGCCCTTGTGTCAAAGCAGGTCTTAGGCTGAAGAAGAGGCAGCCTGAGCACTGTCGAGAATTGGCCTATGTTTCTGTTTACCGAGTAACAGCAGGATTTGCCATAAGTTGCAATAAATATTAGCGATACAACCCAAAAGAACATTGGCTGGAGCACATCCTGCTATATCCAGTACCAAACTTGGTCGATTTTGGCCAGCCCAGACCATTGTAGTAAGATGGAATCACTAAAGGCACATGTTATCGATTTTTTCGGCTATTCTGCTTACTGAACAAGTACATACACTAACAAAATAGGAACATTTCTAGGACCGCTGTGTCCTCTTATCCTTTGTTTTATTTTTAAAGTAAAACAACCCCTTCAGTAACGTCAAATCTCCTGCAACCCCTGCAGCTCTCACTGGTTCCTCCACAAACTACGGGATACAGAATCGATGTAGCCACCAGCAGGAGGAACCACAGAATATTGCGAAGACACAGGAGATTGGCAGAAGTGTTGGGTTTCCCAGTGCACTTCAAGTGACCAATTTACAGTCTAAAAGAGAGGTTCAGCAGACCAGGCAATGGGAAAGGTGAGTATTTATAAATGGTTAGTAGAACGTTAACTCAGTTCAGGAAAACATGGCTCCTCCAAGACCATTATGTGGGAATAGGGATGATACCTTCCAATGGAGTGATATTATTATAAACACCCTTCCCCCATACACATTTGTGTATCTGGATTTTGCAAACGCATTAGACACAGTTCCCCATAAACGTTTACTGTATAAAATAAGGTCCGTTGGCATGGACCATAGGGTGAGTACATGGATTGAAAACTGGCTACAAGGGCGAGTTCAGAGGGTGGTGATAAATGGGGAATACTCAGGATGGTCAGGGGTGGGTAGTGGGGTCTCCCAGGGTTCTGTGCTGGGACCAATCCTATTTAATTTGTTCATAAACGATCTGGAGGATGGGGTAAACAGTTCAATCTCTGTATTTGCGGACGATACTAAGCTAAGCAGGGCAATAACGTCTCCGCAGGATGTGTAAACCTTGCAAAAAGATCTGAACAAATTAATGAGATGGGCAACTAAATGAGGTTTATTGCAGAAAACTGTAAAATAATACATTTGGGTGGCAAAAATATAAATGCAATCTATACACTGGGGGGAGAACCTCTGGGGGAATCTAGGATGGAAAAGGACCTGGGGGTCCTAGTAGATGATAGGCTCAGCAATGGCATGCAATACCAAACAAAGCAAACAGAATATTGGCATTAAAAAGGGGATCAACTCCAGAGATAAAACGATAATTCTCCCGCTCTACAAGACTCTGGTCCGGCCGCACCTGGAGTATGCTGTCCAGTTCTGGGCACCAGTCCTCAGGAAGGATGTACTGGAAATGGAGCGAGTACAAAGAAGGGCAACAAAGCTAATAAAGGGTCTGGAGGATATTAGTTATGAGGAAAGGTTGCGAGCACTGAACTTATTCTCTCTGGAGAAGAGACGCTTGAGAGGGGATATGATTTAAATGTATAAATACTGTACTGGTGACCCCACAATGGGGATAAAACTTTTTCGCAGAAGGGAGTTTAACAAGACTCGTGGCCACTCGTTAAAATTAGAAGAAAAGAGGTTTAACCTTAAACTGTGTGGAGGGTTCTTTACTGTAAGAGTGGCAAGGATGTGGAATTCCCTTCCACAGGCGGTGGTCTCAGTGGGGAGCATCGATAGTTTCAAGAAACTATTAGATAATCACCTGAATGACCGCAACATACAGGGATATACAATGTAATACTGACATATAATCACACACATAGGTTGGACTTGATGGACTTGTGTCTTTTTTCAACCTCACCTACTATGTAACATTACAGAATCAACTTCTAATAAATAAATACGTGTTGCTAATTCTGACTCTTTCCTACTCAATGTAAAATTAACCCTTCCCGACCGCCGCACAACGATATACGTCAGCAGAATGGCACGGGTGGGCAAAAGGGCATACAGGTATGTCCCCTATAAGATGCGGCATCGTGGGAGTGTGCACCCGCCGCGTGCTCCGTGACCGCGGGTCCCACAGACTGGATGTTAGCCGGGTGCCTGCAATCGTGTCACGGAGTGGAAGAACTGGGAGATGCCTATGTAAACAAGGCATTTCCCCATTCTGCCTAGTGATATCACAAAGATCTACTGCTCCCTGTGGTCGGGAGCAGTGATCGCTGCCATGTAAGTAGAAGCCCATCCCCCCCACAGTTAGAATCACTCCCTAGGACACACTTAACCCCTTGATCGCCCCCCTAGTGTTTAACCCCTTCCCTGCCAGTGTCATTTCCACAGTAATCCGTGCATTTTTATAGCACTGATCGCTGTATAAATGACAATGGTCTCAAAATAGTGTCAAAAGTGTCCGATGTGTCCGCCATAATGTCGCAGTCACGATAAAAATCTCAGATCTATTACTATTACTAATATAAAAAAAAAATTATAATAAAAATGCCATAAAACTCCCCTATTTTGTAGACGCTATAACTTTTGCTCAAACCAATTAATATACACTTATTGCGATTTTTTTTTACCAAAAATATGTAGAAGAACACATATCGGCCTAAACTGAGGAAAAAAATTATACATTTTGGGGGGATATTTATTATAGCAAAAAGTAAAAAAATATTGTGTTTTTTTCAAAACTGTCGCTCTTTTTTTGTTTATAGCGCAAAAAATAAAAACAGCAGAGGTGATCAAATACCACCAAAAGAAATCTCGTCAATTTTGTTTGGGTACAACATTGCACGACCGCGCAATTGTCAGTTAAAGCGTCGCATCGCAAAAAGTACTCTGGTCAGGAAGGGGGTAAATCCTTCCGGGGCTGAAGCCGATAAAAAAGGAAAAAAAAAATTTGCCCAGGGTTACCCTTTAGAACGATGTGCTGCTTTTCTATAATCAGCTCGGCCTTCCCTTTTATTCAGCAGGGCACGATTGACAATTAGGTTTTGTGTGTTCATTAGAGCCGTTATCATCCCCTCTGTGTTCTATACTGTTCTGTATTCTATACTGCTCATATATTATGCAGTCTTCAATCAGCCAGCTTCACATTAAGAATTAAGCAGCTCTCCGTTGTGTGGCATCAATCAGGGCTTGGGCGTTCGATGTGGAGGTGACTGCGTGTATTCCAACCAGAACGAGAGGGATGAAGGATCCTACCCAGAAGCAATAAAAAAAAAATATATATAGTGAGAAACAAACTGGGCATACACTACTCCGAGAACCACCAGAGACGTAGACTCCAGCTCTTCATAAAATCCGGATTACAGGGCCGTGTTTAAAAGTAGAACGTGCAGATGGCAATATATTACAGGTCTAATCTTCTAACATTATTACAGCAAAAAAAAAAAGGCAAAAAAATATGTAGCATCTTTAAAGGGAACGTGTCAGAAAAATAAAATGAACAGCAAAATTCCTAAAAAAAAAAAGCTAAATTGTACTTTTAGTGTAAATTCACTAATTATATTCCAGGTAAATGGAAGGAAAAAGTGTACAAAGTCTTATAGTTTTGTTTTCTTTAACCACTTCAGCCCCGGAAAGGTTTTACCCCCTTCATGACCCGGCCATTTTTTGCGATACGGCACTGCGTTACTTCAACTGACCATTGCGCGGTCGTGTGACGCTGTACCCAAATACTAGTCCTTTTTTTCCCCACAAATAGAGCTTTCTTTTAATGGTATTTGATCACCTCTGCGGTTTTTATTTTTTGCGCTAAAAAAACAAAAGCAAAAAAAAAAAACACAATTTTGAAAAAAAAATAAAAATTTTTTTTGCTATAAAACACATCCAAATAAAAAAAATGTAAAAAAATAAAAAAAAAATCCAATTTTTTAATCAATTTAGACCAATATGTATTCTGCTACATATTTTTGGTTAAAAAAAAAATCCCAATAAGCGTATATTCATTGGTTTGCGCAAAAGTTATAGCGTCTACAAACTGCGGGGAATATTTATGGAATTTTTTTTTTTTTTACTAGTAATGGCGGTGATCAGCGATTTTTAGTGGGACATTGCAGCTGACAAGTCAGACACCTAACTGACACTTTTGACACTTTTTTGGGGACCAGTGACATTAGTCAGTGATCAGTGTTAAAAAAAATATGCACGGTTACTGTACTAATGACACTGGCAGGGAAGGGGGTTAACATCAGGGGCGATCAAAGGGTTAAGCGTGTGCCTAGCTGGTGCGTGCCAACTGTGTGTGGGGGATGCTCTGACTGGGTGAAGACAGAGATCCGTGTTCCTGCTCAGCAGGAACACAAGATCTTCTTTCCTGTCAGAACGGAGATTTGCCTTGTTTACATAGGCCGATTGAAGTTCTGCCACTCTCGGGAACAATCGCAGGTGGCCAGCGGACATCGGGTCCACCAGACCCGTAGATTGGCTCCCCCTTTGTCCAATCAGCGTGCCCCCCAGTGCAGGTACGTCATTTCATGCAATAGAGCCGACCTGCTGCAGCACAAGTACGTTAGGCAGTCGGCAAGTGGTTAAAAAGCAGCCCCAGCTCGAGTAGAAAAGCCTATCCCATGCCACCCCAAAGGATACAGAGCATAGTCACTAAAACCCTGAGCTCAGATCAGTATTCACAATGTCACAGGATCACCGGATAGCTCCATCCAGTATCCACCGGACACTTCTCAGTGAGGGAGTGAAGATTGCTCATAATGTTACAGGACAGCCAGACCCTTTCCAACTTCCACTGGGCACTCTTTAGTGAGCTCTCCAGACCAAAGCCTTGGCTGAGGGCAGGGCCCTCTTCGCATGGGCATGCTGGCCAGTTGCCCAGGGCCCCACTTGCCTGGGGGGCCCCACCTGCCCAGCGACCCCAACCAGGGCCGGACTGGCCTGCCGGGAAATTTCCCGGTAGGCCGCCTGCCCTGGGGCCGCTTTGAGTTGCGGCTGCAGCGCTCCTCTCTTTCCCTCTCTCCTCCTCCTCCTGTATATCACGGAGCTGGCTGGGTCTGTGTTTGGCGGCTGCGCTGTAACACGGTCCCGCCCCCCTAAACCGGCTCATGTACTAGTAGATTGAATCAGTGTTCCGCCTATCACATGAGCCGGTCTAGTGGGGCGGGGCCTTCTTACAGCGTGGCCGCCGAACACAGACCCACCCAGCTCTGTGATACACAGGAGGAGATACCCGCTGTGTGTGTGTGCGTTACCAGGTGATGGTGAGTCTGTATTAATTGGCACAGTGATGCTGCATTCATGGGCACAGTGAGGGTGCAATTGTGGGCACAGTGAGACTGCATTCATGGGCGCAGTGAGGCTGTAATGGTGGGCACAGTGAGGGTGCAACTGTGGGCACAGTGAGACTACATTCATGGGCGCAGTGAGGCTGTAATGGTGGGCACAATGAGGGTGCAATGGTGGGCACAGTGAGGCTGCATTCATGGACACAGGGAGGCTGCAATGGTGGGCACAGTGAGGCTGCATTTGATGGGCACAGTAAAGCTGCATTCACAGGCACAGTGAAGCTGCATTTGATGGGCAATCGAGCTTGATTGTGTAGACAGGTCCCCAGTGCACTGTATTGACCGGGGGTCTATAATGCTCTTAAGATGGCACTGGGTGAGGGTTCAATTAATTAGCTTCAAAAATGAACCTCTGGAAGAAAGCTCCCCAACAATGATTCCTGCGGATTATTCATCGAGGTCCCAGCTGTGGCATAGCTGGGTGGGGGATTTGTTGATTTGCTTTTGGTTGTTCTGAATCCGGAGCTACTGCAGATGGGGGTGGCCACTCGCCACCGAAACGGGTGGATTCCCTACAACAGGTAGAAAAGCCCTACTGCTCTAAATCTGAAACTATTTATGTGTCTCTTCAGCCACCTTCTGGGCACACCTTCCCAGGGATTGGCTAAAGCACAATAAAGATTCAGGCTGCCCATTTGCCTTGCTTGAACCCGCTATGTTCCAGAAGCCTCTGGAAAGCAGGGGGGAGCAATCAAACCTGCAACCTGGGAGATCCAGAACAGCCAAAAGCTATCAACAACTGCTCCACTGACCATAAAGGAACCAAAAAGAACCAAACCTACCCAATATCCTACCAACCTGACTAGGAGGGTGCTATACAAAAAAACACGCTTAGCAGGAGGAAAGAGGAGAGTGATGACCTAATCAGTCTGTTGCTGCTCCTTCACTGTCCAATCACAAGCCAAGGGCAGGGAGGTGACCTTTTTTTACTTGCAGTCACCAGCCTGCCTGTGCTGTGCAGCAGAGCTGTGTCAATCTCAAGACTGTATAGACAGAAATACAAACCCTTTAGCAGTAAAACAGCTCACATATATATCCCAATTAGTTTGGGGTGTACGACAATATACAAAGACTGTCCTCGGGGGTGAAATAAACGGATGAATCTATTATAACGGTAATGGAATTTTTATTTTTTTTGCCTATTCTGTTATTTCGGTTTTTGATCTGCCCTTGGAAAAAGACATTGCGGGCGGTGTGGACATTTTTCTCTAGTTTTATAGATCGGCCCCTCTGATGAATTTGATAAAAAAAAAAAAAAGAAAGAAAATGGGGGGGGAGTTTAGTTTGTGCATTTCCCAATTTCCGTGGAAAAGAGGTCAGTTTTCCTCCAGGGAGGGGGTTAGTGCTCCGGCGGAGAGAGGGAGGAGGGGCTGTTTAGAGTGTATGTCGGATTACTAGATACAAGCTAATTATTTTAATTTGTGGATATTGGAACTATTAGCCCCCTAGCGCTTACAGCACTGGCACACTGCGAATGTAATATTCTCGGTGACATTACTTTCTGCTTTAACCCTTCTGCCAACACATCTCCATAAAATACTGGCAGAAGAGATCCGGGGGGGGGGGAAACCTTGGCTTTAAAGGGCCACTCCGTCTTTAGTTTATGGTTGATGATCGTTGAGTTATTATATACTCTTTTCCACAACTGGCACCTCCACCTCATATCCTACCCTTAACCTGGCAAAACCCTTGCCTACAGCACACAACATTTTGGAATAATTTCCAGGGATACTGCAGCTCAACCATACCATGCACAGGTATTTAAGGGATGTATTTGCATAGTTGTTCATCCATCGAATCTGCATGAAATTTCCTTCTGTGCAAATGGGGTAAAATTGATTGTTCTCAAGCTAGATTCTTTGAAGGTGGAATGTGTAAATGAGAAATATACCACATTATGGCCACCAGATGGAGCTGAGGGGCATATGCATTTCTTATGATATTCAACGCCATCTAGTGGCCATAATGTATTAGATGGAGCTGAGGAATATACGTATTTTCTTGTGGTAGTCTGCGCCATCTAGTGGTCAAAATCTATTAGATGGAGCTGAGGAGCATACGTATTTTCTTATGATAGTCAGTCCCCATCTAGTGGCTATAATGTATTGGATAAAGCTGAGGAACATATGTATTTTCCTATGATAGTGGCCAAAAATGTATTCAATGGAGCTGATGCCTATATGTATTTTCTTTTCATAGTCAGCACTATCTAATGGCCATAATGTATTGGATGGAGCTGAGGAGCATACGTATTTTCATATGATAGTCAACATCATCTAGTTGGCATTGAATATCTTAAGAAATGCATATGCTCCTCAACTCCATCTAGTGGCCATAATGTGGTATTTTCCTCATTCACACATTCGACCTTCAAAGAATATAGCTTGAGAACAATTAATTTTGAACTGTGAACTGTGAACTGTGGTGAAACTCAATTCCAACACAGGCTACATCAGCATTATGGTTTCCTTCAAAGTGCCAGTTGCATCTGTAAGACTAGATGTCCAGGGCTACCCACCCCCCTTACATCAGATTAGCCCCCCTCCACCATCCTTTACCTCACTGTTCACCCCCTTTACCTAGTGTTGCTGCTGGAAAGAAGCTGAGCGCGGAGTTGGGAAGCAGAAAGTGCAGGATCTAGAGGAGGAGCAGAGGAGGGCTGGAGTCAGCTGCCAGAGTCTGCCGAATGCAGAGATGGCAGGATCTGTAGGAGTAGTTCTGTCGTCCTCTCTGCTGCCAACTGCAGAGATGGGGGGGGGGGGGGGCAAATATGAGGGCCATGTGAAACAGCCTCGCAGGCCAGATTCAGCCCGCTGGCCTTGTGTTTGACACCTGTGTGGAGCTGAGGAGCATACGTATTTTCCTATGATTGTCAGCGCCATCTAGTGGCAAAAAATGTATTAGATGGAGCAGAGGAGCATATGTATTTTCTTGTAATAATCCATGCCTTCTAGTGGCAATAATGTATTAAATGGAGCTGAGGAACATACATATTTTCTTATGATAGTCAGCCCCATCTAGTGGTCATATTGTATTAGATAAAGCAGAGGAACATACGTATTTTCCTATGATAGTCAGCGCCATCTAGTGGCCAAAAATGTATTAGATGGAGCTGAGAAACATACATATTTTCTTATGATAGTCAGCATCATCTAGTCGCCATAATGTATTGGATGGAGCTGAGGAACATACGCATTTTCTTGTGGTAGTCTGCGCCTTCTAGTGGCCAAAATCTATTTGATGGAGCTGAGGACCATACGTATTTTTTTAAGATAGTCAGCGCCATCTAGTGGCCAAAAATGTATTAGATGGAGCTGTGGCACATACATATTTTCTTGTTATAGTCAGCACCATCTAGCGGCCATAATGTATTAGATGGAGCTGAGGAGCATACGTATTTCCTTATTATAGTCCCATCTAGTGGCCATAATGTATTAGATAAAGCTGAGGAACATATGTATTTTCCGATGATAGTCAGCGCCATCAAGTGGCCAAAAATGTATTCAATGGAGCTGAGGCGCATACGGTACATATTTTCTTACGATAGTCAGCACCATCTAGTGGCCATAATGTATTAGATGGAGCCGAGGAGCATACAGATCTATAGCCCATTTTTTTTCTAGTTTTGGGTATTTTCCTATGATAGTCAGCGCCATCTAGTGACCAAAATGTATTAAATGGAGCTGAGGCTGAGAAACATAGTCAGCGCCATCTAGTGGCCATAATATATTAGATTGAGCGAAGAAGCATACGTATTATGATAGCGCCATCTAGTGGCCATAATATATTAGATGGAGCTAAGGAGCATACGTATTATGATAGCGCCATCTAGTGGCCAGAATGTATTATTTCTATTCACACATTTCAATCTGCAGAGAATATAGCCTGAGAAAATTGGATTTGCTGCATTCACAAAGAATTAATTTACCTAAAGTTTTGACAAACAAAAAGTTAAGTGACTTTTTGTATGAACACACCCCCACGTGTCAGTGCACCCAATATTGCTTATTCATTTTTTGGTGGATGATGGAGAGTCCCGATGTACTAAGGGATCATAGAACAATATAGTGGCATCTTTGGCATCAAGTCCGTTAATAATACATGTTATCAGAACTTCTAAAAATACAGTTGCTCCAATATGTCTTTATTATCCTCCCTCTCAATATCCCCTCTAAAAAACACATTAAAGGGCAGGTAAATGGCCGTGCGCGGTAGGCGTCCAACAAAACTAGCGCATTTATTAGGATAATTATAGGAAGCTGGCAGCTTTAGTATAACCAGAAACTGCTGGGAATAATCCTGTTGATAATTATTTTATCAAGGTAAGCCCGCGCCTCTGATTTTTCACAATGGCTTACAGGCAGTTCTCTTGGTCTCTGCGTGACCGGCCCGCAGTTACCTGAAGGGCGCACTTACAACTAGGCCCCGAACACGCCTGCTTACATGTAGAAACTAATGACTAATCTGATGAATCAATTGACCCATGGGTCAAGTAGATGCGTGGAATGGTGATCACGGGGCTTGTTCTGCGCTTTAAATGCAGCAGAGACAGAAGTGATGAGATGATTGTTTCTCTACAGCTGCACTCATGTCAAAATATGGAAATTTCTGCATTTAAAGGGAAAACTATAGCTTACAATGGGGCACGTATTTTGATTGCAATTTTGATCTTAAAGCTGAACTCCGGGACGATCTAAAAGATGCAAATTGCTGCAGATCTGTATTCATTATTACATCATTATGTTATTAAACAGAACTAGAATTGCATCTGACCTCCGGCCTTCCCTTCAGTCTTGCACAGTTGTACCGGCTCCTCTACTGAAACAGCTTCCTCTGATTTCACTGCACACTGTGAGCTTCTAACAATGTGCATTAGAAACTGCAGCAAAGTCAGCTAGAGCCCACCTCATTTCCTGGCTGGAGGACGCCCAGTATCATCTAGCCTACATGTGTCAAATAAATCGCTTCTCGACCTTTTGGTTAAGATCAAGTGTAGTATCTGTTCTTATCAGTTTCCAGGAGGTGGCGCTTGCTTCCGTTCCTGATCTACGGTGAGGTGGAGATGGGATGGCGGTTGATATGCAATACCTGCTGGAATAAAGGTGACCTGGAGCAGTTCGTAGCCGAAAGGGAAGCCTTCTGATGGGGATGGAGAACTACTGGGTCCGACTGAAGGGTTGGGTCCCTGGCCTTCTGGTCTGGATTTGTGTGGTTTCTGCCCCTTCCAGTTTTTCAGTTGGGAAAGCCTGCCCCTTTTCGGTGTTATTGAGGGGAATTGGCCGTTACCGCCGAATATAATTAGGTGGGAGTACTGGGACCCATGGGGAGATTTTGCCAATTTGGTCTCCATATGTGGCTCTCATGATGTTCTGATACCTTCCTGGCTAGGGCGGGGCTGCATCAGTCTGGGCTGTAGGTCAGGGTTGGTCCTGGAAGCCTATGGAGTATGTGCTCCTGGAGTGGCAGTCCAGGGGTGCCAAAAAAAATCACTGTGAGTGGGAGTCACTTTGGTTTGAGGCACCACGGTCACTGCACCATAGAACACGCTTTTTTAGCACCTGCCTCTTGGGCGGGGCCTTTTGGCTGGGACCAGAAGAATTTTTTATTCCTGGCCAGAGGGCCTGGTCATTGTTTCACACAATGGTCACCTTTTCACTCTCCTCTCCACTTATTCCTTCCCCACTTTATTTTATTTATTAAGCCTATGTTTGTCACTTCTTGTATTTTTGTGTTTGTACATGGTTTGTTGCACTGTGTGATGAGTAGGGATGCGGGTCCTCAGGCCAGCCCTGAAAGTCTTGGGAAGGGGTGGACATGGCCTTTTGGCTTAGTTTGCCCTCTCTCATGGGGTCTCCCTTCGGGGGAGCCTCACCTAGTACTTGGGTGGGTCTGTTTCGGCAGTCCCTCCAGAGAACGGGGTCCATCTGGTTTCGGCCAGATGGACCAACTGTAAGTACCCTTGTCCCCATCTGGAGCCTAACACCCAGGGGGATTCAGGGAAAGGCACATTTGTGTACCCGTTTGCTCTTTTTTGTGTTTCACTCTTTTTTGGCACCGGGTGAAGTTTTCGGGTGTGTTATGCACACCATAGGCTTTCAAAAAAAAAAAAAAATGTGTCAAATAAAAATCTGGCCCGCCAGGCCACTTCATGTGGCCTTCACACTTGTCTGGCATCTGCGGCACTCTGCTCGTCCTCCCCCACCTTATCTCAGCAGTCGGCAGCAGAGAGGACAGAACTCCTCCACCAGATCCTACACTTCTCCCTCCATCTGTGGAGAGGCTTGTTTCTGCGCCCCATCCCTGCTCCATCTCAGCAGTCGGCAGCTGAGAGGACAGAACTCCTCCACTAGATCCTGTGCTTCTCCGTGCAACTGTGGAGAGGCTCTTCCCCTCCCCCCCATCTCAGCAGAAGAGAGGACAGAACTCCTCCACCAGATCCTGTGCTTCTATGTGCAACTGTGGAGAGGCTCGTTCCTACCCCCCTCCCCATTTCAGCAGTCAGCAACAGAGAGGACAGAACTCCTCCACCAGATCCTACACTTCTCCGTGCATCTGTGGAGAGGCTCCTTTCTGCCCCCCCCCCCCCTTCTCAGCAGTCAGCAGCAGAGAGGAAAAAATAAATAGATTTTAGTACCCCTTTTAAAGCCAATCAGGAGTGCTACCTGCAAATGTGTTAACAAAGAATAGGAATAGAGATTATAGTGAGCAGAGAGATGATCTCATCACAACTTTTATTTTTTTTTATAAAGTATATTTTCCCATATACTGTAGTCTTGAGAGGCGTTGGAAGGAGTTGCTACCAAATTGCTGTTATCTTTTAACAGAGCAATTTCTCATTTTAAATTATTTAATTAGAACAAGCTTCTCTTTTAATTTGTTTTCCTTCTTTCAATATCTGATATGAAAAGCTACACACAGCTGCACCTTTTAATATTTTTGTCCTATAAAAAGGTATTGAAGCATCTTGAGGGAATTATCATAAGATGGATAGGGACATTCGCCGCATGCCCTTGAATCGCAAGAACAGACTTTCTCAACCTTTTTACCCCCAAAAGTAACCCTTACGATCATTTACAGATCCTGAGGAATTGCTGCTGAGACCAACTCATTGGGTGTCACTAAGAAGAATGCCCCTTACATTGGTGGTCAGTGGGAGGAATGTTCCTTACATTGATGATCAGTGGGAAGAATGTTCCTTGTATTGGAGGGCAGTAGGAAGAATGCCCCCTTACATTGGTGACACGTGGGAAGAATGCCCCCTTACATTGGTGGTCAGTGGGAAGAATGTCCCCTTACATTGGTGATCAGTGAGAAGAATGTTCCTTACATTGGTGACCAGTGAGAAGAATGCTCCTTACATTGGAGCTCAGTGGGAACAATGCCCCCTTACATTGGTGATCAGTGGGAAGAATGTTCCTTGTATTGGAGGTCAGTGAGATGAAATTTCTTCACATTGGTCATCATTGGGAAGAATGTTCCTTGTATTGGAGGTCAGTGAGATGAAATTTCCTCACATTGGTGATCATTGGGAAGAATGTTCCTTGTATTGGAGGTCAGTGAGATGCAAGCTGCTTAGATTTGTGATCAATGGGAAGAATGTCCCTTACATTGGTGGTCAGTAGGAAGAGTATTCCTTACATTGGTGATCAGTGGAAAGAATGTTTCTTACAATGGAGGTCAGTGGAAAGAATTTTCCTCACATTGGTGATCATTGGTAAAAACTTTCATTGTATTGGAGGTCAGTGGGATGCAAGCTGCTTAGATTTGTGAATCAATGGGAGGAATGTTCCTTAAATTGGGAGTGAGTGGAAAGAATGTTCCTTACATTGGTGATCAGTGGGAAGAATGCTCCTTACATTGGAGGTCAGTGGGAAGATTGTTCTCTCACATTGGAGGTCAGTGGGAAGAATGTTCCTTACATTGGAGGTCAGTGGGAAGAATGTTCCTTACATTGGAGGTCAGTGGAAAGAATGTTCCTCACATTGTAGGTCAGTGGGAAGAATGTTCCTCACATTGGAGGTCAGTGGGAAGAATGCCCCTTACATTGGAGGTCAGTGGAAAGAATGTTCCTCACATTGGAGGTCAGTGGGAAGAATGCTCCTTACATTGGTGGTCAGTGGGAAGAATTTTGCTCACATTGGTGATCATTGGTAAAAATGTTCATTATGTTGGAGGTCAGTGGGATGCAAGCTGCTTAGATTTGTGAGCAATGGGAAGAATGTTCTTTACACTGGTGGTCCAGTGGAATGTCCCCTTAAAGTGGTGGTTAGTGGACATATTGCTACCCTTACAAATAGCCAAAAAGGTTATTGGTGACCTGCCGCTGGCTTTGTCAAATTATATTGGAACCAGAACTATGCAGGCATCATCAAGCACCAAAAGATTGGAGGTCAATCAGCCACAGGTCAAGGAACCTCCTAGTAACCTCTGGAAGAACCATGGTTGAGAATGGCTGTCTAGAGGCCCACAGACTGCAGTTTGACAAGCACCACACTAGAGGGAGCCCTTGGGAGATCGAATATGGTCTGGTTTTTCACCCTTTCTCGAGAGCTCCCCCTAGAGGTGTCAAACACAAGCTGTGCATCTGCAGGCCTCAGTGGAAAGGACAAAATGATCTTTTAAAATCAAAGTATAGCATCCCATTTGATCCAAAATGCAGCCTACATGGTGAAGAAGCTGCCCTGCAAGAATAGCTATCCTTTAACAGAACAACTGCTCATTTTAAAACTTTTCAATTAGAAACAGCTTCTCCTTCAATCTGTCCTGCCTCTATTATTAGTATTGCTTAGCATCCGACATGGCAGGCCACACACAGTCTTCACTGACACAGTGGCGGCTCGTAATATTATTTTGTCCTGTAAAGGGAATGAATTGTCTCCAGTGACACAGGGAATTACCATAATGAAACAAGTTGGCCACAAATAATAAGAGACCTATGAGAAAGCTTCCAGACAGAGTACGAGTGTCAGGCGGGCGCGCAGAGACAATGAAGGAGACTGAGGCGGGGGAAGCGGACTCTGAAGCAGAACCTCAGACGCAATACAAGGCTCCAGTCTATGAAATTGTACAGTCAATGTAGACAGATAGGATTGCCGGAGACAGGCAGATCACTGTAGCGGATGGAGAGAAGAGAATTACATGCGGTAACTGAAAATACACATGAAATGGAAGTGATCAGAGGTGCTCAGTGAGCTGGGGAGCAGACTGGAGAATTAGGAAATTTCAGTTTAGTAGCTGCCGCCAGACTAAAGACACCCAATCACAAAGTTTGGCCGTTAACCACTTGCCGACCGCTGCACGCCGATATACGTCGGCACAATGGCAGTGGGTGGCAAATGGACATACCTGTATGTCCCCTTTAATTGGCGGGGCTAGTAAGCGCGTGCTCGCCGCTTACAGCGCAACCATGCCCGCGGGTCCCGCAGACTCAGTGTCCCGCGATAGTGTCACGGAGAGGCAGGACGGGGAGATGCCTTTGTAAACAAGGCATTTCCCCATTCTTCCTTGTGACATGACAGGGATCTACTGCTCCCTGTCATCGGGAGCAGTGATCACTGTCATGTCCTAGGTAGCCCCTCCCCCCCGCAAATAGAATCACTCCCTAGGACACGCTTAACCCCTTGATCGCCCCTAGTGTTTAACCCCTTCCCTGCCAGTGTCATTTATACAGTAATCAGTGCATTTTTATAGCACTGATCGCTGTATAAATGACAATGGCCTCAAAATAGTGTCAAAAGTGTTCGATGTGTCCGCCATAATGTTGCAGTCACGCTAAAAATCGCAGATTGCCGCCATTACTACTAATAAAAAATAATAATAATAATAAAAATGCCATAAATCTATCCTCTATTTTGTAGACGCTATAACTTTTGCGCAAACCAATCAATATACGCTTATTGCGATTTTTTTTTAATCAAAAATATGTAGAAGAATACATATCGGCCTAAACTGAGGAAAAAATGTGTTTTTTTATATATTTTTTTTGGAGGATATTTATTATAGTAAAAAGTAAAAAATATTGTTTTTTTTTTTTTTTTAAATTGTCGCTCTTTTTTTGTTTATAGCGCAAAAAACAAAAACCGCAGGAGGTGATCAAATTCTATTTGTGGGGAAAAAAAGGACGCCAATTTTGTTTTGGTGTAATGTCGCGCGGCCGTGCAATTGCCAGTTAAAGCGACGGAGTGCCGAATCGCAAAAAGTGCTCTGGTCAGGAAGGGGGTAAAATCTTCCGGGGGCTGAAGCGGTTAAAGAGACCCTCGCAATCAGGACTATTTCCCCCACTCACAGCATGCACAGCCAGGCACACGGTATTTTCATCATACTTCCACTGGCCCAAGAATCAGTGCAGGGGTTTCTTTTTAGGGTTTTTATTGAAAAGAAACTTGGATAGGGATGGAAGCATGAGATATTGGGAACCGTAGGACTGCTAGGTTTTTGGCTGCTCTATACTAATTGCAAGCTGTATGCACCAGGCTGCATTGTACTTTTTTCCTGGTCATTTAGTACAACTCCAGGCTGTCTTCCACAGCTCCTGGCTAATCCAAGCACTGGCTTGTAAGAGGAATCACCCCACAGTCACTTCTCCACTGTGTAGCAGAGTACTCAGTTAGTCCCAGAATAGTGCAGCTTCTATGCATCTTCTTATCCAGACTCTGACCCATGTCTCTCTCTCTCTCTCTCTCTCTCTCTCTCTCTCTGGTAGGGCCCCCAGCTAAGCCTATCTGGGACCCTAATGTCTTTCAACAGTAAGGCCTCCTGAGGCTTCTTCTCTGCCCCAGGGGGCAGAGCCCAAAGCACAGGGGTCTCCTCCAGAAGCTGGACCCTGGAACCCTGCACACTGCCGACAGGCTTCAGAACACTTATAGGCTCTCCAGCCACCTACTAGACAACCCTCTCCAGGGATTGGCCGGAGATCCATAAATATTCAGGCTGCCTGTTCTGCTCTCCCTCCCACTATACTTCCAGAACTCTCCAGAATAAAGGGTGAAGTAGAAGATAGACATGTGCACTACCGAAAAAATTGTTTCCTTTTCTTTTTTTTCCGTTTATCGGGTAATTTGTTATGATTGGCGTTCGTGACTTCAGAATACATTCATATTCGTTTCATTTTACCAGTTTAGATGTGGCATTCGTTACTTCAGATAATTCGTAATGTCGAATGCATTCGTAGTGTTCAGTAACAGTTACTTTAGCATAATCTCAAAGGAGATTTCAATAAAAATGTAAATCTAAATGTATCCAATATTAGCTGCTATGGCTCAGAGACCTGAATAGGAGAATTACTGACTTCAGCCATTTTACCTATATTTTCCGATTCATTGAACACGTAGGTTGAATCATTTTTCTTTCAGATTTTCGAATTTATGTTCTCTTGGGTTTTCGTTCTGACAATTTGTTTTCGTATGCATTCGTCTAAAGAGTCTTTCGTTCATTCGGATGCTCCTAAATGAACGAATTTGCCGAATTTTGTCCGCAAAGAAATTCGTAACGAAACGAATAGTGGCAGAACAGCAGCCTGTGAGACACTGAACAGCCACAAGCAATCGAGCCCTGCTTTACTGATTACAGAGGAGCTGACTAAATTTACCTAACAGCCTGCTCTGAACTAGGAGGGTGCTACACAAATATACATTTTTCATAAGTACAGTGCCTTGAAAAAGTATTCATACCCCTGAAATTTTCCACATTTTGTCATGTTACAACCAAAAACATAAATGTATTTTATTGGGATTTTATGTGATAGACCAACACAAAGTGGCACATAATTGTGAAGTGGAAGGAAAATGATAAATGATTTTCAAATTTTTTAAAAAATAAATAAGTGAAAAGTGTGGGGTACATTCATTTGTATTCAGCCCCCCGGAGTCAATACTTTGTAGAACCACTTTTCACTGCAATTACAGCTGCAAGACTTTTTGGGGATGTCTCTACCAGCTTTGCACATCTAGAGAGGGACATTTTTGCCCATTATTCTTTGCAAAATAGCTCAAGCTCTGTCAGATTGAATGGAGAGCGTCTGTGAACAACAATTTTCAAGTCTTGCCACAAATTCTCAATTGGATTTAGGTCTGGACTTTGACTGGGCCATTCGAACACATGAATATGCGTTGATCTAAACCATTCCATTGTAGCTCTGGCTGTATGTTTACGGTCGTTGTCCTGCTGGAAGGTGAACCTCAACACCAGTCTCAAGTCTTTTTTCGGACTCTAACAGGTTTTCTTCTGATTGCCCTGTATTTGGCTTCATCCATCTTCCCATCAACTCTGACCAGCTTCCCTGTCCCTGCTGAAGAAAAGCATCCCCACAACTTGATGCTGCCACCACCATGTTTCACGGTGTGGATGGTGTGTTCAGGGTGATGTGCAGTGTTAGTTTTCCACCACACATAGTGTTTTGCTTTTGGGCCAAAAAGTTTAATTTTGGTCTCATCTGACCAGAGCACCTTCTTCCACATGTTTGCTGTGTCCCCCACATGGCTTCTCGCAAACTGCAGTGTCTTATGGCTTTTTTTTTTTTTTTTTAACGATGGCTTTCTTCTTTCCACTCTTCCATAAAGGCCAGATTTGTGGAGTGCACGACTAATAGTTGTCCTGTGGACAGATTCTCCCACCTGAGCTGTGGATCTCTGCAGCTTCTCCAGAGTTACCATGGGCCTCTTGGTTGCTTCTCTGATTAATGTTCTCCTTGCCCGGCCTGTCAGTTTAGGTGGACGGCCATGTCTTGGTAGGTTTGCAGTTGTGCCATACTCTTTCCATTTTTCAGATGATGGATTGGACAGTACTCTGTGAGATGTTCAAAGCTTGGTATATTCTTTTTATAACCTAACCCTGCTTTAAACTTCTCCACAACTTTATCCCTGACCCATCTGGTGTGTTCATTGGCCTTCATGATACTGTTTGGTCACTAAGGTCCTCTAACAAACCTCTGAAGGCTTCACAGAACAGCTGCATTTATACTGAGATTAAAATTACACACAGGTGGACTTTATTTACTAATTAGGTGACTTCTGAAGGCAATTGGTTCCACTAGATTTTAGTTAGGGGTATCAGAGTAAAGGGGCTGAATACAAATGCACGCCACACTTTTCATATATTTATTTGTAAAAAAAAAATTGAAAACCATTTATTATTTTCCTTCCACTTCACAATTATGTGCCATTTTGTGTTGGTCTATCACATAAAATCCCAATAAAATACATTTAGGTTTTTGGTTGTAACAAGAGAAAATGTGGAAAATTTCAAGAGGTGTGAATACCTTTTCAAGGCATTGTAAGTCTGTACAAATTTACCAACATAAGTACTAGATATTCAGATTTGATATGTAGCAAGGTCCCAGGCCTCCTTCGGTCTAATGAGAACCTCCAGGGCCAGAGATAGCTGACATCATTCTGTGTATAGTGGGTTGTGAGGCATGGTGGGTGCAAGATGATTACAGTCATTAGGCGCCAGACACTTCTTGAATGCAAAAGAGAGTTTATTTCTCTTAAACTTTTGGGGGAAAGAGTTAGGGCCAGGACACCCTTAGGTAGTTGCAAGTTCAATTGGCAGACTCTGAGATTTCAACAGGAGGACAGCCATGCAGGGAAAGGCATCCAGCAAGACGCTACATCTGCACGTGCAGGAATGCTGTCTCGTATGGCAACAGTCTTTAACATTTCCTAACACAAATGTAACAGTTCCATCACTTCCACTACAACCTCTCCTTGTAGTTCTTTAGCCCACTGAGCTCCCGGTCTTTCACTAGACCCCCTGATTCACTGCCACTGATTCCCTTGAGCTCCTCCAATCTTCACGGTGGTATCTCCCTCAAGCTTCACCCCACTGGCCTGCTTGGTCCCTGGCTTGACACACAAGGCTGCTCTGCAAGTGTCACCTCCGCTGGCTTGGTTGGTGAGAATACTGCTCCGGTACTTGCTTCAGTTACTCGCTGTGGTCACTGGTAATATGGTGGTTGGTCCCTTCGTGGCGACAGCTTCCCTTCTACCTCAGACCATGACAGGTTCTCCAGCTGGCAGAACCGTCACTTTTGGTTGGACTGCAAGCCGCAGTTCCGACCCTGTGCTGCTCTCTCTCTTCTCGTGCTTCTGGATAGGCCCTCAGACAGTCTAGCAGCCAGATGTGCCCAGGATAGGCCCAATCTCCGGCCTAGCAGCCTGGGTAATACAACACACGTCCACCCAGACAGCCATCCAGGTGGCACAGAACATAGATCACCTGACTCCACCCAAATATATAGGTTCTCCCAGCAGGCCAAGGGATTCAAGAAAACCCCTGCCCATTGGCTGAGATACCCCATATACCCATAACCTGACCTTGCGTGGCCACCTAGTGGTAGAAGAGAAAACTGCAACAAGGCCAAACTTAGGGAGAAATCAATAGATCTCTAACAATCAACCAGGAAAACTATTCCTGGTGAGTAAATTTGTGAGGAGCAACCCTGCCTAAACTCCAGGGTGCTACAAGTATAATCCCAGCCAGCTGAATCATCACCATTATAAAAACAGGCCTGCAGCTAAAAGTGAATAGTTGAAATGAGTGGGGCTTGTAGTAGAAGCTGGGGTCAGATCAAAGTGAAATAAATATTAATAAACGCAAAAGACGAAGGGAGGACTTCTCTTATTGAACCATGTGATTAGTTGTAGCCAATCATAGATCACTAGTAATCACAGCTGTCATAAATGTAACCCATTCATGACAGTTACAGTAATCATTGTACCAGAAATCAAAGTGTAAAAAAAAAAAAAAAATCCCTGATCACCCCCTCAGAGTAGTACAGTGTTACTAAAGGGACACTGAACTACTCTGATGAAAGTATGTAATAAAAATAGTAAAAAAAAAAAAAATTAAATGTTTGTTTTTTTTAAAGTGTTTTAAAAAGGCAAAGCTTTTTCTTTAGTTTTGGACAGACACAGTTTTTATTGTGAATCTCCCCCGTTAGGGAGATTCACCCTCTCTTTTTGTCCGGTTTACCGTTATCATTATAAGTAAAAGAAAATTCCACATTTTGGGTTGTCCCCAGAAAAGTAAAAAAGAGGAGAAATCTTCCAATGGGGACACTAGTTCTGATGACCTGGGGTCCACAAGGGATTCCCTTAAAGTGATGTTCCGGCTCCCACGAAAAAAATGAAAAAAGTCAGCAGCTACAAATACTGTAGCTTCTGACTTTTAATATTAGGGCACTTACCTGTCCACGGTTCCCGTGATATAGGCACCCCAGACGATTTTAGGATCGGCTGTCAGGTGCAGCCGCTGCCATTCCTAGTAAAGGAACCTGGCAGTGAAGCCTTTCAGCTTAACAGCCGGTCCCCTACTGTGCATGTGTGAAGCGCGCTGATCTTTCTAATTGGCCCAGCGGTGGAGGAAGGAGAAGGGGAGCGAACTTCCGAGGGACAGCGCATTCTCCGGAAGTGGGGAACGGTACCCGTCAATAACAGGTACCCGTTCCCCCCCTCCCTTCTAAAAGGTGTCGGGGGGGGGGGACGACAGATAAGCGGAAGTTCCACTTTTGGGTGGAACTCCGCTTTAATTCCCTAATTTGCAGGCTTTTCCTCTCACTTCCTGTGTTGGTTATGGGACAGAAAGTATTAGTAAATATCCCCGATGCAGCACAGACCGCAAAAAATAAACCAACAGGGGTTATAACCCTTCCTTTAACATGTATTTATTTTTATTTTATTTAACATACTGTTACCAGTCAGTATCCCTGATCACTGCAACACCAGTCATATGATGATGCACTGGTGACAGTATGTAAAAAAAAAAAAAAAAAATTGTGAAAAAAATGTACCACTTTCCGCCCACACTATAGCCAACAAAAGACGTCCTTCCATGATCACGCTGCCTGCCCACCCCCTGCGTAGCACGGGCGGCGCGCTCTGTGATTGCCGAGTCCTTCTGACTCAGCTGGTCACAGATAGGGGTAAGGGGCCAATCACAGCAGCCCTTTACCATGTGATCAGCTGTGTCCAACGACAGCTGATCACGGATGTAAACGCAAGCCGGGTATCAGCTTTTTTTTGCTCACGCTGACAGTGTGAGGAGTGGAGAAGAGAGCCAATAACTGGCTTGTGTCAGGGACATCTACATGGATAATCAGGGCACTGATTATCAGTGTTCTGATTATCAGTGCAGTCCCAAATGTGCCCACCAGTGCTGCCAATCAGTGCCCACCAGTGCCTCTTCATCAGCATCACCTATCAGTGCTGCCTATCCGTGCCCATCAGTGCCGCCTATCACTGCCCATCAGTGCCGCCTATCACTGCCCATCAGTGCTGCCTATCAGTGCCCATCAGCGCCACCTATCAGTGCCCATCAGGGTGAAAGTGTCCAGGTTGGTTTATTAATTTTCATAAAAATTGTGACAAAAAAATTGCAACTTCAAAAAACTCGCCATATATCTCAGACTGTCTGCTTTCCAAAAAGGGGCAATTTGGGTGGTATTTGTACTGTCCTGGCGTTTTAAGGGCCTCAAGAACTGAAATAGGCCGTCAGTACATCAGGATTGAACAGTTTTCAAATACATATACCAAAGTTTGTAAACTCTGTAACTTTTACACAAACCAATTAACATACACTTATTGGCATTTTTTTTTTTATCAAAGACATGTAGCAGAATACATTTTTAATAAATAAAAGTTTCATATTCATATTACAATATATGCAATCGTATGTAGACGTGATAACTTTTGCGCAAACCAATCACTATTCGCCTATTGGGATTTTATTTTACCAAAAACATGTAGCAGAATACATATTGGCCTAAATTTATGAAGAAATTTGATTTTCTACATTTTTTTTATTGGGTATGTTTTAGAGCATAAAATAAAAAATATTGTTAGTTTTTTTTTTCCAAAAAATTGTCTTTTTTTTGTTTATAGCACAAAAAATAAAAAAACACAGAGGTGATCAAATACCACCAAAAGAAAGCTCTATTTGTGGGGGGGGGAGACATCAATTTTATTTAGGTACAGCGTTGCACGACTGCTATTGTCAGTTAAAGTAACGCAGTGCCGCATTGCAAAAAATGGCCTGGTCATGAAGGGGGGGTAAAACCGTTTGTGGGTCAAGTGGTTAAAAACATGATAATGTACATAAAAAAAAAAAAAAAGTTTGCTAAAATTCTTGAGATCTATATCAAACTTAAAGGGAGTTTTTAATGTCTGAATCTCATTTTAAAGGGTCAATGCATAGGACTGCAGTGTAAAGCTATGAGGGGTGTGGGTTGAGTGACCTCATGTGATCTGACACCTCATCCCTTATATTAATAAAGTACAAAAAGGGGAATTGAATAGGGATTATAGTACAGTGCCTTATATATAGAAGATTGTTGTATTATACTTAGAAAATGTAAATTTTATTATAAAGATATACAAAGGACAACAAACATAGAGTGCATAAAATATAAGCAGAGTAATATACAGACAGTAATAGCCAAAGTATCCACATGTTTGAAATGGTCACTGATGCCTGTCAGGTCCCTACATGTTTCGCCAAACAAAAGCTTCTTCATGGGATTATATGATCATCAGTGTTCAACGGTGGCTCAAGGGGACAACCACAAGAGGGCACGCGATCGGGCAGCCCAACAAACACGACAAGGGGAGGTACCACTTGTGTGACCACAGGGGCCATACAGGGACCAGGATAAACTCTGATAAGAAATAATATGTGTATAGGGGCGCCAAAACAAGGCCAAATGGCCTATAAAGTCGTAACTTCAGCGTATATGACACACTGGCATTGGAGTGACTATTATAGTGGCCGCCCCTGGGATCCAGCTGGATCCCACTATGATAGTCACTCCAATGCCAGTTTGTTATATGCGTTGAAGTTACGACTTTATAGTGCTATTTGGCCTTGTTTTGGCACCTCTATACCCATATTATTTCTTAGAGTATATCCTGGTCCTTGTATGCCCCCTGTGGTCACACAAGTGGTACTTCCCCTTGCCGTGTTTGTTGGGCTGCCCAATCGCATGCCCTCTTGTGGGGGTCCCCTTGAGCCACTGTTGAACACTGATTATATAATCCCCTGAAGAAGCCATTGTTTGGCGAAACATGTAGGGACCTGACATGCATCAGTGACCATTTCAAACATACTTTGGCCGGTATTGCGGTCTGTATATTACCGTACTCTTCTTATATTTAATGCACTCTATGTTTGTTGTCCTTTGTAGATCTTTATAATAAAATTTATATTTTCTAAGTAAAATACAGCAATCTTCTATATATAAGGCACCGCTATAATCCCTATTCAATTCCCCTTTTTTGGACTGCAGCGTAAAGTTCAAAGCTAAGTGACTCATGGGACACCATAAGAAAAATGCAAAATGTAAGGGAAAAAAAATCCCTGTGTCTCTTATGTCTGAATGAATCTCTGAATCCCTCAGTAACGGAATGGTAGCCGCGAGCAATATCAAAACGTCTAAAGGAACCCCGTCGTTCCGTAGTCTCTGCTCAGTTTACAAATTTTTAAGGCCTGACATATTCCTTGTGAAGAGTTGCATGTAAAATGTTTGAATATCTGAATATTTAAGCTAACGGAGTGAGCTGCTGGAGCGGCACAGTCCTGTTTGTATTTGAATTGGGATATCTTTATTAGATAAATAAGCTAACAGTGCAGACTCATTTTACTCAGTTACTGTCAAAATCAAATTCGGAATATGTAAGCAGGGCAGACCCGGCTTCTCCTTGTAATGGGGACAGAAGTCCTTTGAAATGCTTAGGGCCCTGCACCGGGGGGCCTAGGACACACCGAAAATCATGTTACAAAAGATTTGCTCTTCTCAGTTTGGATGCGCAGTGATTGCAGAGCTTATAACTTACATCTACAGCGGCAAAGTGGCACTGCTGCGCCGGATCACATACCTAGTAAGTAATGTGACGTTTCGGGGTCTGGGGGCGCATATGCGTGCCGCTGCTGGCCCGGTCTCGCTGTGATTATGCACAGCGCGAGCTGATCGGTGTGTGCCATGGAGTTGATGTCCACTGGCACCCACCGAGCCTTCAGTACAGAGAGAGAATGGCGGTCTACCTATGTAAACAAGGCAGATCATTATTCTGTTAGTAGGGAAGGCATGGATCCTGTGTTTCTGCAAAGAATGCCTTCCCTTAGTAAAAGCACCTCCCCCACTGTAGTACACTGGTTAGGCAAGCAGTTAACCCTTTGATCGCCCCCAATGTTAACTCCTTCCCAGCCAGTGCCATTAGTACAGTGACAGTGTATATTTTTTAGTAGACGTGCACTGCCAAAAATGTGTTCATTTTCGTTTCAATCGTTATTGTTTTTTAATTTTTCAGGTCATTCGTTATGATCGCAATTAGTAAATTCGTAAATTCGGAACTCGAACACTCAAAAATCCAAAAATTTGAAAAATCGAAAATCTGAAAGTAAAAAAGAAAATCCGAAAGTTCTAAAGAATGAAAATTCTAATTAGTAACTAATAATAACTGAACTATTAAATTATAGGTATTGTAATTTCCTTTCAAATTTGGTTGTTAGTGAACGTAACGAATACAAATTTAGCTGAAGTTCCGAATTATCCCAAATTACGAATGCCGCATCTAAACAAAAAGAATGCAACAAATTAATAATTATAAAACGTTTTTATTGTTATTATTGTTATTTATTATTATTAATTCATTACATTCGTTTAGATACGGCATTCGTTATTTTGGATAATTCCTTACTTTAGATAAATTCGTATTCATTATGTTCACTAACAGCCAAATTTGAAAGGAAATTCCAATACCTATAATTTATTGGTTTAGTTATTATTTCAGAATTTTGAAATTTTCGGATATTCATATATACAATTTACGAATTTTCAGATTTACGAATTTTCGAAAAGGCCTAGGCCTGCTTAAATTTACCTGCTCTACCAAAAATCTCACTCTAGCACCTACACTAGGTAGAGGGTGCTACAACTGCATAGACACCCAGTGATGAAGTTATGTGATGAAAACAGAATCATTAAAGCGGAGTTCGGCCTTATCTGCTTTCTCCCCCCCACCAGTGCCACATTTGACAGGTACCTTACCCCACTTCCAAAAGATCTCCCAACAGCTAGATCACTCGGAAGTTCGGCCCCCCTTCTCCTTCCCCCCGCTGCTGGGCCATTCAGAAAGAGCAGCGCCCTTCATGCATGCGCAGTAGGGAACCGGCTGTGAAGCTGAAAGGCTTCACTGCCAGTTTCCCTTACCATGAATCGAGGCAGCAGCACACGAGCGCTGATGGAAACATCCGCTGGGGTGTCGATGTCGCTGGGTTCCAAGACCGGGCAGGACAGTCGCTGGGTTCCAGACTAATATTAAAAATCAGCAGCTACTATGTGTAGCTGCTGACTTTTAATTTTTTGCTGAGGGGGGCAGAACTCCCCTTTAACAGGTTGCCGAGAGGGGAAAGTATTAACCAAGAATGGCAAAATATAAGCAGAAAAAAACATCAACTTTAAGCCAGCCCGTTATTGTGCAGACATAGGTGTGTGCACAGGGTGTGCCGGATGTGCCTAATCACCTAGTGTGCATTAGCATTATCGCTCTGTGTAGCAACGAGAAGGTAGGAAAGATCTCCCTTTTACTGGCTCTGCCATACGCACTTATCACGCACTTTTTTCACTGTGCTGCCAAGGAGATCAATGTGCCAGGGCCATATCTCTCTCTCTCATATATATATATATATATATATATATATATATATATATATATATATATATATATATATATATATATATATATATATATATATACCCTACCCCCGATGGTATTGGCCAGGGTCAGATATATAACGTTAATACCCAGAATAGATATGATATATTACAAGACCAAAGTGATAGGAGTAATGAATACAATACACGGTCTCCACGTCCAACTCCTTTTTTAGGTTTTAGGGGGAGGCATGAGAGGTCACCCCAGGGATCGAGGTCTGGGCAACCGTCCCTGGAGAGACCGCTCAAGACAATCTCATCACCCCAATTATACACAACAATGGTGGCACCCCCCAGAAAGGGAGGAACATTACAGCCCAGCCAGGGGTATGAGGACAGATCAAGTAGGGGCTGTAGGGCAGGCTGGATAGTCCAGCAGAAAAAGGAGAAGGGAACACGATTAAGTGGGATATATAATCTAAAGTGACAATAACTCAGAAGGAAATTATTATCCTTAATGCTGGGCTGAATTGTACAATGACAAAACCGATGAATAAATTGAATGTTTACATCGACATACACAAGTATATCCGCGAACGTAACATTAAGAAATATTTTCTGTCCAATAACCATGGTGTAAGGAATAACAAGACTGTTGATATAGTAGGAATTAATAGTGGCCTAAAAAATAGATCACTTTTTAATCCCCCACAACTAAATCATGAGGTGTTCAAACAACTGGACCAACTCACACCGAATAAACCTTTAAATTCGAAGTATATAACGGAAGGTATTAAAGCTCTGGAAAACAGGAAGGATGTCATTATCCGTCCGGCAGATAAAGGAGGAGGAGTTGTTGTTTTGGACAAGACTTTCTACCACTCACAACTTCTGAACATGCTGGAAGATGCAGATACATACGTTCAACTAGAGAAGGATCCTACCAAACAATACAGGACAGACTTGTTTAATCTAGTTGACTATGGATATTACATGCGTATCATCACAAAGAAAGAAAAGCTGTATCTATGCCCGAGCTTTAATAGAATACCCACAATTTATACACTCCCTACAATTCACAAGGACCCCCTGAGAAGCCACCAGCTAGACCGATAGTCAATGGCATAAACTCTGTGACATCAAGAGTAGGTGAATACCTTGACCACTTTCTGCAATCCAGTGTAACCACTACAAAAGCATATTTGAAAGACATCACCAACTTTATGAATTAGACAAAAAGTATATCGTCTCAGAAAGATGCACAAATATTTCTGGTGACGGCCGACGTGGCGTCTTTCTACACTATAATTCAGCATGAAGATGCTCTTTTGGCGCTTAACTGGGCCTTTAGTAAAAGGGATGATATACCCTGCATTCAAAAGAAATTTTTGGGGATGGTTTTGGATTACTGTTTAACACACAACTATTTCTGGTATGCTGGTAACTTCTATAGCCAGAAAACCGGCATTGCAATGGGCGCAAAGTTTGCACCAAGCCTGGCAAACTTGTTTATGAGTGAATGGGAGGACAAATGGGTGTATCGAAACAGGAGAGAAGAACTAGTTTTTTACCAACGATACATAGACGACCTATTTATGGTATGGCAGGGCACCGAGGCCTCTCTAATGGAATACTCTCAATGGTTAAACAGTAATGCCAATAATATCAGATTAGAATTTAACTGGAGTCAGGAAGAGATACACTATTTGGACGTTACTGTAATGAAAGGTGAAGAGCAGCTGTACACTAAAGCGTTCTTTAAGAGTACAGACCGTAATAGTTATATTCCGGCACAGAGTGGGCATCACCCACAATGGTTGCGTAATATACCCAAAGGGCAATTCACACGGATACGCCGTAATTGCACGTTTGATAGCGATTACGTGTTCCAGGCTGAACTATTTAAAAACGCTTTGTTGAAAAAGGATAGAAGGCCCAATCTCTGGAAAAACTGATAGCAGAGGTGGGTTCTAATACACAAGAAGCCTGTTTGGTCCCTAGAACTAAACAGCAAGATTTTAAACATGAATGGGGTTTTATAAGCCGGTACCATGAACAGTATCGTGAAATAGAAACCATTATCAGAAAACATTGGAATATATTGTGCATGGACCGAGTGCTGAGTAAGCACCTGCCAGCTGATCCACCTTTCATATACAGAAAGACTACCTCTTTTGGTGATCAGGTGGTTAAAAAGTTACTTGACCCTCCGAATAAAACTAGAATGTTCTGGGATCGAGTTGGTTTCTACGCATGTAGAAAATGTAAGTCTTGTCAGCAGGTTACTACACATTTGAGGGGGTTGACTAATTTTACATCAACAGCTAACGGCAAGGAATTCCAGATCAAAGAATTCATTTCATGCATGTCCACGCATGTAGTGTATGCCCTAGAATGTCCGTGTGGTCTCGTGTATATTGGCCGCACTAAAAGAACATTAGGCAAGAGAGTGTCAGAACATATATACAACATCCTGATAGGGTACAAAGAACAGTGTATCATTACATTTCAGGGAAAAACATGATAGAGATCCAAAGGGCCTCAAGTTTTGGGGTATCAATAAAGTACACCCCAATTGGAGAGGAGCCAATATGGTTAGAGAGATATCCAAGCGGGAATCACTGTGGATATTTCTGGCCAATACACTTAGCCCTAATGGGCTTAATATTGAACTTGACCTGAACTGTTTCATTAGCAATCATTGATGTCATAGATATTATTGGGTTCTCATCATTCATATTATGGAGTCTTTATTAAGTTTAAACAACATCCTTCTCTTGACCAGCTCACAGCAGTCCACAGTATGTGGATAAGGTGTTCAACCAACTTTTGTATGTATTTTCTTTGTCTGCCTTTTTAATTTTAATTTTGATTTTTTTGTATAGTTCCTTTCTCTTGTTTTAAGAATTAACAGTGCATCTATTGCTACCCGAGTTATCAGATGCATTCAATATGCAGTTAGAGGCGATTGTGCATTTTTATGTAAACTTTCCAGCAGGGGCGTTGCTAGGTCTACAAAAGATCTGGGGCTAGAGCCCATAGCAGCGTAGTAAAGAAAGTCATACGCTTGGGCGAGCATACACATGTATATACAGTAATATACGTGTGTGTGTATATATATCCAGAGAGAGCCCCCCACTTACATCAGGGTCCCCAGAGAGCCCCCTTACATCGGGGTCCCCAGAGAGCCCCCCTTATATCAGGTTCCCCAGAGAGCCTCCTCCTTACATCAGAGTCCTCAGAGAGCCTCCCCCTTTCATCAGGGTTCCCAGAGAGCCCCCCTTACATCAGGGTCCCCAGAGAGCCTCTCCCTTGCATCAGGGTCCCCAGAGAGCCCCCCACTTACATAAGGGTCCCCAGAGAGCCTCCCCTCCCCTTGGGGACCCCTGCAGAGACTCAGGGCTATTGGCCCCAGATTCGGGGCTATAGCCCCAAAAGCCACCCCCTAGCGACGCCCCTGCTTTCCAGTATGCTGGAAGATTTATCCTTCTAAATTATACGTGAGATTTTATGCTTGCTTCTGAGAAAAGGCATAGTATACAACCCCATATTTAGTAAATTAAGTAATTATTTTAATGGGATTTAGTTACGATGACTGAATTGCATTTATTTTGATTGCAATTTTAGTAGTTACTAGTTACGTTTTTCTGGGTATTCTAGTAGTATTTGAATTCAACCTCCTTTACTTAAGATGGAATAATGTAGGGATATCATGTGTAATATTTTAATATAATATTTACATTTTTTTTATTATTATATTTAATGAGTTTGTATAATGCCTGACTAATTGGATATGCATGGGTAGGATTGGCTTAGTAATATAGTGCTAATATAGATTGAGCCATTATGATTGGATGGGACGCTGCATGGCAGTTGTTTACCCTCCACAAATGAGTCTATAAAATGTATGATGAATTTGATATGCATAGCTATGATTGGCTTAGTAACATAGTGCTAATATAAAGGGAGCAATTATGAATGGATGGGACGCTGCACGAACTCGATGACTCCCGTGGTGACGGCGCTGAAGGAGCCCACCTTCCATGCTATTTAAATGAAGAGTTGTGTTGCATGGCCACGCCATCTGAAGACAGAATTACGAAACGCGTCAGTCATGACCACGCGACTTGTCAGCTAGAGACAGGCAGCGTCATCCCGGGACTCATCGCGGTGGGCGGGCCATTCAGAACTTCGTCCAGCGGTGAGCTGACGCTGACATGTTATGCTGTCTTGCTTTTATTGTGTAAGCACATATGTATAAGGGGGGTTTTTGGGGCTTTTTCTAATAAACGGTTTTACACTATGGTGAGCCTCCCCTTCTATTCCCTGCATGTTGTTTACCATGAAATTGCATTACCCTGACTGAGGAGGATTGGGATACTCTAGCGGTGGAAGAGCGGATGTATGAGAGAAAGGACATGACAGGCTGGTCTATTTCTTGCCTCTGGGAAGCTCACATCCAAAGGGGGCTGGTCACCCGGTGATGGTGTAGTGACCCTTGGATGTGCACACTCCAGAAGGAATAGAATCCCTTTCTTTTGTTTGATGTCCACTGCTTGCAATGAACTTTTCATGGAAAATTTAGAGTCAGTGCAGTGATTGTGATAGACAACAGATACCATCGTTGGTTTTTGCATGAACTTTTGATTTGGGACTTTTTGCTCTCATGTCACTGCACTGTATGTTGTGCTTCTACATATCCTCGTCCGAGCTAACACTTTAAAATTGAGTGTTACTATATGTGTTTAGTTTGTTTGACTATTTTAGCCTATAGGAGATATTTTAATTTTTTTATTTTCTTTTAAATGCATTAAGTGCTGTTAATACTTCCTTTTTCTAAAAGAGTATATTTTGTCCTTATATATATATATATACATACACACATATACACACACACACACACACATACATACATAGATACATACATACATACACATACACACACACACAGTGGGGACGGAAAGTATTCAGATCCCCTTAAATGTTTCTGTCTGTATATATTACATACATATATATATATATATATATATATATATATATATATATATATATATATATATATATATATATATATATATATATTTATATTTATATTAAATACACTGCAGCTAACCGAATAACCTGCCTGCCTGAACTACAGTGGGGACGGGAAGTTTTCAGACCCCCTTAAATTTTTCACTCTTTGTTATATTGCAGCCATTTGCTAAAATCATTTAAGTTCATTTTTTTTCCTCATTAATGTACACACAGCACCCCATATTGTACACACAGCACCCCATATTGTACACACAGCACCCCATATTGTACACACAGCACCCCATATTGACAGAAAAATACAGAATTGTTGATATTTTTGCAGATTTATTAAAAAAGAAAAACTGAAATATCACATTGTCCTAAGTATTCAGACCCTTTGCTCAGTATTTAGTAGAAGCCCCTTTTGATCTAATACAGCCATGAGTCTTTTTGGGAAAGACGCAATAAGTTTTTCACACCTGGATTTGGGGATCCTCTGCCATTCCTCCTTGCAGATCCTCTCCAGTTCTGTCAGGTTGGATGGTAAACGTTGGTGGACGGCCATTTTTAGTTCTCTCCAGAGATGCTCAATTGGGTTTAAGTCAGGGCTCTGGCTGGGCCATTCAAGAACAGTCACGGAGTTGTTGTGAAGCCACTCCTTCGTTATTTTAGCTGTGTGCTTAGGGTCATTGTCTTGTTGTAAGGTAAACCTTCGGCCCAGTCTGAGGTCCTGAGCACTCTGGAGAAGGTTTTCGTCCAGGATATCCCTGTACTTGGCCGCATTCATCTTTCCCTCGATTGAAACCAGTCGTCCTGTCCCTGCAGCTGAAAAACACCCCCACAGCATGATGCTGCCACCACCATGCTTCACTGTTGGGACTGTATTGGACAGGTGATGAGCAGCGCCTGGTTTTCTCCACACATACCACTTAGAATTTAGGCCAAAAAGTTCTATCTTGGTCTCGTCAGACCAGAGAATCTTATTCCTCACCATCTTGGAGTCCTTCAGGTGTTTTTTAGAAAACTCCATGCGGGCTTTCACGTGTCTTGCACTGAGGAGAGGCTTCCGAAGGGCCACACTGCCATAAAGCCCCGACTGGTGGAGGGCTGCAGTGATGGTTGACTTTCTACAACTTTCTCCCATCTCTGGAGCTCAGCCACAGTGATCTTTGAGTTCTTCTTTACCTCTCTCACCAAGACTCTTCTCCCCCGATAGCTCAGTTTGGCCGGACGGCCAGCTCTAGGAAGGGTTCTGGTCGTCCCAAACGTCTTCCATTTAGGGATTATGGAGGCCACTGTGCTCTTAGGAACCTTAAGTGCAACAGAAATTTTTTTGTAACCTTGGCCAGATCTGTGCCTTGCCACAATTCTGTCTCTGAGCTCTTCAGGCAGTTCCTTTGACCTCATGATTGTCATTTGCTCTGACATGCACTGTGAGCTGTAAGGTCTTATATAGACAGGTGTGTGGCTTTTCTAATCAAGTCCAATCAGTATAATCAAACACAGCTGGACTCAAATGAAGGTGTAGAACCATCTCAAAGATGATCAGAAGAAATGGACGGCACCTGAGTTAAATATATGAGTGTCACAGCAAAGGGTCTGAATACTTAGGACCATGTGATATTTCAGTTTTTGTTTTTTAATAAATCTGCAAAAATGTCAACAATTCTGTGTTTTTCTGTCTATATGGGGTGCTGTGTGTACATTAATGAGGAAAAAAATGAACTTAAATGATTTTAGCAAATGGCTGCAATATAACAAAGAGTGAAAAATTTAAGGGGGTCTGAATACTTTCCGTCCCCACTGTATATATATATATATATACACACACACACATTAATGTGTGTTTGAGCTTTGGGGTGCACACCCTAATGCAATAGGTTGCGCACACTTATGTGTGCAGATATTGTACGAGGACGGTGGAAATATTCGTAAGAAGACCAGAAATTTGCTTCATTTTACTCCAGAAACGGACTAGTAAAGTCAGGCCGGAGCGATAAATGATATCATCTTCCTTGGCTGTCCCAGTGTTTCATTGCAGATTTTATAAGGCATGGCGGAGATTTCTGAACACACAAGACTAGTTCTGGAGAAAATAACTTTTTCTGGGAGTCAGGCTTGGAGGAGTCGGGCGTTTGATCAGCCTCGGAGACGGTACGATTTGCTTACTTCTGAGTAACACTTAGCATATTTACCAAGACGTGTCAGTCGGTGCGTTTGCCAGAATCTGCAGCTTTCGGGCTCAGGAAAAAAAGCACAGAAGCCAGCTGTCCCGAGTTTTCGGGAAACATTCGCGGTTTTTAGTCTTTTTAAGCTAAGCACATGTTTTACTGCGACGTGCTCGGGTGTCATCACAGTCAACTGACAATCTGCAGCATCTGGAAGGTAAAGGAAGGCAAACAAACTAAATAGATCTAGAGATTTCTTACCAAATGTCTGGTTGACTTGAGGCGTCACATGACCTGACCCGTTCCTTCTGCGCCTTCCTCAGGGGGTCGAAGTTGGAGGGTGCTGGTGTGTATCACAAGCCTGAAAAAAGTCACAATGATTAAATCTTGAATAAATAGGAGTCTCAGTTTTTCTCATTTGTTAAAACAGTTGTGGCACATTACAGGGACGCCAATATAGGGTGGTAGAGCGGGCACCAACCTTACCGATCCTTGGCCCGGACCCCATCAGTTCAGCCTGGATGCAGAGAGGGAACTCTTTAAATACCTTTGGCCACATGCAAATTAATCTCGCAGGCTGTGGCTCCCAACAATTAAATAATAGTTCCCTGGGCCCCATCATTTTAGCGGGGGTTGGGGGGGGGGGGGTGTGTGGCCAGGGACAGAGAAAGGACTAGTAACTCATTTTCAGGAGCAGGCAGCGTAATCGGCCATGCCACGGCTCCCATCAATTCCATTACAGTTACGCCTCTTCTTCTATATCAATGCACTGGGGCAGGCCGGAACTTTCATAAATATTTTTGGCAGCCGTGGCAAAGAAGATTGCTCTGTCTGATCCGGAAAATAAGTAAATGGTCCCCTTTCTATCCCTGGCAATGCTGCTGTACTTATGAGTTCAGCAGCATGATGATACCAACGATGGGGCGCTATTCCTCCCATTGATTTCAATGATGGGGCGCTATTCCTCCCACTGATACCAATGATGGGGCACTATTCCCCCCCCCCCAATTCCAATGATGGGGAACCATTTCTCCCATGGATACTAATGATGAGGAACTATTCTGCCAACTGATGTCAACAATGGGGCACTATTTCTCCCACCAATACCAATGATGGGGGCTCTATTCCTCCCACTGATACAAACAATGGGGCACTATTTCTCCCCCAATACCAATAATGGGGCACTATTCCTCCCCCTAATACCAATGATGGGGCTTTATTCCTCCCACCGATACCAGTCATGGGGCACTATTCCCCCCCCCCAATACCAATGATGAGGGCACTATTTCTCCCCAATACCAATGATGGGGCACTATTCCTCCCTCAATACCAATGATGGGGCACTCTTCCTCCCGCTGATACAAACAATGGGGCACCATTTCTCCCCTAATACCAATAATGGGGCACTATTCCTCCCCCTAATACCAATGATGGGGTGCTATTCCTCCCACCGATACCAGTCATGGGGCACTATCCCCCCCCCCAATACCAATGATGAGGGCACTATTTCTCCCCAATACCAATGATGGGGCACTATTCCTCCCCCTAATACCAATGATGAGGCAGTGTTCCTCCCACCGATACCAATCATGGGGCACTATTCCCCCCAATACCAATGATGGGGCACTATTCCTCCCATTGATAACAATGATGGGGCGCTATTCCTCCCACTGATACCAATGATGGGGCACTATTCCTCCCCCCAATACCAATGATGGGGCACTTTTCCTCCCCCAATACCAATGATGGGGCACTAATCCTCCCCTTAATACCAATGATGGGGCACTATTTTGACAACTGATGTCAACAATGGGGCACTATTCCTCCCACTGATACCAACGATGGGGCGCTATTCCTCCCTCTAATACTAATGATGGGGCACTATTCCTCCCACTGATGCCAAATGTGGTGGTTCACTCCCATTGATGCCAGAAAAATCTCCAATCCTGCTAGCTACAGTCCAACCCCCTAAAGTCTCATTTTTTGTGTCATTTCTGTCTGCTGCCTCTTTCCTCTGCTATCTCCATGAGTCACTTCTGACAAGTTTTCCTGACACCAAAAAAAGTGATGGGAGGGAGCTCCAGCACACAGCCTGTGATTGACAGCCTCAGATCTGTTCCTGTGTGCAGCAGGGTGTGTCCTTCTAATCAGCTCTCACTGAGCTCTGAAATGTGTAACTTTAGCTCCCTGCCCCCTGCTTTCCTACATCTCAGACAAGCTGTGTAAATTGTGAATTTTGAAGGCATGTAGAGAAGAGAAGACTGCAGATAAACAGGTACAACTTATGTAGGAGGATCTGTTTCATCTTTGTGTATCACCTGAGGCCGGGCACATCACTGGGTATATGTAAGGGTCTACAACCACTCTAATTGATGGGAACTGCAACTGGCAGGATTATTTTGCATGATCAATAAGGTATTTCAAAGTCAGGCGGGGGTGGAAGGGGGGTTGGAGGTGCCCCATGATTTCTAATGGCGAACCTGGCAACATTAAACATGGCCAAAATTTTAAAGTTGCACTCTAGAAACAAACTTTAATCATATTCCTCAATAGTCACAAAGGATATACTGTAAATGCACCAAATACCTTTGTAAACCCAGATATTACCATGTAAAAGTAGCAGTGACATCATCACTGTGCTGTCCATAGCCTGTGCAGAGAGCAGAGCTGTGGGAGGGGCCTAGCAAGCCCACCCTCCATGGGCTGCCTGCAGAGAACTACAGGAGGGGGCGGAGACAAGACCAGTCACCCTGCACAAGGAGAGAGAGCAAAACTGTAGGAGGGGCCCAGCAGGTTCCACCCACTAGGGCTGCCTGCTAAAAACAGCAGGAGGGGGCGGAGACAAGACCAGTCACCCTGCACAAGGAGAGAGAGCAGCAGTAAGTGGTCTTTTTTTTTATAAGAAGTTCCTGCACAGAGGTTCAAAGAAGAATACACAGGACTCTTGTATTTAGACAATATTTGCTTTACCCTGAAGTTCAGCTTTAAAGCAGAAATAAAGACAGAAATTAATACATCTAAATATTCATTAAAACAGCATTAGAAGTATTTTTTTTTTCTCAATGCAATACAAGTACCTAAATTTGACTATGTCTGCCTCTTGGCTCTGTACAGAGGTGCTCAGACTGGGAAAGGGAGGGGCAGGACCTACAGTTCCTGGATTAATACTTTTTCGCTTTTCTTTAAAAACCTTTGCCACTGGCTCCATGCCTTCAAGTATCAGCATGGCAATGGGCTTTAAACACAATGCTGCCACCTATATGCGTAAAGCCTGTACCGCTCTTCTGTGCTGGGAGCGCTCTCCCTCAACGTCCTCAGTACTGTCATTGTGATGTCACCAACAGTTCCAACTTGGTTGCTGCCAAACCAGCTGCTGACAAAGACTGTGCATGTAAACATAGTGGAAGAAATAACATTAAAAGATCAAGCTCACTTTCAGTCCATTCATACTGTGTTAAAGTAAGCCCCAATGAAGGGGGTGTTTTTGGACCCCCCAAAACACGTTGGATATTCTTTCACTTTTTGCTCGACTTTTATTGGAAAAAAGTTGTATCTGGACTAGGGTTGCACCAATAACGCTTTTTTAAAACTGATACTTTTTTTCACGTACTTGCCGATACCGATTACGGATACTTTTTTTCAATGTCATGCGACAGTGGCACATGTGTCAGTAGTATTTATTTTTTTTCTTTACAATTTTTTTTTTGTTATTTTTAGGGGGTGGGAGTGGTGTCAGTGTTTTTTTTTTTTATTACTTTTAAACATTGAAATATTTTTTACAATTTATTCTTTTTTTTTTTTTTTAATTACAATTTATTTATTTTTTTATCAACCCTGTTGCGGGGCAGGAGGTGTGGCTTTGGTGAGATATCATAGGTCTAAACAGACCCCTGATACCTGCCCTTTGAGACATGGAAAGGGACTGAGGACACAGATTCCCCAGTCCATTTCTCTGCAGCCTCAGCTGCATTGAAAATTAATGGACAGGAGACGGAGGCTTGTCTCCATTCATAAACTGAAGCTTCGTAAACATAAGTTACAATGTTTCAGTTATGAATGGACAGTCAATGATCACTGACTCTGTGCATTCGAAAAAGGAAGGAGCCGGTAAATGACAGATTTACCAGCTGCTTCCTCCGCTTTCCATCCTGAAAGATCTGGGAAGGGGGAGGGGATGACTGGAGGAGGACATGAAAAGCCGGGGAGGATGCAGGGGGACCCGGAGTAGGACACAGAGGGGGACCCAGAGGACGAAACGGACTGGGACCCTGGTGAGGACCCAGAGGAGGACACAGAGGGGGACCCGGAGCACGAAACAGATCGGGAGCCGGAGGAGGACACGGGGAGCACAGATGGGGACCCGGAAGAGGACCCAGGAAGCACAGAGGGGGAAAGCCGGGGGGTGATTGGTGCGGAGGTGGGGGGGGTTGTTAGAAGCGCCGATCTCCCTGACAGCCACGGGAGGAAGAGGAGGAGAAGCAGCTGTCAGAAAAGCTATACAGGGAGATCGGTGCTTGTAACCCCCCCCCCCCCAACACTGCACCGATCATGCCTGAGGCTGCCCAAGTATCTGGTCAAGCATCAGAGCATTTGCATGAGTACAAGTGCCCGGTATCGGTGCAACCCTAATCTGGACCTTTTAGCAGTGGTGTGGCGCTTCAATTTCCATTTTTGTTACATTACACTACAAGCCAAGGAGATCATGGAAAACCTCGGGAGTGTAGATGCTGCCTTTTCAGGAACCAGATCACCTACATTAACATCAATATTTTAGAGCCAATTATATGATCGGGCGCCTTGCCTAATGGCCCCCCTTTAGAGGGCTGGCAGGAGTTGATGGTGAAAGCTTTAACTGTCTCTAATCTGTTCACTTCCTTACATGGCACCCTCCTAGAGTAGTATAGGCTGTTACGTAAATTTAGCCTACTCAGTGTCTCACAGGTTGCTGCTCTGATTACTTCACCTGTATTCTAGAGAATTCTAGAATTACAGTGGGGGGAAGAACAGAGTTAGCAGCCTGAATATTTATGGGTCTCCAGTCAATTCCCGAGGAGGTGTGCCCAGAAGGTGGTGGAAGAGCTCATAAAAAGTCTGGGGCCTGAGGCAGTGGGGCAGTGTTCCTGGGGTCCAGTTCTGCTGGAGGAGACCCCTGTGCAGAAGCTCTGCTTCTGGGGCAGGATTGCTGAAGGTGTCATCTAGAGGCAGAGATTCTGCACAGGAGTCTCTCTGAGGTCCTAACTGAGGTTTCAGCTGGGTGGCCTACTAGCAAAAGTTTAGTCTTGGAGTTTAAGTCTAGAGAAGCTCATTGGAGAGTACCAGGAGGAAGCTGGGGGAAGAGAGTCTAGCTGTCCTATGGATGATGTTAGTTCATTTCTCCACCACTTGGGAGTGCCTGTTGATATCGGAAGGAGGCAACTGATGGTGATCCTGTGGCTGCATAAGTAAATGACACAGTGTTGGAAGTTAGTGACTGTGTACAGTTTTAGTCTTTGGGGAAAAGTGTTAACCAGTTGTCAGCATTAGAGACTCTGTGGGACATTTTTACGTAGCTCAGCAAGCTAGAGAAGAGCCCTCAAAGTATTCAGTTCTTCAGTTCTGGGGTATCCCATGCCATCTTCACCCCATCAAAAAAAAAAAAAAAAAAGGACACTCCTAGGCTGTACCTTTGAGCCAGTGGAAGTGTGAAGAACACGCCATGCGCTTGGCCGTGTGTGTCCTAACTGGGGTAATAAGTCTACAACCATCAGCTCTTTTGCGGTGCGCTACACTTACCCTGTTTCCCCGAAAATAAGACCTAGCGTGATTGTTGGTAATGGCTGCAATATAAGCCCTACCCCCCAAATAAGCCCTAGTTAAAGTCCGTGTAGGTCTTATTTTCAGGGTAGGGCTTATTTTCAGGGAAACAGGGAAGGGCTTATTTGGGGGGTAGGGCTTATATTGCAGCCATCACTGACAATCATGCTAGGTCTTATTTTGGGGGAAACAGGGTATTAGCTCCTTAGAAAAGAGAAGTTTTTATTTTTATTTTAGATTCATATTTACCTAGGTGGATGCTGTATCAGTCCGATGCTGTTCCCCGCCGGCCCTAAGACTGAGAACCGTGCGATCAAACACCGCCGATCGCTCAGTTCTTAGAGCTCCCTGAGCAGAGAGCTGGGAACAGTCAGTCACTGACTCTCTGCTCTGCCCCCCCCCGCGCTCACTGGAGCGGTGGGCTGTGGAGGGGGCGGGAACGGCTGGCTCAGGCTCTCAGTGGCTTGCCGAGAGCCTGAGCCGGGTGCCGGTCCCGGAATGTGGGCGCACCAACCATATGGTCACAATCTCTCTCCAGCCTGGACCTGCTCTATGACAGCAGCTGACATCGGCTGGAGTGCAGAACAAACTACACTCCTTTGATCCACAGAAGAAGTACAGCCAAACAAGCTTTGGACGTACTTCTCCTTTAACAATAATTTTTGTGCGTTTTTTAATATGATGAGAGAAGTCCCAACACACAAAATAATAAAATAAAGTTATAATAGTTATTTTAGAGAAATAAATCTTTGAGCATGTTTCTAAGCCTTTCATAAATTGCAGACGAGCAGGTCTGACAGTCCGTGTGCAGTGTGAGGCAGCGGCCGTCCCAGCGGGCTTTGCGCACACGCCTGACTCTGGGAAAAAAGGAGCTGTGATCACTCTGACAAGGTAATCCTTCCTGAGGAGCACAGACGGGCCCCGCCGGATGAACACGGTGTAAAGTCATCTGAAGATCAAATTCCTTTAGAAGGTTACATAAAATCAGAGCTGACTGCAAAAAAAGTTTGCGGAGAACGGGTCTCGTCAGACAGCTGCTGATGGCTACTGAGCGCCTTTTCATTTCCCAAGCAGAATCTCTGCGTTTTGACGATATGTTCTTGGCGAAATTTTGGCCTCTGGAAATGTCCTAAAATGTGATCTTTGGCCAACTAAAAATGCGATTCTTCTCTTACTGCACAACATAATTGAAAATTTTCTTTTCTTTTTGGCGTGGGCCTGAATGCTGATATTGATCAGAGACCAGTGAATGCTAATATTGATCAAAGACCGGTGAATGCGAATATTGATCACAAGGCCAGCCATTTAATTACAAAAGCATTTTATAAACCAGTTCAGGAAACATTACTGTATATCGGCAAATGCAATGGCCTGCCATTTACCAAGACAATAATGGATGGGCTTGGGTGAGATTTACTGATTCACAAGGAAGAGGTCTCTGAATAGCTGCTTTAAGTATAACTAAAAGCAACATTTTGTTTTTTAAGTATAGTGAAAGGTACTAGAGCGCTACCCAATGTGTAAATTACAAAAATGTCAAAATTATGACATTGGATAGCTGCTGAACTCCTGTGATGTCACCAATATTGAATTGAAAATAAATAAGATGGAGCAGCGCTATACAGATACAGTACAACAATGTAAATACGTGATAAATAAAAAATGAATAAAGCACTGACTCATATGTACAAGGTGCAATCTATGCAATAGATCAATAAAAGTGTAAAGTTCCTAATGTGCATGAACAACGTTCAATGGATATTCAAATAAACCATTCCTAACAGTCTATAAATAACATTATTAATCCAGTGCCATTTTAAACAATGTGAAAAGATATCAATAATCAATATTAAACCCAGTGCATAAAGGTGAAAAAATATATATAAAATAAAAATATATAGAATATGTAGTCTCTTCAAATGTGCAAAGAATGTGCAAAAGAGAAAAATATAGTGTCCAAGTGCCAAAAAAACGAACACAAGATCACTGAGTTAATCCCTGTCAGAACGGCGATCTGCCTTGTTTACATCGGAAGACCGTTGTTCCCCCTCTGGCCAATGAGAGCGCGGCCCCGATGGCTATTGCATGCAATGACGTACAGGTACGTCGTTTCGTGCAATAGAGCCAACCTGCCCCAGTATATGTACTGCGATTGGTCGGCAACAAGTGGTTAATATTGGGCACTTTTTCTTTTTTTGTTTGGAAAAATATTTTTATTAGAGTTTTCATATCAATACAGAAAAAGAAAAAGACATGCAACATTAACAGCAGCCTGACAACCAGGCAACACACTACAAACAAGACCTCAGCACAAGGCCAACAGTATAACTCCAAGGCCAATATAAAGCTTTGATAACATTAATTCCTCTACATTCTTAACACAAAATTCAAGTTTTATAAAATAACTTTTATTGACTCCCAATTCAGGTAACAGTTTACAGGTTTATAGGAACAAACAACACACCCTGGGGATAGTACCTAAGTACCCAACCCAGAATCAGGGATGCACTCGCTATACATAGTCCCAAAATATCAATAGAAAATTCTACAGATATACAATATGGTGACTATCATGAGCAATTATAACATACCACCTTAGTAAGACACTGTAGATACACTATTTGTCCACCAACCCCACACACCAAATTTATTGGGTATTCCCCCTACTAGTATATGTGGCTTTATAGAAGGGAGGGACTTTATTGATAATGATAAGTGCCTTCCAGGTCCGGAGCAGGAGGTGGTGTAGACTTTTTCCAAGAGAGAACTATCATCTTTCTAGCATAATAGAATAGTAATGTCAAAAAGGTACGCGTTACTCTCTCAGGAGCCAGGACATTAATCAGTCCCAGAAGGTCTAACACAGAGAGAAGTAACATCCTCAATACATTCAGTAATCTCCATCCCAAATCTCTGTATAGCCGCACAGTCCCAAAGAATATATATATAAAATCCACCCTGGGTGAGGTGCACCACCAGCAACAGGACAACTGTGCAGGGAAAATTCTAGCCAATCTGGCTGAAGTGAGGTATATTCAATGCAGGTATTGGATGAGATGGCCTCTAGCCGAAAACCAATCTGAAAAAATTGATATCCCAAAGACCATTCCAGTCATCCCCTTCTAATTGAGGGAGCGCCCCCTCCCAAGCTTCTCTGCAGGGTGAGAGGACCCTGCTGATATCCATAAACAGTCGCTTATAAATGTAGCACCCTAATGTTTAGGCAGGGTTGCTAGTAAATTTACCTGCCAGGTATAGTTGCCTTGGCCAATTGATAGGAAATCAATGGATTCCACCCTAATTCTGGAATTGCTGCACTTCTCTCTTCTGTCACTAGATGGCCGGGTCCCTTGGCCTGCTGGGAGAGCCAATTTTATTTGGGTGAGGTCAGGTGATCGGGGTTCTGTGCCACCTGGACAGCTGTCTGGGTGGACGTGTGTTGTACTGCCCCAGGCTGCTAGGCCAGAGCCTCAGGCTGTCTGAGGGCCTATCCAGAAGCAAGAGAGCAGCGTAGGGTTGGGACTGCAGCTTGCAGTCCAACCAGAAGTGACAGTTCTGATGGCAAGAGAACCTGTCGTGGTCGGAGGTAGAGGGGAAGCTGTCGCCACTAAGGGACCAGCCACCTTATTACCAGGGACCACAGTGAGTAGCTGAAGCAAGTACCAGAGCAGTATTCTCACCAACCGGGGATGGTGAAGAATAAGGAAACTTCAGCAGGTGTGAAGCCAGGGTCCCAGCCAGCGGAGGTGACGCTTGCAGAGCAGCCTTGTATGCCAAGCCAAGGACCGAGCAGGCCAGTGGGGTGATGCTTGAGGAGTATCTTGAGTGCCAAGCTAGGGACCCAGCAGGGATAGGTGGTGTGACGCTTGAGGAAGATACTCAGTGAGAAGATTGGAAGAGCTTGGGAGATCCAGTGGCAGTGGATCAGCGGGTCTAGTGAGAGAGACTGGGAGCTCAGTGGAGTGAAGATCTACAAGAGGAGATTGTAGAGGAAGTAAAGGAGTTTGTTACAACTTGTGTTTGAAACTGTTATAAGACTGTTGCCATAGGAGACAGCGATCCTACACATGCAGATGTGGTGTCTTGCTGGATGCTTTTCCCTGCATGGCTGTCTGCCTATATAAGTCTCAGAGTCTGCTAATTAGCATTGCAACTACTCAAGGGTGTCCTTGCCCTAACCCAGTTCTGTTTAAGAGACAATAAATCTCTTTGCATTCAAGAAGTGTCTGGCGCCTATGAATTTACCTTGCATTACACCCACCATGCCTCGTAAACCACTCCACACAGAAGGATGTCAGCTGTCCTTAACTTTGGAGGTTCTCATTAGATCAAAGGGGACCTGGGACCTTGCTACATAAATATTGAACAAAGCCTTGTCTAAAGGATCCTCCCGATCACTCTCATGTAATGTGATTGGAGCACAATACAGGGCACTTACACCCCCTTCCTGCCCAGGCCAATTTTCTGCTTTCATTGCGGTCACGCTTTGAATGATAGATTACTCAGTCATTAAACACTGTACCCATACGAAATTTTTATTATTTTTTTTTCCACACAAATAGAGCTTTCTTTTGGTGGTGTTTAATCAACACTGTTTTTTTTTTTTTTTTTTTCCTTTTTTGCGCTACAAATGAAAAAAAAAAATGTAGTAGTAGTTTCTGTTATAAAATGTTCTGTTATAAAATTTTTAAAATAAGTAGTTTTTCTTCATAAATTTTTACCACAATTTATACGGCTACATTTCTTTACTAACGAACCCAAATCAGTGTATAGTATTGGTCTGTGTGAAAGTTATAGCGTCCAAAAGATATGGTGCCAATTAAGAATGAGCTCAGGCGTGTTCGCAGCTCCACATGCCTGCACCCGCCAGGAAGCTGACACTCCGCGGCTGCACAGATCAGGAAATGTCTCACTACCTGTGATTATCGTTGCGGAATGTCAGCTTTCTGGCGGGCACGGGCACCTTAGTGCCGATCACTGAAAACTGATCACACCGGATGTACTGATGGCCTATCTCATTTCTTGAGGCCCTAGCATGCTAATACAGTACAAATACACCCCCCCCCCCCAAATGACCCCTTTTTCGAAAGTAGACCTTCCAAGGTATTTAGTAAGAGGCATGGCAAGTTTTTTTTTTTTTCCCCAAAATTCTTTGGAAAATGAAGAAATTAAATACAGTTAGGTTTTTTTTTCACAAAAATGTTGTACTTGCAACTACACCCCAAAACACATTCTGCTACTCTTCCTGAGTATGGTGATACCCAACATGTGAGTCTTTTTCACAGCCTAGCCACAGAGACCCAACATCCAAGGAGTACTTTAGGTATTAACCACTTTAAGAGCAGGCCTTCTTCCGGCCCTTTATGTTTACAAATAAAAATCTGTATTTTTGCTAGAAAATTATTTAGAACCGCCAAACATTATATATTTTTGTAGCAGAGGCCCTAGAGAATACAATGGTGGATTTACATATTTTTATGTCACACGGTATTTTCCCGGTAGTTTTTCAAATGCAATTTTACACACGAACGCTTAAATACAATTTAATGAATTGCAATAAAGACATGTATGAGCGAGTTTGGGGTGGAGGAAATATAAAATATGGTGTCGCGACGAGTAAATAGATAGATACTAACCATGTCACGCCTTAAAATTGCACACGATTGTGAAATGGCGCCAAACTTCGTTTTTTAAAACTCTCCCTAGGCGACGCCTTATAAGCCTTTATTGGTTACCAGTTTAGAGTTACACGAGAGGTCTGGTGCTAGAACTATGGTTTTTGCCCTGGCATTGGTGGTGATAAGTCACATGTGTGGTGCATTCACAGTTTACGTATGTGTATGGGACCAACGTGTGCATTCGCCTTTGCACACGAGCATTGGGGCGCTTTAATTTTTTTTATTTATTGGTGGGACACTGACAGACGTTTTTGTGCACTTGTACACTCTGACAGATGTTGATCGTTCAGCGGACACTGACAGATGTTGATGTTGCAATTAATCACTATTGCAGTTTTTTTTGTGCACTGCTACAGATGGAGCTTGGTGTACTGTGTGGGGATGGCTGCAGTCTGTGTGATCTCTGTGTAACTGAACACTAAAATCATCAGTTACACAGAGCTGTCACAGAGGCTGCAGCATCCCCCCGCTCCCCCCTGCACTGCGCTCTCACTTACCTCAGCGCTTCGATTGGACACCGCCATCGGGACAAGGGCCAATCACAGCGCCCCTGTCCCAATCTGTGACAGGCTGTGTCCGAAGATCACAGTCTTTACAGAATCGCACTGCAAGCAGCATAGGCGTGCGCAAAGGGTGTGCCGGGTGTGCCTATGCACACCCTAATCACCCCCTGCAGCTGCGTGTTAGTAGTGTAGCTGCATAACTGCTGTCTCCTGAGATCTGCTGTGAAATGCTGCAAGAGACAGTATCACATTGAGCAGTCAGGGAGGCTTGTAAGAGCCGCTAAGTGCGTGAAACAGTCATGTAAAGTAATTGCATGCAGAGATCAGCTTTTAAAATTCGGTGGTGATGTCAGGGGTGGGCGGGACAAAACAGCTATTAAACACCAGCCAACGGGATAGGGGCTATGTGGGCTGCTCCGTGTTTGTGCACTGGTGCGCAGTCATGTTGGAACAGGAAGGGGCCAACCCCAAAGTGTCCTCACAAAGTTGGGAGCATGAAATTGTCCAAAATGCTGACGCCTAAAGAGTTCTCCTCACTGGAACTAAGGGGCCAAGCCCAACCCCTGAAAAACAACCCCACACCATAATCCCCCCTCCACCAAATGATTTGGACCAGTGCACAAAGCAAAGCAAGGTCCATAAAGACATGTATGAGCGAGTTTGGGGTGGAGGAACTCCACTGGCCTTCACATTAGAGTGGAGACTGTGAGCCAGGCCTTCTCGTCCACATTAGTGCCTGACCTCACAAATGGTCTTCTGGAAGAATGGTCAAACATTCCCATAGATACACTCCTAAACCTTGTGGACATCCTTCCCAGAAGAGTTGAAGCTGTTATAGCTGCAAAGGGTGGGCCAACTCAATATTGAACCCTACGGAGTAAGACTGGGATGCCATTAAAGTTCATGTGCGTGTAAAAAGGCAGGTGTCCCAATTTTTCTGGCAATTTAGTGTATATAATATATATATACACACATACATACAGTGGTGATGGAAAGTATTCAGACCCCCTTACATTTTTCACTCTTTGTTATATTGCAGCCATTTGCTAAAATCATTTTTCATTTTTTTTCCTAGAACAAGTACAGGGATATCCTGGACGAAAACCTTCTCCAGAGTGCTCAGGACCTCAGACTGGGCCGAAGGTTTACCTTCCAACAAGACAATGACCCTAAGCACACAGCTAAAATAACGAAGGAGTGGCTTCACAACAACTCCGTGACTGTTCTTGAATGGCCCAGCCAGAGCCCTGACCCCAATTGAGCATCTCTGGAGAGACCTAAAAATGGCTGTCCACCAACGTTTACCATCCAACCTGACAGAATTGGAGAGGATCTGCAAGGAGGAATGGCAGAGGATCCCCAAATCCAGGTGTGAAAAACTTGTTACATCTTTCCCAAAAAGACCCATGGCTGTATTAGATCAAAAGGGTGCTTCTACTAAATACTGAGCAAAGGGTCTGAATACTTAGGACCATGTGATATTTCAGTTTTTCTTTTTTAATAAATCTGCAAAAATGTCAACAATTCTGTGTTTTTCTGTCAATATGGGGTGCTGTGTGTACATTAATGAGGAAAAAAATGAACTTAAAATGATTTTAGCAAATGGCTGCAATATAACAAAGAGTGAAAAATGTAAGGGGGTCTGAATACTTTCAGTCCCCACTGTGTGTGTATATCTATTCTATCTATCTATGTATCTATGTATCTATCTATGTATCTATCTATGTATCTATGTATCTATGTATCTATCTATCTATATATCTCTCTATATATCTCTCTATCTATATATCTCTCTATCTATCTATCTATCTATCTATCTATCTATCTATCTATCTATCTATCTATCTATCTATCTATCTATCTATCTATCTAATCCATCTATCTATCCAGGTACTCAGCCTGGTAGGGACAGAACTAGCGGCAGAGAAAGGGGTTCCTGACGAGGAGGGAAAGCATAGGGGCTCACAACTTCTCTGGACATCCTGTTTGGGCACAAGACGGCCAGGACACATTCTGCCCCTCCTAACATTTGATGTCAATTCGTCTGAAACCTGCTCTCTACAGGCTGCTGTACTTGTGAGTGTTCCTGGTTGGGTTGGCATCATTTCAACACAAGTTCTTTCATCGCACTTGCACTGTGTGTGTTATTGCCGCCACACTGCACCCCACCTATATGTGTGCTTGGCTTGCAGTTGAGGCACCATCCCATAGACTGCAATGGGCGAGATTGACAAGAGGCACTCCCTATCAAACTCTGCAAGCTTAGTTAAATTTCTTGGCGACCATGAAGCAAAGCATCACAGCCATTTCACATGTACCACTTTGTCCAGCTGCAGTGTTAAGATTTAGGTGGGCAGTCGGTGCCTGTTTTTACTGCCCCTTTGCTGTCTATGTGAAATTACCCTAAGAGGAGGGGGAGGAAATACGAGACAACTTATAAAGAGCTAGGTTCACACTTGTGCATGTGCATTTTTGTATGTTTTTTTGGTACAATTTTTTTGAGCTCCAAGGTATAATGTGCACGCATCCAGTTTGTACCACGCGGGACCAGCCAGTATTAAATGGGATGGTGCAGGGTTTCACTGGGACAGAGGCTGTGCCCACAAGCATCGCAATTTTAAAATGTGGGGGGGTTACACCTGAGAGATGTGCGGCAGCGCACTTAACTGTAGTTTACTTGGGGAAAAGCGCACCCCTGGGTGACAACCATGTTCCTTTTAAGGGGATAGTGTCACCGGGGGAGAGGAAGTGAGGATGTGCCACTTAAATGACAAGAAATTTAAGCAGACAAAATCCAAGTAACCACTTCAGCCCCGGAAGGTTTTACCCCCTTCCTGACCAGGGCACTTTTTGCAATTCAGCGCTGCGTTGCTTTAATTGACAATTGCGCGGTTGTGCGACGTTGCACCCAAATAAAATGGACTTTTTTCCCCACAAATAGAGCTTTCTTTTGGTGGTATTTGATCACCTCTGCGGTTTTTACTTTTTGCGCTATAAACAAAAATAAGAGCAACAATTTTGAAATAAGAGCAACATTGTTTACTTTTTGCTATAATATATATCCCCAAAAAATATATTAAAAAAAAAACTAATTTCTTCCTCAGTTTACACCGATATGTATTCTTCTACATATTTTTGGTAAAAAAATAAATAAATAAATAAAAAATAAATGCAATAAGCGTATATTGATTGGTTTGCACAAAAAAGTTATAGTGTCTACAAAATAGGGGATAGATTTATGGCATTTTTATTATTTTTTTTTTATTAGTAATGGCGGCGATCTGCGATTTTTATCATGACTGCGACATTATGGTGGACACATCGGACACTTTTGACACTTCTTTGGGACCATTGTCATTTATGCCGCGATCAGTACTATGAAAATGCACTGATTACTGTGTAAATGACACTGGCATGGAAGGGGTTAAACACTAGGGGGCGATCAAGGGGTTAAGTGTGTCCTAGGGAGTGATTCTAACAGTGAGGGGGAGGGGCTACCACTGACATGACGGTGATCACTGCTCCCAATCAGTCACTAGGCAGAACGGGGAAATGCCTTGTTTACAAAGGCAACTCCCCGTTCTTCTGCTCCGTGACACGATTGCGGGCACCCGGCGTTCATAGAGTCCACGGGACCTGCGGGCACAGTCATGGAGCATGCGGTGTCTTAAAGGGGACGTACCTGTATGCCCATTTGCCCAGCCGTGCCTTTGTGCCGACGTATATCGTTGTGCGCTGGTCGGCATGTGGTTAAGGGAAATGGACGGACAGTACAGAGAGCAAAACAGAAAACACTAGGAGGGTTAAAAAAAAAAAAAAAAATCGATCCTTTAGCTATACTTTCATTTTCAATGTTACCTAAACTGTATCTGAGCATCACAAACTGAAAACACAATTTAATTCATTTTTATTATTCAAAGCAAGCTCCCTCATTCACCCTTCCATGTCTCCATGCTTTCATTTGTTGAGAAATCACTTTGAAAAACACCCCCTTAGCATTTCTAGCTGCAGCCATTTTGAGTAAGGCCAGACGATTCATGTAGCATTTACTTCCTGGAATCCATCAGCCCTTAGATCAGGCATGCATGCAGGAGGATGTGCTTAGCTTAGCTGAGAAAACCTCTCTTCCAAATGAAAGAAAAAATAAAAAAGGCCCATGAAGACTAGACACGTGCAATTCGTTTAGTTACAGATCGAAATTCGGACAAAATGTAAATATTTGGAGATTCGGATGTATCTGAAATCACAATAGTAACACATTTCAACTAATCCAAAATAAATTATAACTAAAAACAAAGATTTCATTTGTATTCCTTTGTCACATTTGGATGACAGGATGCGATAGTTTGGGTATTTATTACCATTTACATCCGTGTACGTGACTTAAGTATGCTTTCTCATTTGAACACTTTAAAATGTAATTCTTATTTAAACTGTTCCTTTGGAGTTTTTTTTTTGGATCAACTGCATTCCTATCATAAGGGATGAACAACAACTCTTGCGAAAGCATGGGCCATGACAGGTCCTCTTTATGGAGAGATCTAGGGTGTAATAAAATCCCTTTGTGGAGTATGGAGTTAGGATGTCTGACAAGGACCCGTTATTTCTTAACTATTGTAAGTACCTACAGAGGTGGTGCAGTGGGTACAGCGCCTGAAGTGTTAACGTGGGGTTGTGAGTTAGAATCCCTGCATTCTGCTAGTTTTGTTATGTGTGGTGCGATTACCATTTACATCCGTGTATGTGACTTAAGTATGCGTTCTCATTTGAGCACTTTAAAATGTATTTCTTATTTAAACTGTTCCTTTGGAGTTTTTTTTTTGGATCAACTGCATTCCTATCATAAGGGATGAACAACAACTCTTGCGAAAGCATGGGCCATGACAGGTCCTCTTTATGGAGAGATCTAGGGCAGTGTTTCTCAACTCCAGTCCTCAAGGAGCACCAACAGGTCATGTTTTCAGGATTTCCCTCAGATGAAATGGCTGTGGTAATTACTAAGGCAGTGAAACTGATCAAATCACCTGTGTAAAATAAGGAAAGCCTGAAAACATGACATGTTGGGGCGCCTTGAGGACTGGAGTTGAGAAACACTGATCTAGGGTGAAATAAAATCCCTTTGTGAAGTATGTAGTTAGGATGTCTGACAAGGCCCCAATTTTTCTTCCCTATTGTAAGTACCTACAGAGGTGGCGCAGTGGGTAAAGCGCAGGCTGTGTTAACGTGGGGTTGTGAGTTCAAATCCCAGTACCGGCTTGATTGTATTCAATAACTGGGTAAAGAAAATGACCTACCTGCCCAAGTATGAGGCTGATGCAATGGGTGACATTGGTTGTCACCATAAGGGGACCTGGAACTTGGGATAGGGCGATAGGAAGTGACTGGTAAAAAGGGTGGGGAGATGGGAACTGATGGGGGAAGTGACTGGTAAAAAGGGGAAGCAAAGTCTCTGGTTGGGGAACTGCTGAACAGAGGAGGGGGCCAGAAGCTGCATGGGTGGGAGAATGCTGAAATGGGGAAGAGAGGGCGCATCAGTGGGTGTGGGAGAGCACCAAAACGAGATGCGGTATAGCGGGGTGATGCTGAAAATGGGTGGGGCAGAGCGATTGGGGTGAAGAAACCTCAAGAGCACAAGCAGATAAGGGTATGTTGAAAGTGGGGTGCAGTGGGCAAGGAAGAGCAGAGTGCTTGTGGAAAGACTGAAAAGAAGAGGATTGGGGGGGTGCTTGTGGGGATAGGGGTGGAGGAAACCTCCCTACTTAACCCCATGTGGTCTCTAATTCCCATCACCCTAGCTATGCACCCCATCTCCCCACAGGAGCTCTTTGGAACTCCTTTTTACTGCTACAGTACGTAAAAATTTTGCAACTTCAGCTCCATGTTCCTATGCTGCACATGCCAACCATCTACCACCCCCATTTTTTTCCTCGATGCTCCAGGAGTGCTGAGCGAATCCATTAACTCCTGCCATATACCTACAGTCACCTCCTCCCCCACGACATGCTGCACCCAACGGAATACCAATTTATTTCTACCACATACTTATCATTCACCGGTTCAGGGATTTGAACTCTTGACCTCTCGCTTGCGAGCCCGGTGCTCTACTGCTTGCACCACCATCAGAGCTGCTTCTGAGGTGCCCTAAAATGCAGGGGCCTTATCATGTGCTTTTGAGGCAGCCTATCTAATGTTAACCACCTGCTACTCAGGCCAATTCTGACATTGCTTACATACAAGCAAAAATCAGCATTTGCGAAAAAATAGCTTTCTTGATATCATTACCAAATTCCATACAAATTACTTAGCACCTCAAAATGATACTTGGTTCTATATTGTCTAAAAGGGATGGTACTGGGAGGTGGGCAGGGCCAAGAAAAGGGGCGACTCGGAAAAGGGGGGGTTCCTGCACCTATTGTCTGAGAAAAAAAAGCCCTGGTCTTTTGTAATGTTAAAATCACGAAAGCCGCAGGGAAGTAATTTCTTACTCTTATCTTTGTGACTTGGCTTTAAAGGGTTTTGTAAGTTCAATAACATGGGGGGGGGTTACCAAAAGTGCTGCACACAGAATCTGGCGCAGCTGTGCAGAGTAACCAATCAGCTTCTAATTTCAGCTTGTCCAATTAAGCTGTGACAATAAAACCGGGAAGCTGATTGGTTACTATGCAGAACGGCACCAGATTCTGTATGCACCACTTTTAAGCCCGGTACACACAATGAGATTATCGGACGAATGATCATCTTTTTTTTTTTTTGCATGCAAATCTCAGATGAAATCTGATGAGTTTACTACTAGGTGCATCACACACCCCTCCTGTGTCCCCACTCACCGAAAAGAATGGGCCCCTGGCTTTTCAGTCCAGGAGTCAATCAGGCTTGATCTTTGGCCATAAATGGCATATCCTTGAAGAATCCTGAACAAATCTTACCCATTCGTGATCATAAGGTGAATATGGCACCAAAAAGTAAACGAAAGGCTAATAGTGAAGCACTGTTAAAAACTGCTTTATTGCGCAATGTGGATAGGTACTTACAGACTAGCAGAATTAAAACTCGCATGAGGTATTGCAGTGAAAAACAGATAGGAAACGCCACATCCAGCGTGCGTTCCACCGAAACCGGAAGTGACATTGTTTGGACTTGAAAACCGGAAATTACGTCAACACGCTTCGCCCTCCCACAAGGCATCATCAAGGACCTTGATGACGCGTTTCACCCTCCCACAATGTGTCATCAAGGACCTTGTCCAGGGAGCCCGCGATGTTGGTACCCCAGCTGATCTTCCCGGGTGCTGCCGCCGCCATTCCTGGTAAGGGAACCCGGCAGTAAAGCCTTTCGGCTTCACAGCTGGTCCCCTACTGTGCATGCGTGAAGCGCGCTGCGCTTTCTAAATGGCGTGGCGGCGGGGAGCGGAGGAGGGGGCCTGAACTTCCGGGAGATGGGGCCGCAGACCCTATTTCCGAAAGCGGGGAAGGGGACTTGTCAACAACAAGTCCCCATTCCCCCCCTCCCCCTGAAAGGTGCCAAACGTGGCACCGGGGGGGCGTATAAGTGGAAGTTCCACATTTCTCTGATTTCACAAATTAATAAGAAACAAAACAATTTTATTTTTCTCGTGCACATCTCTAATGAAGACTCCTGGAATGTATGACAATTTTTAGACCTAGGCCAGAAATCAGGAAGCAACTGAAGAAATGTAAAAAAACAAAAAAAAAGTTTAAAGCAAGTAATTATAAAGTATACCTCCCTATCTATTTACTAAGGCTGGCAGCATAAGAATTTAAAATATTTAATGTCAATTGAGAGAGTTCAGGTTCCCGCTTTAACATTCTGTGAGATTTGGATAAATTAAGAAAAAAAAGGTTATCATGCATAGGAAAAAAAATCTTGCATTCCGATGGTGTGAATACTGCAGTCTTCTGCGATTCTCCGAGATTTGTCAGCTCAGCAGCAAAACATCTTCTGACAGTACAATAAAATGCAAGAAACTCTGAACGGGCACACCAGCACAAAGGGCTTGTCGTGACTCTGAGTTGCAGATTCACTAGGCCCAGAAGGCAGGCTTGTCTGGAGGAAACAACTCTATTGGGTCCGATTATTAGTCCGGAGCTGCCAATAACGATGGCTTCAGCTCTGCTGCGGAGAATGTTGATGTTTTTTTGGACATATATTTAATCGCACCTCTAGGACACTTAGGAGCATTAAAGTAATGGAATACCTACATTTGGGTCTTCAATGACTAAAGAAGAATAATACAAGCATGAAACTGCTGGCTCTATGGGACTTCATAGACATCAGTCAATGGCCCCTACAGAGATCATAGTCAACTCACGGCCTCCGAAAAGCTAGAGAACTATACATTGCCTCCCAGCATGCATTGCTGCAAGCCAAGTGTTATAAACGAGACCCTTATAGTTACATAGCTTCCAATTGTTTCTCACTTGGATGGACTGACCCTCTTTGGAACCAAACCCCTCCCTCTCTTTTTCATCCTCAGTTGTCTTCCTTTTTGGACTAAAGTGTAGACCTCTATGAGAAATGCTCTATACCTTTCTTCCAACCCTAAATGATTGCATTTTATGTTTGGAAAAGCTGGCATAAAGGTAAAATAATGGTGAAAAAAGAACCTGAGAGTTTAAAGAACAATTCCAGGTATGGATATTCTTACATATGTAGCACCCTCTAGCTAAGTGTGCTAGTGTTAGTTGTAGAGTAGGTCAATTGTTAGTTTGGCTGAGAGCCAGTCTGGGTTGAATCAGGGCGAGTGACTCAGAGAGGCTGTGTGACTCAGCAGGCAGCACCTCCAGTATCTCCTCCCACTTGCTGGAACTTTGGAGAAGGTTCCAGAAGAATGGGAGGGTGGTTAAGAGGAGCTGCCTGGGGTATTGATAAGGGCCCCAGCCAATCCCTGGCCATATGGACTGGCAGGGGGAGGGCACCTCTAGGAGGAATGCGAAACATAGCTAGGAGGGCTAGAAAAAGGGGCTGCTGCAGCCAGGCAGACTGGGACCACTGACCACGGGAGGAAGTGCAGTGAAAGTGCTAGTTGTATCACCCCATCGTTCTTAAGTATAAGGGCCATTGCTACAAACTTTTTCTCAGGGGGACACCACTGAGGATCTTCAAGGAACTTTGTGCAGGAGGCAGAGAAGGAGTGCATTTCGGACTGTATATAGTTGAAGTGTCCCTAAAGAGTTCTTTGCTGATAAGTCAAGTGGGCTTCCTATAAACATCCCTTTCCCATCCCCATCCAAGTTTATTAACCCCTAAATAAAACACAAAAACAAAGTTGCTGGATTGTTTCCGGTCTCAAGTATACGTGTGGAAATTCGTGTGCTTGGCTTTGCAGGGTGGGGGATCCCTATTCACCAACGGCTCCTACGTGGGGTGCGTTACACATGTAAATGTAACTATGTATATACCATACCTGTGAGATCCTTCTAGAAGCTGGAAATCACTGTATTAGACAACACTGCTCCAGTGATCTGGACTAGTTTCCAGATCCCATGCTGAGCAGCTGCCCTGCTGCCTTGTGAACAAAGAAGGTCACCCACATGGCATGGGCACCATTTAGAGATAGCTTTGCATTACCTCAATGAATGCAAAGCGTTATATAATTGGACAAGGTGGGGAGGTGATGTCAGGCTCTCCACTTTGTCCAAACAGAGAATGCTTTGAATTCATTGAGAAAATGCAAATCATTCTCTGAATGGTACCCATGCCAAGCGGACAATCTCCTATCCTCAGCAAGCAGCAGGGCAACTGATTTACATGGAATCCAGAAGCTAGTGGAGATCATAGCTACATAGTTGGCAAGGCTGAATAATGACACCAGTCCATCTAGTTCAACCCGTGTGTGTGTCTGTCTGTATGTTACTACGATTCTCCATATCCCCATACATTTCATTCACTAAGAAACACGTCTAAGAGTTTTTTGAATTTATCCATACTCCTCATTGACAACAGCAACTGTGGAAGGGAGCTCCACATCCTTGCCGTTCTACCAATAAAAAAACTGTTATGCAGTTTGAGAATGAACCACGTCTCATCCAACTTCATTGTGTGAGGTCCCGTGTCTTCTTTAGAGACCTTCGGTAAATATTTTCCTCCCAATCCTTGAGTCACCATTCAAAGATTGGACATTGCAATCATATCCTCTCTTATGTGTCTCTTCTCCAGGGACAAGGCATTTAATGCTTGCAGTGGTTCCTCATATCTAAGCTCCTCCAGCCCCCTTATTGGTGGGTAGGATTAGTAAAGTGGATGACTAGAGTAAACAGTTATTGTGGTAGTAAACTGTAGAATTTTGGGCCCCCTGCACCACGGGTCTGAACTGGTATGTTTCTGTGTGCTGGTTACTAAGAGCATTGGGTCCAACTCTTTTACCTATTAAACTGCATAGTCACTTTTCAATTTTTTGCACAACTGCTATGACTGGAAAGTGGCGGTGAGATTAGGACAATTGAGGGTTGTTGGAACAAAATGTATCTGACTGCATATCTATTTCTAGGACTTCAGTTGGGCTTTTAAAAATTATAAGTAAATTGAAATCTCTTTTTTTTTTTTTTATTCAGTCTTCAACACACAGGCAAAACTGAAAAACAAGGGCTCTGTCTGTTTAAAACCTAATTAATTCAGCGGCTGGATGTGAGGAACGCAGCTCTTTGCAAGGCGTCAGAATAATTAGTCAGAACATGATACAATGCATTTTAAATCACAATGTCTTTATGTGTAATGGCTGCTGCTGGCCTTTATGTCACCATGATTTAAAATCTGTAAATTATATCCCGGATTATGATGTATTTCCTCCAAATGAAGATCTGCTCGCCGAGGCTTGGCCTGTGGCCAGACAAGATCTATGCCGGGGTCGTCACTCTTGTCTGCTGAAAGGACTGCATCACACGGATTTGGTGACCCCCTATAGCCATCTGTACAAGCTCATCTTCTTCAGCCACTGTGTAAAATGTTTCCCCGCTGTTTACATAAATTACTTTGAGTTTGTGTTTGATCATCAGCACTGCCCGCTTGATGACTCCGTAATGGGCCTTGTGGTCAAAAGTGGCCAAAAGAAGGACAATACTTGCTGCCTGGAGCAACTGGTCAGATTCTTCCTTTGAGGTTACTAGTGCAGCTTGAAAGAGGTTATGATTGGTTACCAGGAAAAAAGAAGCGGCCCTATGTAATCTCACAAGCTTCTATTATTGAAAACTGTATTGGAGCCCCTTTGGTTTTGGCTTGTGGGGACATCCTGATTGGAGGTAGTTGGGAATTTGGAGCCAACTCTATTCTGTTTTAGTCCTTTTACATTGTTGTCCCATAATGGTTGTAACCCACGGTGAACATTTTATAGTTAACCCTAATAAAAACCTTAATAAAAATAATTTTGAAAGTTAAGAATGCCCCAAGGGGCGCATTACTGAATGGTCTGACAGAAATGCAAGAGGAGAGTGTAGGGTATGGTAAAGTGAGGTAGTGACATGGCGGAAGAGCATGGTAGGGTGATGTGGGTCCAACAGAAAACAAACGTGGATGAAAATTGTCCCACCTTTTCTCAACCTTTTTTATGTTAAAAGTTAGGTTTTGGGCTGGCTGTATTGATGGTTGGCTATTGGGATCATGATGAGTTCCTGATGGTGTCAATGAAACTCATTTGTAAGGTTATAATTTAGGTGACAGGTTCTCGTACGCAACTGTCAAACTTTGCTTGAGTTCACGGCAGTTGAAGAGAGACCTCTCACAATATGGCAATGTTTTGAAATATCTCAGTGTACCCACTAAACTAGAGTATAGTGACTGGTGGCTGGTATGGTTGACCAACAAATCATAATTTTGGGGGCTGCTGTCCAGGACCAGCTTCTCTGTATAATGTCCTTGCTTTGATGGCATTTATTTATTTTTTGATTTTAATGTTTTTGTGTTAAAACTGGATCATGCTAACCTAATGTTTCACAAAGATGTGGCTGGTAAATATTCCTAAAATCAAAAAAACAAAAAACAGCTTTTTTTAGTTTATTTATGGAATATTGTGGGGTGGTTGCAATTGGGTTGAGTTGTCAGTTTTGCTACCCATTTTTCTTTCAGTATTCAGCCCAAGTCAAGAGATCTCCAGCCACATCACCTTATTTGCCCATACATATGTCTGCAGGTGGGTTGGAGAGGATTCTGCCTTCCCTAGATAGGACTGGACGTTTACCTCTGTGAGCTCCAGGCACTGTTCACCATTAGGACCCCTTCTTACAATTTAACACCCCACTTGAGCAATAGTTCTTTGTACACAACAGAAGATTGACGAAAATAAATACAAAAAAGCCAAACTCCAAGACTGAAGAAAATGACTAATGTTCACTCTCTTCCTTTTGGTAAGAGATAAGTCATACCTGATCAGCAGCTGAGCTGTCTCCACCTCCTTCTAACTGGGGAGCTAGTGACTACTGTGCAGATGGTCATGTCACTGAGCTGCTGCCTTTACTCTTAAATGGTTAGTCAACAACCAATATGGCATGGGTCATGTGATGGCCAATATAATTCCTATAGATCCAAAACATGGACAGTAAAGGGTTGATTTACAAAGCACAAAAAGGCTGTTCACCTCGCATGAGAAGTTGCATTTTGCAAGGAAAAAAGCTTAGTGAAGTGACGCTCTGCTGACTTCCATCATCTAATCATGTGCAAGCAAAAATGATGATTTTTTTTTTTCTTTGCATGTGATTGTGTATTTTTTGCATTGTGAAACTTCACCACATTCACCAAACTCTAGGGCAAGTGCAAGTCTCCTTGCAACGTGAACAGCCTAATGTAAATCTGCCCCCTAAGAGTCCACAATGACAAGCTCCATCAGTTAATATGAAGAAGCTTATGTCTCACTAAGATACAATGATTTCCCCATTGCAAAGTTTACAGTAATATCCAGCAATCTTATGGGGGCACCACCAGGAGTAATTTTGTTTTTCAAGGAAAAAAGCAAGGCGTAGCCATTGAACTGCGATGCTGTGTGTTTGAGTGCCATTACTATACTATATGCCACTGCACATGCTCAGTTCAGGATAGAGCATGCAAACAACACACATTATTGCAGACTAAATGCAAAGAAAACACCCCGACTCCTAAAACATTTGTCCAAACGCAAAGGCAGCTAATAAGGAAGGCTGAATATATAGCAACTTAAAGCTATCGCTAAAAACCAAGTGTGTTCAACTTCAGACTAAGTATGGGGCTCCGCAGACCATGTACCTTTATTATATTCAGTTACAATATGCAATTAGGGCCAAGCACTCATTGGTAAACCTGGCTATGTCTCCAATGCCTGTTTTTTAATATGATGCCAAACGTTTCATATCTAGGTATTATACCATGCTTTCAGTTGACTATTTGGAACAATTTCCCAATACTGCTATGCAACAATGGGAGAGGGATGTGGGTGACATCTCGGGTGACCAGTGGGAGGAAGCCTTGGAGGCTGTGCGTTTATGTTCTATGATTGTGTCTGAAAGATTGACGCAACTATATATAATATTAGGGGAGCATCGTACTCCTACCAAATTGCACACTATGGGATTACGCCCTGACCCCACTTGCCCAAAGTGTTGTAGAGACAGAGAGGACCTTATCCATTTGCTCTGGCATTGCCCAAAACTTCACACATACTGGAAGTCTATCCTGGGGACAATTAATAATGCTTTTTCTATTGATATACCTTTGGATCCTAAGCCTTGCCTCCTGGGCATCTTGGAGGATGTAGTGCAGGATTCATTTCTTCGAGAGGCAGCTGGCAGGGTTGTTTCAGGCCCATAAGCATAT